>CM070710.1:13126625-13626625 GCA_036346265.1 Melocanna baccifera
CCGTCTGCGATAATAACTATCACAGACAGTTTTTAGTTACAAACTGTCTGTGATATTCTTTCCTACCCCTAATTCTATTTCTGTTAATTGGCTAGCCTCAGGAAATGCTAGCCATGCCCTCTGAAACAAGCAGATCAACATGTACATGTATACAGACAATTGACATCTCAATTCATTTCAGAAATATATAACATCCAATTCACATCTCAATTCATTTGACAAACATAAAACATCCATTTCACAAATCAATTAATTGAAATGAAGTAAAATATCCATTAACAAATACACAATTACAAAAGATCTACATTGCATTCGCAGATCAACATGTACATGTGTACATTGCATTGTGATAAGAGCAATAAAAAAATCATTGTGGGTTGTGGAACTCTCCCTTTGGATTTAGGACTTGAGCCACCAAAAAGTACGCGGACTCTCTTAGAATTCCTTCAAGGTTGGCCTATGACAATGTAGTTTTTGAGATAGACGCAGTCTGTCGATAGGAATATCAATGTGCGTATATACATAACTTGATAAGTATGAAGTAATTATGGGAATATTGACAAACCTTAGAATTGGGATTGGTAATCTTCGATGAATCGAGGAGTAGTCTCATATGGTGGCAAACGTAGAATCCACACATGTTGCCCGGCTTCTACTGGTGGCACTGCAAAAAATAGAATGTGTTAATTCAAGAGGCATTAATACTACCAACTGTTGCATATGATTAATTAATATGTACTAGCGAATACCTTAAAGTTTCGATCATTTGTCAGGGGTTTGGCCCCTTGCGTCGAGAGCTATGCCATTTCAACGTACGTCGTGAACGCCCTATGTGATTCGAAAAAGTTGACCTTAGTCATTCAGAAAGAAAGAAAGAGTATAATATAGGTATGTATGGAGAAAATGTACTTACCTATCGATTACTTTGCCGACAACTGTGTAGTCGATTTTATTCTTACTTAGATAATCAAGGTATATTGCCCTTTTCCACTTTGGTACAATTACTATTAAAATCCAATGAAACTCCTGATTGTAGGGCATCAGTACATATTCCTTATCGCGGTAAGCCAGCAGTGATGCTGCAATGTACCTCTCGACGACACCAGCATCCTCGTTGATGGTATAACTGGCGACCATATGTGGGTCCAAGAAACCAACCGATGATTTGGATAATCTAGCTTCAGTCACCATGTATCTATATATATACACACAAAAGCAACAAATTATAGATGACATTTATCGGTATGACATGAACAGAGACTGTGATTGTACACACTTACAGCGTCCAGCATCGAACGAGTGAGGCGTCGAGAGCGTTGAGCGTGAAAAGATTAAATAAATCGTCGAAGGTCACCACGAAGACACCATCTTGAAATTCGTGCTAGAAATAATGATACCTGAATTTGACAGTGATATCTGTGCACCGTTCTCTCTGTGGCTTGTTGGATTTTTCCATATACCAGGTGTGTAATTTGATGCAACTCATTGGTAGGAGTGGGAGGCGCTTCACCGGGTCAATCATCGGCTCGCCAAGCACGAATTTGCGGGCCAATGGCAGGTACGGGATATCATCAGTGGTCTTCTTTGCTTTGCCCTTGCTGCCTCGGCTGTAAGTCGACTGTAAAGGTAGCACTGGTGGAAGTTGTTGCACTGGGAATAGCTCCCGTGGACTCATCACCAATGCAGGTAGCGGTGGTAGAGATAGACCTTGTGGAGATGGCACTAGTGCAAATTGCTTTGGTTTGTATTGCCCTTGTTTACCTGCTGCCGGTGAAGAAGCCTCCAGGCAGATGTCTCTTTTGAGCCACTGGATGAAGGTTCCAATGGCTTGCCCTAGAGTCACGATCTCGTCGTTGGGGAGCTTCGGTAGCGGGACGACATCGAAATTGACTTGCACACCATCCACAGACACTTTTCCAAAGCCTGGGGCTAAAGGTGCACGGTGCAACATGGCCCCTTCACCGGACGGATATGCCAGGCCCCAAGCAGCGCACAAGGCAAGGGAGGTATATCTCACTTGGAGCTTGCACTTCGTAGCTTGCAAGATGTCATCCACAGAAAATCTGCTCTCGTTTTCTTCTGTCCGACGGTTGGGGGGCTACTCCGACGTTGGGGGGCTAGCTAGCACAGGAGCGACGGCGCTTGCTGATTTTCTTCTGTTTGTCTTCGCACCTCATCTCTAACGTAATTAGCAAGCTCCTCTCTAAGAGATGCCTTGATCTCCTCTCGAGCCGTGCGTCACGCTCGACTTTGTTTCTCTTCCTACTCCGATACAATTCGGGGTTATCTGAGAAACCTTGATTCCAACGAACATAAAACCCAAGGCCTCTTGTACGACCCGGGTGCTCCTTGTTTCCTAGTGCTGCGGAGAGTATATCTTTCTCCCTAATTGACTGGAATGATCCCTGGGAAGATTTGACACTCAGTGCATCCTACAAGAGCCCGACATGTCATTTAGTTTTCAGGGAAGTAGTGGAGTAATTACAAGCTATGTAGTTCGATATCTTACCAGGCGGTGGGACACTTCCTGGTCTGCAAGGTTCCGGAAGGAGATGTCCCCCGACGATGTGGTAGATGACCTCGCTCTAATCCAATTTCGAGCGCGCTCATCCGGGATCGTGGCAAATGGTGGGGCGGTGTTCCGCAGGATTGCCTATTCGTCCTCCTGCCTCCATTGCGGGATTTTACCTGCATACCCAGCTGTGCCAAGTCTGTGGGGATGTGTGTTTTTTGCCTGGAGGGCCTTGTGCGCCGTGTTTGCACTTCTGAAAGCTTCGGTCATCTTCATCACCTTAAAATCGTCCCATTGTAGTTTCAGGAATGGATACCTGTCAAAGGGCGTTAGATCCTTCTGCACATAGTCCTTGACAAGCACGCTCTTGAAGTTTTTCCATGCTTTGCACGCCGCTGCCAACGCATGTCGTTGCACGGAGTCATGGTGTTCTTCTGGGATCTCGAACAATGCAAAAATCTCTGTCAACAACTCACGTTTCCGAGTCTCACTCACGCTCTTCCACGAATCGAATGTGATCTCAACTCATTCTCGTGCAACTATTTCGATCGTTCTTCAAAATACCCTTGCTGCTTTCTGAGGAAGGAGAGGGGTCCCAGATCTATCGACATCTGTAATGGTAAATGGGCCCTCGGGCTTTTTCGATAGTCCTCTTGCTTTGCGTGTTGATTTTGGAGCGGACGCTTCCGGCGATGATGTTGAAGAATACGCGGATGACATGTTGGCCTTCTCATATATACGTAAATAGTGCGGTATAAGCATCTACTTAAATTTAATTCCAATATATGTATACATATATTCAAGTATATATATATGCATGATACCAGAGGCATAAAAATGACTTAATTAACATATACACATATAAATATTTTAAGTTATTCAAGTAGAAATTTATGCCCAACATAAATATCATGTATCTAAAATCAGCATAATGCTACGCAACAGTTATATAACAACTATATATTAGATCTTGAGCTTAAATCAAAATTTTCTATTAAAAGAAACTAACAGATCATGAATATAACTTACTGGACAACAAAAAATATCACCATAATCAATCTAACATTCATTTGATATGAACAATATTGATTATAACAGAAAAGATCAATACGTAGAATTGAAGATGGACTCACCGAGGGGATTCTGGCGATGTGAGAGGAGCTTGAGCGTGGACGGAGGCGGCCAACGGGCTCGACCGTCGACGGAGGCGGATGACGACGGGCTCGGGGGGATGGAGGCGGCCGGCGATGGGCCCGAAGGAGGAGGAGGGCGACCGGCTCGGGGGACGGTGACGGGCTTAACTCGACGGAGGCGGCTGGCGACGGGCTCGAAGACGGCGACGGCCTTGGGGGGACGGAGGCGGCCGGTGACGGGCTCGGGGACCGGAGGCGGCCGGCGACGGGCTCGGGGGATGGTGGCGGCGACGGGCTCGGGGGATCGGGAGAACCACTAAGTCAATTGGTTGGTATTGCTAATAACTGGCAATGTACGCGCAAAACCCTAGCTGGGGCTTTAAATAAAGCCCTATTACAGACGGTTCTAAGTTTAGAACCGTCTGTGATAATAAATATCACAGATGGTTATGAGAGAAGAACCGTCTGTAATATATATGATATCACAGACGGTTCGGAGTTTAGAACCATCTGTGATACTAACTATCACAGACGGTTCTAAGCCTAGAACCGTCTGTGATAATAATCATAGACGATTTTAAACTTACAACGGTCTGTAATAAGCCTTTGCCCGGCTGTAGTTAAACATTAATATAACTGCACCAATCAGCATTCAATAAGCCTTTACCCAGCTGTAGTTATTTCTTTACAACAACCCAGTATATTTCTTTACAACAGCACAATAAACATAGAGATACATTTGTATGACTCATACATTCTCAAAATTCACATATATATCACACATTTTCACTTATACGTAAATGCCAATTCACATAAGTACATACCATACATGCATTGTTATATACATTAATGCAAATGCCCACACATATGTCGCCATTCTCATTCCACTTGCTTATTTCCTTTAAAAATTAACCCTTCATGATGATCAATGCGTACGTAACTAGTTTCGTCACGTTGTTCGTCGTCGACCCTTATGCCATTTCCAAAAGGAGGTAACTCGTCAAATTGATTGTATTCTTCCTCGTCCACTACATTCTCTACTCCGATAATTCTCCTTTTTCATGAAGAACTACATGGCGCTTCTTATTTGCGGGTCGGTTACATAGAAAACTTGAACAACTTGGTTGGCGAGTACGAATAGTTCGTCTTTGTACCCGACAAGTTGGAGGTCCATGGTAGTAACACCGTACTTGTCAACCTTCATCTGTGGGAGATGCACCCAACGACAGCGAAATAAGGAGATCTTGAAAATCACGTAGTCGAGCTCCCAAATCTCTTCTATGAACCCATAGTACGAGTTCTCACCCCATCAGTACTGAATGCATCTATACGGACACCGCTGTTCTGATTAGTGCTCTTTACATCCTAAGCCTGTGTGTAGAATGTGTACCATTTATATCATATCCTTGCCATGTCACAACTGTAAATGTTGGCCCTTTTGCCAACCATGTCAGCATCTCACTTGACGAGCTTCTAGCGATTTGCTCCTTCAACCATTGGTTGAACCGACTGTTGTGTTGTCTCATGATCCAAACATCGGGCCGCTCCGGATTCTGTTGTCGAAGCACATCCTTGTGCTGGTCGACATAAGGGGCCACTTCAGTCATATGTTATAAGACCGTGAAATAGGCTTGCGCAATTCCTTCAAGATCAATGACCTTCTGAGCAATTGTGTTAAAAAAATAACATAGCCTCATGATTGTCTCTCGGACTTTGATCGGCAAAATATTCCGAATTGCAATAGGGAGCATCTAGGTACTTCATTCCATTTAATTTCAAATCTTGTATCGAAACAAGTTTCTTCACATTGCCGGAGTAACCAGACGGAACTTTGACACCATGCAAGCACAGGCACAGTTCTGTTTTCGCCTTGGACAGAGTGTAACACGCAGGGGGAAGGTACGTTTGTCCATTATCTGTTGTTCTCGGTGCTAACTCACGCTTGATGTCCATATCAGCCAAGTCAAGCCGTGCGTTGACGTCGTCCTTTGTTTTATCACGAATATTCAGTAAGAGACCAATCAAGCTGTCACATACATCCTTTTCTACGTGCATGACGTCGATGCAATATCGAACATCTAGGTACTCCCAATAAGGTATTATAAGCCTCTTCTCACGACCCCTCAATTTACGTCCCTTTCCGAGGACAACATCTAAATCCTTAACCATATTATAAGCCTCTTTTCCACTTAAATGCCTTGGAGCTGAACCGTCCTCCTTCTCTCCATCAAATTGTTTCTTCATTTTGCGGTATGGGTGAGCTCTCCGAAGGAATCGACGGTGACGCATGTACACGGTTTTGCGTGAGTGTTTCAGCCATACACTCTCGGTACTATCTAAGCAGTGAGTACAAGCTTTGGCACCTTTTGTACTCTGGCCCGACAGGTTAGCAAGGCCAAGATAATCATTTATGGTGCAGAACAATAAGGAGCGTAAAGTGAAGTTCTCTCGTTTGTATGCATCCCATACCTGTACCCCTTCGCCCCACAGTACTTTTAAATCTTCCACCAACGACGCTAGGTACACATCAATATCATTCCCAGGTTGCTTTGGCCCTAGGATAAGTATCAATAGCAAAATATATTTTCGCTTCATACACAACCAAGGAGGAAGGTTATAGATGCAAAGAGTCACAGGCCAAGTGCTATGTCGGCTGCTACTGCTAATGAAAGGATTCATTCCATCTGTACTCAATCCAAACCTTATATTCCTCAGTTCTGCACCGAAATCTGCAAAGCACCTATCGATGTTTCTCCACTGGGTGGAATCGGCAAGGTGTCTCAGCATTCCATCCTTCTTGCGCTCCTCCGAGTGCCATCGCAGCAGTTTTGCCTCCTTTGGATTCGCAAAAAACCGCTTCAAATGGGGAATTATAGGAAGATACCATGCCACCTTTCCAGGAGATCCTCTCTTCACCTCTGTTCCCTCACCATCATCATCCGATTGATTGTTACATTTGTATCGGGGTGCATTGCACACCGGACAGACATGCATGTTTGCATACTCTTTACGGTAGAGGATACAGTCGTTCGGACATGCATGTATTCTTTCTACTTCCATTACCAATAGACAAAGAACCTTCTTGACTTTATACGTGGTTTTAGGCAACTCATTTCCCTCCGGAAGCATGTCCGCTAAAAGACCTAGCAGCGCCGTGAAACTCTTGTCGGACCAACCGTTGCTTACCTCCAATTTTAACAGTTCAAGCACAGCTGATAACTTCGTATACTTTGACCTGCAGCACGTGAACAAAGGTTTCTCTAAGTCCTCCATCAAGCCTCGGAATTTAATATACTCTCTCTCATCATAGTTCTCTTCTACATCACGAAGTATCTGATCCAGATTGTCATCGTGCAGCCTATCCGAATCTGAACCACAATCATCATCCGGCAACATATCATTGACTTCACCGGCGATGTCATCCGGCGGCATATCATTGACTTCGCCATGACTGGTCCAACATGTATACCCCTTTATGAAACCCCTCCGAATCAAGTGCACTTCAATCTGCTCTCGATTCTTAAACATCTTTAAATTCTCGTAGTCAATGCATGGACAATACATATATTCCACCCCCTTATTCAACATATCCTCCTCGGCAGCTCTTGTAAAAGCAGACACGCTATTAATGTACTCTTCACTCACATGGTTTGCGGTATATATCCAGCTTCGGTCCTATATTATGCACATATATAACAACTTAGTATTAAAATTAATTTAATTAATTATTACTACATATATACCACATGCATTGAGGCTAGCTACATCTAAATTAGCTAGATCTTCAAAGTATATATATAACAGTTCACCGAAAATTAATTATCTAGCTAGATCAAACTTATTTTGATATTGCAACCAAAAACAAATTTCATTACTAACCATATCTAGAGCAACCAAGAACTCAATGAATCTCCTGCCAAATAAGCCTCCTTCCACCAAAAAAATAGCCTGAAAGCCTTGCCGCCTCCAACTGCAGCACTGGCCAGATCAGGATCGAAATGAAGACAGATGCGGTCTGAGCGGCGCAATAAATACATAGCAGCATTATCACAAATGGTTTTTTAAAAAAAATCCGTCTGTGATACTTGACTATCACAGACGATTTGTAGTTAAAAACCGTCTGTGATATCACAGATGGTTTTTACTAAACAACCTCTGTGATGGTTATCGCAGACGGTTTTTAGTTAAAAACCGTCTGTGATATTCCCGATTATCACAGACGGTTCATTGGTAAGAACCGTCTGTGATGGTTGATTATCACAGACGGTTCGTTGGTAAGAACCATCTGTGATACTTAGCACAGGCGGTCTCCAAAATAAAACCGTTTGTGATAGCTCCATCGGGACTCGGTAGCGACTATCGTTATATGAAGTGTCTCGGCATACGAACCGTTTCAATCATTACTGTTTGGTATACGAACCGTCTCTGCTAAAGGTTAAACATGCGTGCCGGCCTAATTCTCACGCAGTACATGCAATATGGCTTCAGTGATCATCTCCTTTCTCTCATTTGTTCATCAAGAGTTGTTTGGCCGGAACCTTACACAGACGGCTAGCAATTTACATCTGGAGCAGCTTCTCCACACACGCCCTGCTCTCCTTCCCCAACTTTCTTGCATCCGTCAACTCGACCTGATCATCCGCCGTCGACGAAGGCGTCTCGCTGCCGCTCAAGAAAGGGAAACAGCCCTCACCCTGGTTCTTCTCAACAATGTGCATAGAGCGGAAGAAGCACTTGTGGCATTGGACAGACTGATGGATAGCATTGCCGATCAAGCAGAAACGGCAGATTCTGAGGAAACTTACAATGCAATCCTCTACGAGATTATGGGCTATGCTACTGATCATTTGCCCAGGCTGGAGGAGGAAGTGCTGAGGGCAAGGACAATCTTAACGGCGTTTGAGAACTCAGCGGCTGATCCAACTCCCAAAGTTGAAGAAGAAGCGTACGAAGCCCTGAAGATTAGAATATGAGAATCTCTTTATGTGCGACTTTTGTAATAAATTTACTTTTAATTTATGATCTCTTGTCTCAGTAATTCTATAGGTTATAAGTTATTAGAAGCAACGTGTAATACAAACCGTTCTGTAGTTATATATTTACATCGGATAGACAACATCACAGACGGGTTTGTATTACAAACCTTCTGTGATAATTCTAAGATTATCACAGACGGTTTGTAATACAAACCGTCTGTGATAAGCAGCTTATCACAGATAGCTTTAAATAAAACCGCGTGATAATTTGATTATCACGGATGGTTTTAATAAAACCGTCGTGATCTTTGAAATATCATATACGGTTCATTGGTAAGAACGGTCTGTGATACTTGTTTTCTCCGACGCCATCAACACAGACGGTGTCCAAATGAAAACCGTTTGTGTTAATGTCCGTCACATATGGTTTTATCAAACCGTCTGTGATTTGGCGTCTAGTATTAGGTTTTCTGTAGTAGTGCCCATCATTCATGGAAGCAGTAAGAGGAGTGTTCATATCAGTAGAAGCGATGTCCTCATCAAAGTGAACCTCACGAAAGATGAGACAGAGTTTGTCGGGGGAAAGATGGGGTCCTTAAGGTGTACCAGGACAGTCTCCTACCACTCCTGACGACCCACACGCCGGAGTTCCTCTGTCTACGTCTCAAGGATGGGGCTTGGAGCAGTGTAGGCATGGGTAAGAGCAACTCCAGCAGGGCCCCTACTTGAGCCCCTAAACTCAGATTTGAGAGCCAGAGCAAAAAATTGAACTCCAGCAGGGCCCCTACTTGAGCCCTCAAAAATAAGGACCTCTTAAATGAGGCCTCCAAGCCCTCATTCCTAGGGGCCCCCTACTTGAGCCCCTAAACTCAGATTTATTTGTATTTGAATAAATACGTCTCTCATTCGGAACAAATTTGAATTTAAATTTGAATATTTGTATTTGAATTCATAAATTTAAACGTCCCTCATTGTGCTTTCAATTTAAATTCGGAACAAATTTGAATTTAAATTTGAATATTCGTATTTGAATTCATAAATTTAAATTCGGAATAAATTTGAATTTAAATTTGAATATTCGTATTTGAATTCATAAATTTATATATTGTCCCTCATTGTGAAATCATAAATATTTTATTGTGTATTGTGCTTTTGTCCCATATATATGCATATAGTGTGTGAGGAAATAGAGAGAATTGAGAAGTAGGGGCTCTGTTTTGAGGGCTTCTGCTGGAGTGCAGTCCAGAAAACAGGGCTCTTAAAAATAAGGGAAGCCCTCAAATGAAAAGTAAGGGCCTTGTTTTGAGGGCTACTGCTGGAGTTGCTCTAAGGGCGTCATCATAGGTATCCTTGACACTGGGTTAGATTTCACACACACCTCATTTGATGATGACGGCACGGACTCACCACCCGCTAAATGGCGTGGTTCCTGCGAGTTCATGAATGTGAAATGCAACAAGAAAATCATTGGGGCTAGGTCGTTTGTTCTCGGCCAGAGATCAGAGCCTCCAGTGGATCATGTAGGCCATGGAAGTATGGAACACACACTGCAAGCACAGCAGCCGGCAGGTTCGTAACGGGTGCAAGCGTGCTCGGCAGTGGCAACGGCACAGCAGCCGGCATGGCCCCACGCGCGCACCTCGCAATTTACCAGGTGTGCAGCAACATGGGTTGCTAAACCTCAGACATACTTGCCGGCATGGAAGCGGCAATTGCCGATGGTGTTGACATCATGTCTCTATCGCTCGGGGGTAAATCGCTTCCCTTTTATGATGATTTGATAGCCACTGGGTCCTTTTCTGCCATGCAGAAAGGGTTATTTGTGAGTTGTGCTGCAGGAAATTCCGGTCCGTTGTCTAGCAGTCTAAGCAATGAGGCACCACGGGTCCTTACGGTTGGTGCAAGCACGATGGATAGGCGAATGGAAGCCATCGTTGAGCTAGGCAATGGCCGTTTATTTGTTGGTGAGTCAGCCTACCAACCATCAAACCTTGCTTCTTCACCACTAGTGTACCCACCAGACCTTTATATTAGGGGAAATTGCTTCACGCTAACGGATGTCGCAGGCAAGATAGTTGCCTGCGAGCGTGTCCGTTCGCCAGTCGAGATTGGTCAGGACGTCAAGGATGCTGGTGGCGCTGGGTTGATATTGCTAGGCGGAGAGAATAGTGGCCACACGACATTTGCTGATGCACATGTCCTTCCAGCGTCACATGTGAACTCCCCCGATGCAGCAACAATCAGGCGGTACATTAATTCAGAGAAGCCAACAGCCTCGATCATCTTCAATGGTACCACATTCGCAACTAATCCAGCTCCTGTAGTTGCTTTCTTTTCCTCTCGTGGCCCAAGTACTGCAAGCCCAGGTATTCTGAAGCCTGACATCATTGGCCCTGGAGTGAATGTCATTGCAGCCTGGCCATTCAAGGTAGGGCCAGAACATGTTGGTGATCATGGCGCAACCTTCAATTCCGTATCTGGAACGTCAATGTCCACTCCTCACCTTAGTGGCATTGCTGCTATTATCAAGAGCGCACATCCAGATTGGTCACCTGCAGCTATCAAGTCGGCAATCATGACGACAGCCTATGTCGTCGATGATCACAAACGGCCAATCCTAGATGAGGGACTGAAGCCAGCCGGGCATTTCACTATTGGTGCTGGACATGTTAGTCCTCCTCTCAAGTCACCAACCCAGGCCTAATCTACGACACTGATGAGGTACAATACGTTTCATATCTCTGCGGGCTAGGTTACACAGATGATCAAGTTGAGATAATCACACATCAAAAGGACGCCTGCCAAAATGGAAGCAAAATCACTGAAGCTGAGCTGAATTATCCATCGGTAGCAGTAAGAGCAAGTGCCGGCAGGCTTGCGGTGAATCGGACTTTCACCAATGTGGGAGATGCAAGATCAAACTACACCGTAGATGTTGACATGCCCAAGGAGGTGAATGCTAGTGTATCACCTTCAGAGCTAGAATTCACCAAGGCGAATGAGAAGAAAACATTTACATTAAGCTTAAGTTGGGATACCAGAAAAACTAAGTATGCCGAGGGAAGCTTCAAGTGGGTCGCCGGGAAGCATGTTGTGAGGAGCCCTATTGTAATTTTTTAATGTTACTTCATGAAGATAGGGCGTGACTGTTATATCAAATAATAAGTCTTCTAAACTTGATGTGCTACTACTGGTTTGATTATTACTGAAATTTTCCAGTTAACTACCCTCATATGTCCTTGCCACAGATATTGTTAAGACCTAACCGAGCAGCATGCTTTAACACAGTAACTTACCAAAATTACACCTTTGATTTATGTATGGGTTTGTAGTTATACCTCTGGCCTCTAGGGAAAAGTTCCCCATTTGTATATACCAGTGTACTGTCATGGGTAGTGAGGAAGAAAAGGGCATGGTTCCAGAGTAACCACATCATTGAATTGAGCCAGATAAGGTATAATGAATTGTTGGATTTGGCACATGAATTAAGGCCCATTTCCTTTAGAAATTCCAAAGTATGCATAATTTTGTACCCTACTACTTAGCTAAGTAGAGAGAAGGTAATTTATAAGTAGAATTTTTACCACTTCTTGAAACATATGACACATGACATGGGGATGGTACGAGAAGGACTTTGGCTAAACACATACGCACATGCACACACACGTATTCATATGGAAAATCGAGTGACTTGTGAATCGTGCATTATTTCTCTTAATTCTATTTGAATACAATTTCAAATGGCCGGATTAATTTGGTTTAATTACGATTAATGGTATCAGTTACTAAAGAGTAATTACCATGTGTCTTTAAAAGGACCGAGAGATGTCCAGGTTCACTAACCGAATTTCTTCATTCCTATCCCACATCTTCTTCCTCTGTTGTTCTATTTGAATGCAATTTCAAGCGGCTGAAATAATTCAGTTTAATTTGTGATTAATGGTGTCATTTACTGGAAAATACTTGTTGTGCATCTTTAAAAGGACCAGGGGACGTTCAAGTTCACTAACCAAATTTCTCTATTCCTCTTCCACATCTTCTTTCTCCTCTGGTGAGCTGTGTTGAAGTGTTTAGTAGCTAAACCACACTGACCTTCCTTTTCGATGTGTACTGAGAAGGAGGGTGAGCGATATCTCTGAACCATTGCCGCAGATAACACATGCACAAGATAGAAATAAGGTTTCTAAGAAGCGCACATCTGAGTGACAGCTCGCTTCCTGCTTCCTCTATATTCTGTATTACATCGAGCCTGCATGGCTTCCTACTCTTCATTAAGTCCAACTGTAAGTCGCTTGTGTGACCGATCGACCAATGGATTCTGTTATATAATATTCTTGAGTATAGTTCGAAGTGCGATGTATTGCTTGCTGTTAGTATTGATTTATACATCACTAGTTATTTGCGATATTTACCTTCTAGTAAAATTTAGAATTAAAATATTGCGCATATTTGCAACATAAATATCGAGTGGCTTTCAATTTCTCAATGTAATGATCATATGTTATTCTGTTTAGTGTGTTTCTTATACTATACCCAAGGCATTGTGTTTGTGGCCTCATGTAGCAAGAAAAAAATGAATGTTCTTTGTTTCTAACTAGATGCCACCATTTAAAAATGGTTTAAAGCACATGCATTCAAACTTTTTAAGATTTGACTACCGATATACACAAAAATATTTAAAGTTCTCACATGATATAAATAGATGTATCATCAAAGTAAAATAATTCAGATGACATGCAAAGTATCTTATTACAAAAGGCTGAATAGGTGGTAACAGTGGTGGTGTGTTATCCCTTCCACTTCCCTAAAAACCTCTAACACCTTGTTTGGTTTCCAAGAATTGGATCTGAAATCACAGAATTGAAATTTAATTCCATGATGAGGCTCTTTGATTAGGCCTTATTCATACTGACTTGCTTCTCATTCTGCTTGAAGTGACGAACAAAAGTCATAGCAGAAAGCAATACAAACCACTTGAAATCATAACTTCTTTAAGGCCAAGGAATCGACGCCTCCTCAGCGTTGCCGTACAATTCCCCCAGTTGTTGCCCGTCCGACGTGTGCCATCTTCGACATGCCTTGGCCCGTCCGGACCACTACGCTATGGGCTCGCCTAGGCTCACCGGCTGTGCGTTCCTTTTGTGCATTGGGCCATTCGGTTCTTCCTGATGCTTCCTGTGTTCCGCCCTACCCATCCTGCTCATCGCTGTTTCACCTACTCTGTTTGATATTTCACCTAATCCATTCAGTTTCTATTGCTAGGT
The DNA here is from genome assembly GCA_036346265.1 of Melocanna baccifera. Classification (NCBI taxonomy): domain Eukaryota; kingdom Viridiplantae; phylum Streptophyta; class Magnoliopsida; order Poales; family Poaceae; genus Melocanna; species Melocanna baccifera. The sequence continues at coordinate 13,140,511 of CM070710.1, forward strand.
TTCATATCTTCCTTCAAAGTTTTTTAAATAACCTATTTTTTATTCAAAAATATGGAAATATACCTACGATTATATTATTTGCAAAGTTAGCCTCCTATCGTTCAACCATTGGGCGACTAGAACATGTCGCACAACCATTGGGCACTATTAATACAGTTGTTCAATAGTTGGACGATAGGTTCTAGTCGCTTAACCATTAGACGACTCTAGCTTCCAGTCGCTGAATGGTTGGACGACTGGATGACTTATATAAGAACACGTCATCCAGTCGCCCCCCTCCCTGGCTGAGCGAGAGAAGGAAAGAAAGAAAGAGGAATGGAGAGGAGAGGAAAGAAAGGGGGAGAGGAGATCAAAGAAAGGGAAAGGAGAGAAAGAAGAGGAGAGAGAGGGAGAAGAATAGGAGGGAAGATTTGTCTGTGAGGTAATTGTTTTATTTTTTATTGTATTTCTTTATAGTAAATATATAGTTTATTTAGTATAGATAATAGTATAAATAGCACCCGTAGAAAATTGTAGTTAGAGAAAAAAGTAGTAAATCAAAATCTTGTTAATTTGTATGTAAGTAGCACCCACAGAAAAATGTGTTTACATAAATAAATAGTAAATTAGAATGTTGTTAATTTATAATAGTATAAGTAGTCCCTGTATAAAAATTTAGTTAGAGAAGAAAGTAGTCCATAAGGGAGAAGTTTTGCTGTTTGTGAGAAGTAGCGGTGCTATATTGGTGCATACATGACCGACTATTATTCCGTAAATAACTCTTGACTCTTGACTTCGACGAGTAGAATGTCAAAAGGACTTGCGAGGTCTAGGAGGAGGAGTGGCACAAAAACGAGCAAACCGAGCGTATACGTTGAGAGACAAAAGCTCATCTCGAGATGTGCACGCGCAGGGAGTGTGAGGTTCACGAGAGGGAGTGCGAGAAAAAGAGGGAAATGACAGCTAAGGCCAAAGAGGGGCGTCGAGGAGTTCAACACTGAGCTCGCAAGGAATGAAAAATGGCTCTGGTCCACATAGTAGGTCAGACCATTCTGCACTAGTCCCCCCAAGCTTGAATTTATTTCTATTCCAAAAAGGTGCATATGTATCGTAGGAGTAGTTCGATTTGTTGAATCATGCATGATGCTCTTTCTTATGTATGTAACCAAACTCTATACACTATGTTATTCTTAGCTTTATTATCAAGTCTATTTTATTTAGCAAAAGCACATCTTCTCGTTTTTTTTGTATTCAATTTTTCACGTAGTAAGGCATCCAACAATATGAAAAAATAAGTTCTCCTTCATGTCCCCTCCATGTACAAATTCTCAGTCGCATCACAATGTCATTTATCATCATACTTACCAATTATTGCTATCTTAATCGTCCCCAAATTAATTTTCACAAAATTTCTTGTACTATAACAACATACGATGATCGTAAAATGTTATTACAAATCTAATAAATTTTGTACCATTCTAATCTACCAAAATCACAAATAGATCAACCGACATTGTCTCCCATTATTTTTTCTAAAAAATACAACTTATACATAAAATTTGATAAATGTTACTTATCTATAATAATTATCATTTACCTCAATGTGCAGGTCAGAGGTGCAGTTGCGCAAAAATAGATTTAAATTGCAGTCGCCAAACGGTCGGACAACTAGACCTCTAGTCGCTCAACGATTCGGTAATAAGTCTCAATCGCCCCACCGTTCTACGACTATGACCTATCATCTAACTGCCTATAGACTATCTATATGTCACGTGATCTTTAGGCAATAGAATCCAGTCGTCCAACAGTCGAACTAATGGAGACTATTCCTGTGAAAAAATTTTGCGCGGGTCCTTCCTCGATTGTGTCGTGGTTCTTCCGGATCGTCCTCGTCCGCTTTGGTTCCTCCGAGGTCTCCGTTCCCCCTTTGTCCCCTGTTGCGCTGCCGTTGTTGATCTTCGTTTCCCTACCGACTGTTTCTTTTTCTTGCTCTGCCTCTATGGTCCGTCGTCGTTCGGTCTCAAACTTGTCTTCGATCTTCGTGGGCCGTGCTTTCTGCTTCGGGTTTTGATTCCACTTCGCAGATCGTTGGTGTGCCTTCTTAGTTTGCTTGTCCCAAGGTTGGCTGTTGCTCGACGCTCTCAGGCCTCAGTATCGATCTGCTCTTTTTTTTGTGGGGGTTTGCTTGTTCCAAGGTTGCCCTTTGTTGCCCTCCGGTTTCGTTGTGAGTTCTTGTGATTCTTTCTCTACCCTGCCGGCCCATTCTACTTTTGTCCTGATTGCCTTGTGATTCTGCTTTTGCCTCGGTGGCCTGTCTGTTTTGCTCAGGTTTCGGTCATGTTCTTCCTCAACACTTTCGGCCCGCACTTGGTGCTTGCATTTCCTGCAATCACTTTCCTCATGCCGAGGTAGGCCGTCTTTCCGCCCAGATCATCCTATTGGAACGTACTGCTTCTCCTTTTGATTCTTAGGTCTTCTTTACGTGTCGTGCTTTGTGTTTCTATTTGTTGTGCCTACTCCAGTTTCTTATGATTGTGTTGCCGTCCGGCTATCTTTTCTTGGCCCACAGTTTGTGCGTCAGTTTTTGACCAATGCTTTGCTTGCTCCGAGGTTTATCGTCCCTGCACTCGCTTCATCCTGCTATGTACGTACCTGTGTGCGGCTATGCTTCTAATTCCCTCTTTTCCCTATTTAGGTGCGCCTTGGTCTGATTCAATTCGTTCGTGTTCGTGCCGGTTTTCGAACACACCTGTCCCGGCTCATGGATCAGCCTCAACGATCCCGTCTGCTGCACTTGTTCGGTTGAGGTTAGCTTACTTTCTGACTGTGCTTATGTTATTACATTACGGCTTTGTTTATGCGGCTGTGCTTCTAATTCCCTCTTTTCCCTATTTAGGTGCACCATAGTCTGATTCATTTCGTTTGTGTTCGTGCCGGTTATTGGCCTTATTTGGCCCTTCTCGGCCTTTATCCATACCGACACTTTATGATTCCTGTTCATTATATAGCTGCGATCTTTGTTTTTCATGTGCACACACCGATTATTGGCCTTTTTTGGCCCTTCTCACCCTTTATCCATACTGACACTTTGCGATTCCTGTTCATTATATAGCTGCGATCTTTGTTTTTATGTGCACACACTTGATAGCCCATTTTTATCCTCTTGGATCTGTAACTACAATTATGTGTTACGGTTGCTGCCTGTTTGTTAATGTATGGCAACATCGGCTATATTATTGGCCTTATTTGGCCCTTCTCGTTCTTTATCCATAGAGGCACTTTATGATTCATACTCATTATATAGATGCGATCTTTGTTTTTCATGTGCACACACTTGATTGCCAATTTTTATCCTCTTACTTGGATCTGTAACTACAATTGTGTGTTACGGTTGCTTTCTGTGTGATGTTCTTTATGAGTCATACACCTTCTTTGTTCTTTGGTGCCCATTTCTTCAGGTTGTTATTAACATTACGGTATTTGCACTCAACCTTTCTGTCGCTACTGTTGAAAACTTTTGCGCCTAGGAGTCTAGATCCGAGAGGCCGAGAAGGAGAGAGGACTGTGATTGTTCGTTACCATCTGAGCCGGTCGCCGGAGTCGAAGAAGAAGGGGTCGTGAAGGTCCCGGCCATCCCGCTCCTTTTGTTGGGGTGGTCTGCGCTAGGCAGCGACGTTCGGTGGAGAAGGAGCGGGGTCTCCCTGGTGGTGGCGATGTAGTCTGGTGATGGCGCCCTGTAGGGAAATAGAGGTGGCGGTGGTAGTTCCCGTCACTGGAGCGCCCCCTTTCAGATCGGGTCTAGGGTTGTCGGTGGTGATTGTGGCGGCACGGCCAACCGGTCATTGTGCGCCCCGGCCCCCACCTCTATTTATTGTGGCGCTGGCGACAGGGGCCCACCAGCCATTAGGGCTGGGCGCCTCCGATCAAGGCGCGTACAAGGGGCCCATTTGGCCGTTGGGCCAAATAGTTGAGATCACTTTAACATTCTCCCCCTTGATCTCAATCTATGCTTTAACTTTAATTACTTTTGACTTTACTCATTCCATCACAGATTAGTGCATAGAACATGTCTCATCGTCACGGTCAATCGCCGATAGATTCAACAGCTACAATACACCTCTTTGTTCTGAAATAGTTACTTTAATCTTTTGAGCCATCTTTTAGTCCAGGAATCATAGGCTTTCCCTTAAACCCATGCCGGCTACATGTTCTTTGAACACGTTGGGTGGTAAGCCTTTAGTAAGCGGATCCGCTAACATCTTTGCGGTACTTATATGCTCAAGACTTATAATTTGATCCCGAACTTTATCTTTCACAACATAGTACTTTATGTCAATGTGTTTGGCAGCACCACTTGACTTATTGTTGTGGGCATACGTTACTGCGGGTTCATTATCGTAGTACAACTTAAGTGATCTATTGATGTCGTCAACCACTTTTAAACCGGGTATGAACTTCTTTAGCCAATTCACCTGCCCCGCAGCCTCATAACATGCTATAAACTTGGCATACATTATGGACGATGTAGTGACGGTTTGCTTTGAGCTTTTCCACGATATAGCTCCTCCAGCGAGAGTGAACACATATCCGGATGTCGACTTGCTATCATCTCCCGTATAATCAGAATCTGTATACCCCACTATATGGAGTGAATCTGATCTTCTGTATGTCATCATGAGGCCTTTTTGTTCCTTGCAAATAACGCAAGACTTTCTTTACCAATTTCCAATGTTCTATTCCAGGATTGCTCTAGAATCTGCCAAGTAACCCGGTAACAAACGCTAAGTCAGGACGCGTACACACTTGAGCATACTGCAAACTTCCGACAGCTGAAGCATATAGAACCGATTTCATTTGATCGAGCTCGTACTGGTTGCTGGGCATTGAAAATCCCCATATCTGTCGTCCTTGATGTCCCTTTGTTTCTTTAAGACTTTCTCTATGTATGCCTTTTGTGACAGTCCCAATGTCCCTTTGTTTCTATCCCGGTGAATTTCGATCCCTAGAACGAACGAAGCTTCACCAAGATCTTTCATATCAAAGTTTGAGGACAAAAACTTCTTTGTCTCGATGTGATCGACATCACTACTAGCTAGTAGGATATCATCCACATACGTGATTAGGAAGATAAACTTCCCATCTTTAAACTTTGCATAAACACAATTGTCCTCTACATTCTCTTTAAACCCAAATTTTCTTATTAGATCACAAACTTCAAGTACCACTGTCTTGAAGTTTGCTTTAACCCATAGATCGATTTCTTTAGGCGGCATCCCATTCTTTCATTTCCTTCCACGACAAAACCTTTCGGTTGTGCCATATAAATATTTTCCTCCAAATCCCCATTAAGAAATGCCATCTTTACATCCATCTCGTGTAACTCTAAATCATAATGTGCTACTAATGCCATTATGATTCTGAAGGAGTCTTTACATGAGACTAGAGAAAAGGTCTCATTGTAATCAATCCCTTCTCTTTGCATAAAGCCTTTTGCTACAAATCGTGCTTTGTATCTTTCTACATTCCCTTGGGAGTCAAGCTTTGCCTTGTAGACCCATTTACAGCCTACTGTTTTGACTCCTTTAGGAATAATTTCCAAGTCCCAGACTGTATTAGCCTTCATGGACCTCATTTCCTCTTCCATGGCCTCAAGCCATTTTGAAGAATTTTCGCTTCTCATGGCTTCTTCAAATGAGGTGGGATCATCCTCCATTTGAAATTCCTTTGTATGATAAATCTAATAATCATCAGAAATAGCTGATCTTCTTACTCTTTGAGACCACCTCGGGGCCTCCTCATTTGGTACATCTTCTGTTTGAGGCTGTTGTTGCTCCCCTCATATGTGGCAATGGGTTCTATAGGATCCTAAAAATAGGATCCTCATTCTCATTCATTGTTGCCACAGGAGAAACAATAACAGGTGCTGGCACCACAATGTCTTGCACCGTCGGTGCAGCGACAGCAGGTAGTGTGAAGAATGGCTCTTGAATCATCGGAGTGGGCGCATACACCCGCTTCTCTTCAAGGTCAATTTCTCGAGCTACCATGTTTCCCCTCATCATTTCATCCTCTAAGAAGACAGCGTGTCTCGTTTCTACAAACTTTGTATATCTGTCTGGACAGTAGAAACGAAAACCTTTTGACTTTTCAGGGTAACCAATGAAATGGCAACTTACTGTTTTGGGATCAAGTTTCCCAAGGTTTGGGTTAAATACTTTAGCCTCAGCAGGACTCCCCCACACGCGTAAGTGGTTTAGTGAAGGAACTCTTCCTGTCCACAACTCATACGGTGTTTTAGGCACCGACTTACTAGGTACTCTGTTGAGAATATGAATGGCGGTTTTCAACGCCTCCATCCATAAACTCAATGGCAGTATGGAATAGCTCATCATGCTTCGCACCATATCCATCAGTGTACGGTTGCGTCTTTCATTACTCCATTTCTTTGAGGTTCTTTGGTGTAGAATATTGGGCTACTATGCCATTTTCCTGTAAAAACCTTGGAAAAGGTCCAGGAACTTGTCCATATGGAGTATGTCGACCGTAGTACTCCCCCCACGGTCAGATCGGACTATTTTAATCTTTAAAAAGTGTTGGTTTTCAACTTTAGCCTTAAATATCTTAAATTTATCCAAGGCTTCATTTCTTTCTTTGATTGGATAAATATATCCATAACGGGAGTAATCATCCGTGAATGTTATGAACGAGTCATAACCATTCACACTTTTCACAGGAAAAGGACCACAAATGTCTGTGTGAATAATTTGTAAAACTCCTGTGCTTCTTTTGGCGTCTTTCTTAATTTTCTTTACATATTTTCCTTTAATGCATTCTCTGCATTGTTCTAAGTCTGAGAACTCTAATGGAGGAAGAATATCATTCTTAACTAGTCTTTCTATTCTCCCCCTCGAAATATAGCCTAAACGACAGTGCCATAATTTCGACGACGCATCTAGATTTCTCTTTCTTTTCCTGTTTACATTTGTAGACGAGGATTCAATCACTTTCTCGCACGCGACGTTCCCATTATCGCATATGACATTCACATCATCACGTAATGATAACAAATAAAACTCATTTTGTAAGATGGCAAGACCAACACATTCTTTATTAAACATTATTTCACACTTGCCATTTCCAAAATGACAATTATAACCATCATTGTCCAAACATGAAACACTAATCAAATTCCTCTGTAAAGAGGGAACATAAAGGACATCTCTAAGTAAAAGAATGAAGCCATCAGCGAACTCTAATGAAAGATCGCCAACGGCTTCAACTTCAGCTTGGACTCCATTTGTGACTTTAACGCATCTTTCTTTTCTTTGCGTAGTCCTCGTCGAACGGAATCCCTGTAAAGAATTAGCAACATGAACAGTTGCTCCTGAGTCAATCCACCAAGAAGATTTTGAATATTGCACATACAGGGATTCATTTATAAAGGTAATAATGTTCTCACCTTTCTTTGCCATTATCATCTTTAAGTAATCGGGACAGTTCTTCTTATAGTATCCCGTCTTCTTGCAATGAAGACACTGATCTTTGTCTACTGCAAACTTATGCTGTTGAGGTTGATGGACAGGGGCTTTTCCCTTGTTCTTTGAGGAGGAGTTACTGTTGAAGTTCCTTTTCTTGTTGTCCTTCACATAGTTGATAGAACCACCATGTGAGGATTTAATTCTTTCCTCTTCTTACACACACATAGCTATGCACTTTTCTAAGTCCTATTTCTCGGGCTGCATGTTGTAGTTGACAACAAAGGTGTCAAACTCTTTCGGCAAGGAAGCAAAAATCAAATGAATAAGGAACTCATCCTTGAGAGCCAAATCCATTGGTTTGAGCTTGGATGCCAAGTTGCTCATCCTTAGTATGTGCTCTCTTATGCCACTGCTGCCACCACCAGAGTACCTTTACATGTCACAGTCGCTTAATCACCGTAGCATAGGTCTTTGAAGAGCCAGTAAACTGACTCTTTATTTTCTCAAGGTACTCTGTGACAGTGTCACACTCTACGATTGAGTCCACAATTGCAGGCTCAATCATGTTCTTTATCACAGCCATACATTTCTTGTTGGTTGTGATCCATTTCTTATGCTCAAGGTCATAAGACATCTGTAAGGGAGCATGGTCCCTCTGTCTTTTCTGCCAAGCAGTGTCGTCCTCATTTTCTTTTCTCACTGGCGCCTCAGGCTCAGTGGGACGTGCTGTGGTGAGGACCAAGTCCACCTCGGTAAGATAAACGCTAAGTCTATCTTTTTCTTCCACTCTCCATAGTTATCTCCTTTGAGAGTGTGGATTTGTTTGATACAACTCATCAAGTTGTATCCGCCTGAAAAATAATTCAAATAAAGTGATAACATAACAGCAAAATTATATGCCTTATTTCCAACGTTGGTCAAAATACGACATACAATTTTATCTATACATTAAATCTACATCACCGTTGGGCAGAAATAGAAATAATGCATAAAATCATCAATTAAAATTATAATACCATTATTATCAACGTTGGTCAGAAAATAACAATATCATAATTCACAACAATTCTCAAAAAATTAAATTCTCCCGTTGGTTCGAATTTAATTGAAAGAGTAATCAACATTAACTTTTGCAGCGGAAACATGAAAATTCTAAAATTAATTCTTACATAACAGCAAAAATTTTATGCTTTATTTCTTACGTTGGTCAAAAAATACGACATACAATTTTATCTATACATTAAATCTACATCACCGTTGGGTAGAAATAGAAATAATGCATAAAACCATCAATTAAAAATTACAATACTATTATTATCAACGTTGGTCAGAAAATAACAATATCATAATTATCTGGAAATTATATCTATTTTTCCAAAATTAAATTCTCCCGTTGGTTCGAATTTAATAATGAAAAATTATATCTTTTCTTTTTCTTTCTCCGGTTCGGCCCATAGCGCATCAGCGCCCAAACAGGCCAGCTAGCAAAAACCGGCTCGGCCAGGAGGATTTTTCGCCCGAACAAAAAAAGGAGATGCACAGCAAACGCACACGCGCACGGCCCAAAAGCACTCACAGGCCGAAAAGAAAATACTGCGCATGCGCGAGGCCCAAAAGAAATTAGCCCAATAGTTGACCGTTTTTTTATTTCTTAATACTTCCAACCTTATCTTTATCCACCGACCAGTCAATGCCTTCCCAAAAAAAAACGGGTCTCCACCTCCCGCACCTCCCACCGCAAAAGAAGTGGTGCCCGTGAAAAACGGATCTGGAGCGGAGGTTGCAGGGGCTACGCGGGCCGAAAATGCAGGCGGGAAGCGCGCAGCAGGCGGGGCGTCTGTGCGGCGACCGCAGTGCACAGGCGGCAACGGGGCCGAGCGGGCGCAGGCAGCAGCGCAGGGCCGACGGCCGCTCAGCGCGCAGCAGGAGCACAGGGGTGGCCGAGCGCTCGCGCAGGGAGGCGCAGGGAGGCGCGCTGAAGGCCGGGGCGCAAGGCTGCAGGGGGTCCGAGCGGGCTGGCGGCGCCAGCAGCCGGCGCAAGGCGCAGGCATGAATTTTTTTTGATCCCGATCTGAGTTCTCGGGTTTGATTTGGGCATTCCATTAGGGTTTTCAAGGGTTCCCTGTAGCTCTCTAGATCGGCTCCATAGGGTGGCTCTGATACCATTGTTGAAAACTTTTGCGCCTAGGAGTCTAGATCCGAGAGGCCGAGAAGGAGAGAGGACTGTGATTGTTCGTTACCATCTGAGCCGGTCGCCGGAGTCGAAGAAGAAGGGGTCGTGAAGGTCCCGGCCATCCCGCTCCTTTTGTTGGGGTGGTCTGCGCTAGGCAGCGACGTTCGGTGGAGAAGGAGCGGGGTCTCCCTGGCGGTGGCGATGTAGTCTGGTGACGGCGCCCTGTAGGGAAATAGAGGTGGCGGTGGTAGTTCCCGTCGCTGGAGCGCCCCCTTTCAGATCGGGTCTAGGGTTGTCGGTGGTGATTGTGGCGGCACGGCCAACTTCGGTCATTGTGCCGCCCCAGCCCCCACCTCTATTTATTGTGGCGCTGGCGACAAGGGCCCACCAGCCATTAGGGCTGGGCGCCTCCGATCAGGGCGCGTACAAGGGCCCATTTGGCCGTTGGGCCAAATAGTTGAGATCACTCTAACAGCTACAACACAAAGTATAATTCAGTGTTAGATACAGTCCTTAATTTTATTGCTACGAAGACCCCTTGCAGTGTATACAGATCACATTTTACTGCTATATATCACTTCCTATTTATACCTGCTTATTCCATTGTACAAAATCCTGGCTGGTTTATACATTCTCTGTTTCTTTATTTTGTTATTATTGCTAGCCTGTTTGCAACCCTTTTCTCTATACTTTTCAGCTATTCTGTCCTATTCATTTCTCGCTATGTATGCCTACTCTATGATTGCAAATCTTTCTATGCTTGTCCATATCTTACATTATTTTGCTATCTGTTCATTTCTTGCGCTGCCTAATTCTTTCTTCATCCAGACGTTTTGTGCGTGCTATGCTCATTCCTTGTGCCTACTTGCTCTAGCATTATTTAATCTCATAAGATATGTCTTCGATTTTGTAAAACTAATACTGCCCTTTTTTTTACATACAGATGCAGTACACTCTTCTAAAGGATGTTACTCAAGAATCACATCGTTGGCGGATCCATGTTAGACTAACTCATTTTTCTGAATATACCGACGAGGCTAAGCCTAACTGAATCCTAAGCCTAGACATGGTTTTGCTAGATGAACAGGTATCTTCGATACCATCCTTCACTTCATTCTTTCCTCTGGTTGAATACCCACAGTCCATCTAACGCTCTTCTTCTTGTCCCTGCATGCTACTATGATGGATGCACAGGTCCCAGAACGTCATCTACCATTGTTCACTCCATTACTAAAAGAAGATTCATTATATTATCTGGAATACTTTGAGGTTACTAATGCAAGGCCAAACTATCGCCCTGTTAACAACGAAATTATGGCCAGGTTTACTGCCCACACCAAGCTTAGAGAAATACCTCTTGTCCCAGAAAGGTTCCCTATATACGCATGCAACCTTGTTTCATTTGAGACCCTTAGAACCAGGATAGATGACAGATTATTGTTATCAGGTAACATTGTAACCTAAACAAGATAATTTCTGATGATCATATTCTATCACAGAAACATGCCCCCTTATTTAGTAATTACATGTTTACTGCTAATAACCGTTGCAATGCAGATGTCATAGGCCTTGTTACGTCTATTTCACATATAAAAACAGTTACTGTGAAAGGTGCTCCAAAACCAATTCGAAACATTCAGATAGCAGATGGCAGGTATGTTTATCCCACCCTGAATTAGTCCACCAATAGCTGTACCTGACCTTTTCTATGTACACAACAAATGCCATCCTTTTAGTTTCTGTACACCATACAGTCAGTTATTCAGTACACTGTTTTCCTACCACCGTATACTCTTATTAATACCATACGGCAACTGCATAACAGAGAAAATGCAGAGGTTACATTATGGGGACCACATGTAGTCCAATTTGATGCCAGTGCTGTTCAGAGTGAATCACAGCGAGGCCCGACAGTCCTGCTCGTAGAAGCTACACAGCGGTGATTGCTCACTCTTTCCATTCCCTATGTTCAGCGAATGCGGCTTCCCTGTTCCCTTTTCTCTGTCCCCCTCGTGTTCCCGTCGACGTGGCGAAGATCCAGAGTTCCCTCGTGCTCGGATCTTCGCCACGTCGACAGGAACACGAGGGGGATAGAGAAAAGGGAACAGGGAAGCCTGTTCATGTTCAGCCACCTACTGATTACTTTCGGACAGCATACTGCAGTCACTATTAAATTGCTATTGCATATGTCAGTACTGTTACATGTAACACATTTGTTGTTTGTACTCTGTAGGCCAACTTTCGCTGCAAGGAAGCGCCATTTGCAAATGGTACATCAATGCAGCAGTCCCAAAAGTGGCCGCTTTACAGAGTAGGTTGAATAAACAGTCATATTCAAATTGTACAGCCAATATATATCCAATGCTTTACCTACCATATCATTTGCTTTTTGCTATTATTCCTTCACACTCTACAGCTCCTCTATTGCCTAATTAGATTCTGTTATTATACCGGTTCTTCTTTTACAGATAGCATTAGCCGTTCTAATATTTTGGGTTTGTGCATTGACTCTGTGTATATGCTTGTCTATTCATCGAACAGCTTCGCACCTATGCCACATCAAATTAAATGGTCTGGACAACCACCGGTATACAACCAGCTTATTGCTACCACGGTTCCCCAAATCTATAATCTCAACCCACATGATGTATTGGTAAACTCATTTCCCTTCCTTTGCCTTCTCTACATTCTTTGACCTACACTTTGGTAAGCATAACATCTTTGGTTACACATTATCATATCTTTCCATATCTAGGGAAACAGTTACACCGTTAACATCGCTATCAAAGAACTTGCTCCAGAACAGCCGTGGTGGTATTTAGGTTGTACTATTTGCAAAAGGGCAGCTACCTGCGAGGGGGAATCTTATAAATGCCCTGGATCTGGTATCACAACTGCCACCTCATGGTGCATATTTATGACTTATTTATAATAGGCTTTTTACAGACAGCATACCCATCATATATATATGATCACCATCTATATCTTACATAATATATATCGGATAACAATCCATGACGTTGATCCAGAAGACATCGACAAACCAGAGGCCAAAGCAGCAGAATTCATTTTCTTTGCAGAGGTCGGTGAAGAATTTGTTGGTTCTCCGGTGCTTCCACTTGTGGCCGCCGCTGAAGGACTACAAGGCTTCATACTGTTATTATGAATATTATATGTATTGATATGAGACCCAAAGGACCATATATATAGAAGAGTACAAGAGGTATATGCCATATAGAGATAAGGTATATATAGAATAGAATACAAACTCTATCTCCTAATACAACTATATCTTATCTCCTTAACACCCCCTCAAATGCAAGGCGTATGCAATAGCATTGCATTTGAAAAGAGTTGTTACTAAAATAGTAAATAAAACCCGAAGTCCGAGTCTTGATAATGTCGTCGTAGTGTGCAGGTTTTGAAAAATACTGTTGAATCAAGCCGAAGAAGAATAGATAGAAGTATAACAGCGCAGATCGAAACCCAAGACGGCGGCAGCGCAATGCACAAGGTGCAGAAGAAGCGCGGCGGCCTTAAAAGCTCGGGGCGGCGGCTACAGTAGCGGCGGCATCATACGACTTCTACGATCTACACGCGGCTCAGAGAGAAGAGTGGCGGCTGCTGCCATGGAATAGGGGTAGAGGCATGGCAGCAGCAGATCGAAGCCCAAGACGGCGGCAGCGCAATGCACGAGTGCGAGCGGCGGCGGCGGCCTTAAAAGCTCGGGGCGGCGGCTAAAGTAGTGATGGCATCTTAACGACTTCTACGATCTGCACGCGACTCAGAGGGCTGCTGTCATGCAAAACAAAATTCCTACTACTTTTATGGCTGACAATGAAATTTGTGGACCCGCATAGCTTAAACGAATTGAAGGATAGAGGCTACGGACTTAGAATGGACGCAAACGGAAGACTTAAAAATGAAACCAGGACTCAAGTCAAAAATGTAACTCCAGACACCAGAAGATGTGACGCACCATCAGGAGAGAGTACCCAGAGGTGGCACACGGAGGACGGCGACCGGTGGGTGGGCCGACGCGCAGAGGGCGGCATCGAAGAGTACCTGGAGGCAGCACAGTCGACATGGGACGACAAGCGCAAGATTTTTTTTCTTCTGCTTTTTTTTCTACTTAATTGGATCCGGATCGGATCTCACCAAAAAAAAGACGGCTTGGTGGTCGGGAGCTGGATGAGTGGCGGCCAGGAGCCGGATGGGGGGCACCCGACAGTCGAATGAGGGGGCGGCCGGCGACGGAGGGGTGGTGCGCCTGGTGGAGGTGGCGCACCCGAAGGAGCGGCGCGCCTATGGAGGTGGCGCGCCCGAGCGTGGGGCCGGTGGGCAGCGGGCGCAGGGCTGGCGGGCGGCGGGTACGAGGCCGGCTGATACCAGCGAGGGGACACCGGGGCTAGCGGGGTGTACCAAGCGTAGTAGTAGCGCGCGGCCTCGCGGATGCCGACGAGGACCTCGAGGCTGCCCTGGGGGCAGCCGAGGGGCGCTTGAGGCATAGGGAGCGGGAGACGTAGCCGCCGATCTCAGCGTCGTCGAGGACGTCGCGGAGCGGGAGGTGGGCGGAGCTGACAAGCGGCTTGACGCCGGAGGGTCAGTCCCGCGATGGAGGGCGCCCGGCGGCAGCAGTCGAGGGCGGGAACCGCGGCGCCGCATGCAGATGCTCGATGTCCTGGGCGAGCGGCAAGCAAGAGGAGCGCGTGGTCCCTACTGGCTGTGTCCTAGGCGCATCCTGCTCCGATCGGATCGGCAATTCGAGCGCGCCGCATCGCGCGCCTGGAGGAGATCCGGCGAGGTCGCCGAAGGTGGAGGCCGGGCCTGGGGCGCCGCTGCAGGGGTCGCGCCCAGAGCCTGCGCGGGGCGGAGGCCAGCGGCGCCGTTGGCCGGGGAACGGCTTCTCGACGAGGTGGAGGTGCCCGAGGAACAGGATGGCCGGAGTCGGGGATCTCGAGCTTGAACTCCTCCTCGATCCGGATCCGGCGGCGGCCACAGAAGGGCGTGCATCTCGGGATCCTTGAGCCGCTGGAGCACTTCATCGGCCGCAAGATCCGATCATGCGGGTTGAGGAGGCGGCGAAGTTGGCGGGGGATCCTTGAGAACTCGTAGGCGCTCATACCAGCGGCCGCGCGGACTTGCAACGCCGAGTCTGAGACCATGCACCGTGCGGACGCACCGAAAACGCACGCAATGCCGCGAGCGTGGGGGCACGAGCGGAGGAGCCAAGGCGCGGCGCTGCCCGGGTGGTTGGTGGCGAGCTGGCTGTACCGCGCGGTGCTTGAGCCGCCCGCGTCGAGTGTGTGCGGGTGAAGAGCCAGCGGATCCAGAACGCGTAGCAGCCATGCACAGGATCGGCGTCGAGCGGTGGACACCCAGGGCTTGGTTGAGCCACGAATAGCTACGCAGATTGATTTGAGATCGGTTTGGAACCTACAAGGTCATGTCGTCTACAAAGGAAGAAGTCACCGCCCCCGGAGTCAAAATTGATTCTCCGAGGGCAGTAGCAGCGGAAGAGCAATAGATGCTAGAGTTTTAACCTAAGCTCTGATACTATGTTATGAATATTGTGTGTATTGATATGAGGCTCAAAGGATCATATATATATATAGAAGAGTATAAGAGGTATATGCCATATAGAGATAAGGTATATGTGGAATAGAATACAAACTCTATCTCCTAATACAACTCTATCTCATCTCCTTAACACATACCACCGTAGATAGCAAGGCTCTACAGAAGGCGATATCACTCAAAAGTCTCTGTGACACGACGGGTGCTACAACGAGCAAAGATATCATACCAGGTTGATTCTATTTCGGCTCTCCTGTGTTCCTCGACACCTAACTCAAGCAGTAAACAAATAGAAACTGAAATGACTATTAGTAGAAGCAATATACATACTGTACCAGAGGACACACCACCTGTTCAAACACGGCCACCACCCACTCAGGCACTCAGCCAATCCTGGCCCTGCCGTAGTGCCGTACTCGCTATTAAGCCACAGAAAATGGCTTCACCCGGTCCTGAACATGTTACCCACTCACTTATCTCAGCATCATACCAAGACAATTGCTTCCCAGAAAGATCTCTCCAAAGAAACACCCCCGTCACCACAGGTTACCTTTCTAACACGCTACACGATTGCATTCCCTATTTACAGACCTATACACTCCAAATTGTCTCAGAGCGCTATTTCGTGAATCACAGTTGTTAACAAAAGTAAAGCCTGGCTCAAAACGCGCAGTACACACTGATGGAGAAAGCCTTGATGCTTCTGAAACCAATATAAGGTTGCTCCCTTATAGCCGTTTACGTATGCATCATCTGCAATAAATGAGTAGCTCAATCTTTCCATTATGATGAATCATCGCAGCTCCTCACAAGAAAAAACTACGGCTTAAAGGCGCTTTTTTCAGGACAGCTCAAGCAGTTAGCCTTCAAAAAGGTATTCAAATGCATAGTAGTGTACCTGATTAACTATACCTTGTGTAGATGTTCCCAAATATTTCATTGAAGCAACTTCTTGCAGTGAAAAACAGCTACAAATGGCACCACACCGTTTTGGTCTCATGCACACAGACTATGCCGACCATATTTTGCTCACTCCCTGTGCCATATAGAACCATGAAGTGATCAACTAACGACCTCCCCTACTGTGTTTTCCTGTATTCGATGCTTTACAAAGCTTACCTTTGTTCCTTGCATCCTTTACGAGCTGAGCTAAACAAGACGATAATGGTGCCCTACTTATTCTCTGTGCAGACTTACCACTGTACACCACGATAAATATACCACGATACACGTATACACACAGTTAGCATACCTAATGCTGAACGCTCTTGCTATACCCGATACTGGCGCGCGGCGTAGCACGTGGCCATCTCTTGTTGGAATCAATGATTCCACGCCATTTCCAGACTTAATACAACTAGATGCAATTCTTTTGTCCCACCAGTCAGTCGTCTCGAATCGAAACATCCTTTGCTTCGTTTCCCCACCGCCCTCCTGCCACCTCCCCCGCCGCCGATAGACTTCGCCCAATCACCGCCTCCTCTCGACTCCGGCCTTCTCGCATAGCTTCTCCCCTTCCCACGTAGCATCCCCCTCACCTAGCGCCTCATCTCGGGTCCCTTGCTGCATTTGGATTGGGTTGATCTTCTAGGGAGAGAGTTGAAGGGCTCGTCGACGACGGGTTGAATTCAGCGTGGTCAGATATGGCTCGGGGAAGGTGTGTGCCTGCGGCAGGCTCCACTGAATGAGACTGCCACTGCCAGCTTCATCCACCACTCCCAACCCTGCTGGTCTCGGCAACGAATGAGGTCACGTCTCCCAATCCAAGAGAGGCCTAATTTGGTTGTAAGAGGTGCAAAGCAAGGACGGCGATGCAGGCTGCGCATGGCTTTGGGGGAGCAGCGAAAGTGTGACGCGGGTCAAAATGGAGCTCGTCCAGGTTGATGGCATATGTACGGCGTGGACCTGGGTGGAGCTCGTCCAGCACCACGGCGGAGTCAGGGGCGCCGCGCAGGCAAAGCCCGATGACAGCGGCTCGACATGATGAGGTAATATGATCGTTTTTGTCCGCTGCTACTAACATCAACATGGTGTATGCTCCTAAAAATGAAATGATAAATCCCTTCGCTTCTAATCTTGTTTTAAGCAAAAGCAGGAGTAACCAGAAACACTAGCCAAGAAAGAACCTACTGCATTCTATTTCAGCAATTTTTAAGCTCTATATCTGCACACACCAAAAACCCATTAAATTCATATATTGAAACCGGGCGTGCTTCTCAACTTCTTGGATAATCTAACGCCCAGGACCACCACATCTATTGCAATTTCCTGCCTTCACACTAACAATTGAGAACTCCATAAGGTTTCCAAAAAAAAAATTGAGAACTCCAGAAGAAATGCAAGAGATCTAAAAGACTAAACGGAAAATTGATGATTTGCTACTCCAATCTTTGGGTATCGATAGGAATTGCCACTCATTCCAGTGTAATTGATAAAATGCCACTCTTTCCATTGCCATCTCTAGGAATTTCCATTCTGTGCTATTTTCCCTATTTATCGGTATTTCAGGCCTTCCCCTCTCAGGGGCAGAACTCAGTTATGGGGTGTCATAGAACACAGGGTCTAAAATTGTTTTGGTAGAGATCAACACCTATAGTCCATATGTGAACCCTCTACCCTAAACTCAATGCACCTGGTCCTTTTGCCTCATGCTCTCACCGGCCGATTAGTATGCACTTTGCTCTAGAACAGGGACCAGGCAACGTCGTGATGAGATGGCATGCAAGGGCAGTCAATGGCGCCGATTTCTCCTTTCTCCGGCAGCCGGTCACTGCCTGCCTAGGTATAGCTATGCAGCGGACGTGGTGCACATGTATTGGCCGGCCATAAGAGACAAACAAACGTCAAGGGCTGCCGCGAGGTGACACGTTTTAGGATCGATCGCATAGACGATATGGCCTATTGCGATCCTTTCTCTTAGGCTGGCTCAAGGGCTAACTTGGTTTGTTGTAGTTGCCTCACGGGGTGAGGGAAGTGGAGGTTTCTTATGGACTGTTGTTAGCTATTGAGAATTTAGATTGCTAGGACTCTCTTGTTCGGTTTCAAGAAAAGAACCGGGTGCATAGAATTTAGGCTAGAGGTTCACACATAAACTGAAGGTGTTGATCCATGCTAAAAAATTTTTTGGACCCGATGTGCTATGACACCAGGCCTGATAATTGAGTTCCACCCCTAAGAGGCAGCGGTGCAAGGTGAGATCACGGGCTGAAACCTCTGTCCCTACTCCAATGGTGGCAAGGGCCGGTTGTTCGGATGATCAAATAACAGCTCTGTAATCGCTTTTGTTGTTTTTCCCCAATCATGACCGGTACAATAGCTGCTAATTTGAATACAATTGCTTTATTTGCCACTGCTGACATCAACTTTTAGAGAAGGGGTGTATGAGGATTTGCCCATCCCACATAGGTGTACTTGAGGATTCGACCTTGACGTGTCACTCATAAGAAGATCCTGAAATCAAAAATTAATAACACATGAAAGGATAAATCATCAATTATCCTTTAGAAAATGCCCTTCACCCTTTCTGCCCCCTCGCCCTCTCTACCTGTTAATCTTCGCTTTTGCGTCTCTTTCGTCCTCACCCATCCAAACCAGACCACCGCACCCCCTCCACTGTTCTGTTCGCTGGCCACGGCACGCGCTTGTCCAGTCAAGTGACCTTCGCCACAATGCGACGGCTGCCGCATGCGCGGTGAGAGTGCCATACGTGTCGTGCGTGGGCACTAATGTGTGACGTGTCAGCGGCCATGGCGTGCATGGGCGGACATCATGTGCGATCAAAGGCTTGGTTGGCTACGATGTAGTGACATTATCACAACATCACTGATCGGCAAGTGAGGCTTGCTTGGAAGGGATAATGCTCGGCAGCTGCTCGATAAAATGCCTGAACAATGGAAATTTTCTTTTTACTATCTATTTTCTTGGCTAAGGGTATACATTTAACCCTAGTCAAACCCGTTGACCCTTTAAGAGTGGAAAGAAAGCCCATTTCACACTTTTGGTTGGTCGAGCCTGAAGCAACCCCTTTTTGAATGCATAGGGGAGAGAGGTCATAGCTTTGTTTTATATTTTTGCGGACCTATGTTGGAGTTAGCTTCACTTAGGGTATCTCCAATAGTCCATGGCAACGGTTTCTAAGAGGCTCTACGTAGAATCATACGATGACATGGAAGAGATTAATAGAAGAGAGGTAGCAGTTATCGTTTCACGAAGTGACCGGCACAACGCTAGAAACGAGATGCTAGCGCTGACGCTTCGAGTTGTTGGAGTGGAATCGTCGATTCTTCATGCGTTTTGTGGATCCGTTGTGGTCGTCGGCCAAAATCGAGCGTGGGAATGGAGCCATTTGGGATTCTTTCGACCATCATTTCTTCCACGCGGGGGGGGGGGGGGATTTCACCATAGGTCGCGCCATGGTGAGATTCCCTACTTGAGCCCATCTTCCCTTCGGTTGTCTCAGATCTGACAAGGCCAACTGCATCTCGGGCTCACCAACGGCGACCGCTCCTCCACCCTCGCCTGGTACCCGATAATTAGCTCCTCCTAATCCCCTTATCTTCTCTCATATCCCTCCTCCCCCCTCACCGACTACCACCGTGACCCCTTCTCCCCCCTCGCCAACAGCCACCACGAGCCCTACTCCCCCTCATCGACCGCCATCGTGACCCCTCCTCCCCCTCGTCGACCGCCACCACTCCTCCTAATCCCCTTCTCTTCTCACAGATCCAACGAGGCCAAGGTGAAGGTGCCGCTCATCCTCGCCGATGGTGACACCCCCTCCTTCCTCACCCGATGCCCTAGTAAGTATGCAACTCCTATAAACCATTCCCCTTCCCTTCTCTTCCCAAGCAGTTCGTGCCTTTACTAACCATGGCTTCGATGTGGCCTGCTCGTAGATGGGTCGCCAAAGTTGCGTCGTGGACGAGGCAAGCAATGCCGAGCGTTGCCGCCTTCCCCATAGATTCTACCGCCTCCTCCATGGATGAAGGTTCTAAAGTTTGGTATGATCTAATCATTCTCAATGTTATATAGTTAGGTACAAGTTACGTGCCGAGGGATGGGCCTAAGCATGACCTGTGGCCGTGCCGTGCCGGCCTAGGCATGGTTAAGGCTAAATGGGCCGTGCTGACACGGCACGACCCGTTTAGCCCGGGAAAATTCAAAAAATACCGAAAAATGTAGAAAATAGAGGAAAAATTATAGAAAATTTTAACAAAATTGTAAAAAAATACAAAAAATTATAAAAATAATAGATATTGTTAATCATCAAGATAATTATTATCAATGATATAATGAGCTTTATTAACTTGTTAAATGATATTACATGGATGCCTTGTTAAATAATATAATGACCTATATGGAGCCGGGCCGGGCCGTGCTGTGCCGTGCCGTGCCGGCATGGCCCGTTTATGCCCGTTGCTTGCCTCCCGTGCCGTGCCGTGCCGGCCCGCTTGCCGGCCTCCTGGCCCAGGCACGATTGGGCTATCGTGTCGTGCCGACACGACCCGTTTGGCCGTTGTGCCGTGCTGTGCCCGAGCCGAGCCTACAGTAGCGTGTCGCGACCCGGCCCGCATGAGCATGGCCCAGGTGGCCACCTCTATTATCAGGTGTCTGGTAAGATTATCTCTATTTCACTATCAAGAATATAATGATCATTTATTTCTTGATGGATGTAATTATTGATTTTGATGGAAAGTTGAGACTTGAGACAATGATAAACTGATACGAGGGATGCTCAATCTTCACAGCGTAGGATCGATAATGATAATTTGGATCCATACAACCTGATAAATCGATAGTGTCAACCACTGTTAGAACAACAACCTGTGTGTCGAGACCCGGATATACAAATTCAGACTCTCTGTGTAAACTGCACTAGTTCAGGATCACGCTAGTGTACACAGTCAAACATAGATGTGATCACAACCATACACACGCTAAAATAAAGGAAAACCTCAAATATCGATAAAAATCCAAAGTACGGCCTTATGGTCAAGCTTACAATATCACTAGCCCGAATGGCTTAAAGTCTAGCAGCGAAAGAACAAAATAAGCGTAGTAGTCATTCAACGTGCCCACAGGCAATCGACTGGGGAGTGAAGTCCTAATCTGTGAAGTCGTCGAAGTACTCTCCTTCTGGTACCTCCTGCTGGTAATACTCTTCCTCCTCAATTGAGCAACATAAGCATAAAGCCGTGAGTACATTAATACTCAACAAGTCATTTGTAACAAATGAATGCAATATAATAGGCAAGGCTTACCAATAGGGGCTGAAAGGTTAATTTGCATAAACTGACATTTCAAGATAAATATGATAAATAGATTGAAAGTGAACTTTAATGGAAAATAATAATAAATAAATAATCAATGGAATTGAAATTAAACTACTTGTGAACCTCCCATCCACAAGCTAAACCAATAGTGAACTACGTGTTCACTTTCCAACCATAAACCACAAGTTTAAATGAAATCACTAACCCTCATGTGAAATCATCGAGTATTGTCCATGACCGAGGATGCAGCTGTTCGAATAGTTTTACACTCTGCAAAGGTTGCACAACTGTACTCACACGATGTGATTAGCCTCGGCATAAGGAAATCACAACAAGACCTTTACAAAGTTCAATTCCAACTTAATCCCGCCCGCTTGGGTTTCGCATCACACCCCCCTTTGCGCCACATGGAAATCAGCAACTATGTTCATCACAATGGCGAAATGGAAGTTGAAACATCACAAATTAATCAGCCAGGTCTATCCCATACTAGACATGTGGTTTGTACGATAAAGCTCAGATCAATGACACACAAAGTTAAGTTCTTAAATATACCCAGGCGAGACTGCCACATCCCACGAAGTGAACCTACACTTTCCCCTTTATTACACGATCACTCGCCCGAGTGAAAACCAAGTTTGTATAACCACGCCAATGACACACCAATGTCATGGCCCAAATTTTAATAATTGTGACACTAACTACGGTTCCATATCTCATTAAGTCAAATTAATTATTCTCATGTGATGATAAACCCTTTCGTAAACTAAGCGGACTAAGCATTCTACTCGTACAACCCATATGACATATAGCATAGCATCACTAATAAAATTTTCAACCTATGATGACAATGGTATCATGACATTCAAATTATCAAGGGGGAATTATTCAATTCGGGACGATAGCTACCAGTACAAGGGTTTGTATTAAAATAGCGATGCAAGATAAAGTAAAATAAAATAATTAAATAATAGATTGCAAACTAGGTTCAATATGATCAAAGGTTACGACTTGCCTTAGTTATGCTCAGTGAGGTACTCGGGGTCTTCTAGCGTCGCTCCTGCTCCTCCGGAATCGGAATCTAACGAGAGAGAAAACAACCAAAACAACAAAATCACACAAAATAATAATCAAATGAATTCCAAAAATCTTAAAAGCAGAACCAAAAGTTAGAGCTCGATTTTAGATGAATTTAAAAAAAAGAAAGGGATCAATCGAGCTAGGACAGAGGAGAACGGGCTCTCGAAATATTTAATCCAAAGGAAATTCTGGAAAATCAGAAAATTTACTGTGATGTGAACCCGGTGCATGGAAGAACAAGTCCATGGTGGACCCGATCTACGGCATAGTGTAAATGGCTACTAACGCGGTGGGTTAGGGCTAACGTGGCACTCGGGGGTCGGATTTTACTGACGTGGCGCTGACGTGGCACTAGGGCTGACGTGGCAGCTGACGTGGCTAGGGCTGACGTGGACTACTCGGGTGCGAAGGCGGCGGAGGGATCCTACGATTGAGAGAGGGACACGCAGCAAAATCTAGGACATGGATCTGGATCTGAGGCAACGGTCGAGATTGGAGGCGGTGGCTGTCCGATGGGCGACGTGTGGCACGGGCGCGCTGCGCGAAGCGTCGCGACGCGTGGTGCTGGCGCGGGTTCGGGCACATGAACCAAGGCAACGTGGGGGTGAAACGAGCGGGGCTTGGGGACGGCGCGGCGCGTCCGGCGCGGGGCGCGGCGGAGAGGTCCGGCGAGGGGTGCGTGTCGGGACCCGGAGCAACAACTCCAAGTCCCTCTGTGTAAATCGCACTATCCCAGGAAAAGTTAGTGCACACAGGGTTAACAGGGATACATATCATGCAAAATGATCCCACTTTATTAAACGGGCCTTAAGGCCAAGGTTTACAAGTAAAGGCTCAAGGCCAACAAAAATAAAGCAGCGGAAGAATAAAGCGTAGAGGTACACCCATCCTGCCTGCCCACAGGCGAATGACTGTAAGACGGGGCCAAGTCGTCACCATCCTCACCGAAGTTGTTGGCATCATCCTCTGGCAACAGATTTTAGTAAGGTGAGCACATAAAGTACTCCCAAGGTAAGCACATAAAGTACTTACGCAAGTTACACCAGGAGTTTTAACAGAGTGAATGCATGCATAGGGATAACAAAGGAAGGCTTATTAAGTTTATTTGTGCGAAAAGCAGTACTGAATTTAAATACAATAGCATAAGTGCAAAAGCTGAATTTTTAATACAATAGATAGAAATAATAATTTAACAAAATAATATCGTTAGTGCAGACTCCGACCAAACACTAACCTAGTCACAGGTATCCCACCTGGTCCATCTTTTCAAAAGGTTTCACATGGATTCCATCTATCCATATGCTTTTCAAAATCTCTTATGGATTCATTTTGTTAGTGCAGGCTCCAACCAAACACCAACTTATTCATAGGTATCCCACCTGGTCATGGATTCCATCCATCCATCCATAAGCTTTTTTAGAAACCATTTTAAAAACCAAAGTCTAATCCATGAAAAACTTTACTTGGCTTGCCCATAACCGTGGGCACGACCATCCAGGATAGTTTATACACTCTGCAGAGGTTGTATAGCTTACCCACAAGATATGATTATCTTATATTGTTGGACACTACACGCTTCCATAGGCGTGCGACTGAGAAAATCATAACAAAGCTTTTACAATACTAAGCCTTCAACTTGGTCACACCGCCGCTAAGGTTTCACCACAACTTGAATCCACAAGTTGGAGCCCCCTCTTGTGCCGTGTGAGACTTTTCATGGCCTACGCCATGCTCACATTCAACCTATAGCGAGACCAAAGTTGGGACCTCACAAATTAGTCAGCCAGGACTGTTCCATACCAGCCTTGTGGTAGTACGATGTGGCTTTGCAACAGTAGCTCACAGACCGGTCCTTAATTTGACTTAGGCTCAACCACATACCCCTTGTGCACGACAATCAACCAGGTGTCACCAAGCACGAGGCATGCCGGCACCCCACCACCTAACCAATAGCCTAAGTCCAAATCATAAGTTTTCATTTTTATTTTTAAACCATTTTCATAAACCATCCTTGACTCACCGAAGTCAAGATTTCAAAAGGAACAGTCATTTCATGTGAAATAGTTGATCCCACCTAAAATCACACTAAGCCAGGCTAAGCATTTCTATAAAAATTTCTAGTCAATACTATGGTACTAACTAGTTTTCAGCTAGGGTGACAAGGTATATGAATTCAAGATTCAAATTGGCCATATACAAAGGATCATGGGTATATCTAAGATTCAAATTAAATTTGAATTACATTTGAATAAAGATACGCATGCATATACAGTAAAACAATATAAATAATTTAAAATATTAGGTTCAACATGGTCAAAGGTGTAACTTGCCTTGCTTCGAAGTTGCTGAGGTTCGTTGAAGTTATACTCCCCGGAATAGTCGTAGTCTACACGCGAAAAATCAGAACAAACTAAACTCAAATAAAATCCAAATAAAATCCAAAAATCATAAAATATATACTAGGAGATAGAATATGAATTTAGATGAATTTAGAAATTTGAATCACCAAATTCGGAGTCCGGACGACGGAGAACGAGTGATTGGAAAATTGGCGGATCAGAAATTCAGGAAAAAGAAAAATCAGGAATATTCCTGGAATATTCCTGTGCAAAACGAATATAGAGTAGTTTTTTGGCCGTGTCGTCGGTGAAAAAGACACTGGAGGTGAAGCCAACTAGCAAAGTTGGTTCCTAAGGACCCGAGGCACATGTAGGAGGTGACGACACGTCAAACAGAGTACGGTGAGGACGCCAACAGCAAAATACAAGAAAAAGAATAAATATAAATAAAATCATAAAAATATAAAATATATATATGGAGAAAGGTTATGATTTTAGATGAATTTAGAAATTTATATCACTGGATTTGGAGTTCATATGAGGAAGAACGAGCAGTTGGAAATTGTTACACAAAATAAATGAAAAGTGCACTTTGGAGTTCAACGGCTTGGCTGGAGCAAAAGGACTTGAGGGGCCACCTTGTCATAGACACAAAGCAAGCACTAGAATAGAAGAGACAATATAGAGATTTTCTTACTGAGAGCAACATGCATACGCATGGAGATCATGACTTGGCCGTGGTGGCTCGCAGAGAAGGGAAGACTGCGTGGCATGGCGAGAGGGCAAAACGGAACCACGGAAGCCTGGGAAGGAGATGACCTGAGGTAGCACTCGTCGGTGTGGTCCACGGTTAGAGCAAAACTATTGGCGTTGCTTGGGAAGATGACACGCCGAGGTGTTTTGGGAAGATTGGGAGAGTGGTGCAGGGTTAGGAGTTCACAAAGGTCCTATTTATAGGCTTGGAGAGAGAGGAAACGGTCTCAACATGAATGCATTAGTGATGGCATTCAAAATTTGAAACGAAGAAAAAGAGTAGAAACGGATTAATAAATGACAATGAAATGGGTGCAATTGATTGCTTAATGAAGTTAAGGACTTTATGAGCTGCATGCCACTAATTTTGGTTGGAAAATTTTCAGTTTTTGCTAGCTAAAACAGTTATGTGGTTGATTGGTATTGCAAAACAGGAGAGAGAAAAGCAGCAGGCTGCATGGGAAGAAGATGAACAGGGATGGCGTCAGGAAAGAAATAAAGGAAAGGGAGGGAGGGAGAGAAACGGGATGAAAAGAAGGGAATGATGGCTATGCATGGTTGGAAAACCAGAGTTAATCGTGCTGGGCTTATGGCAAAATTGGGATGGGTGACCCTTCGGGAACCCCTTCTCCTTTTATTATTATTTTCTTTTTGAAAGAGAGAAATGTCAGGAGAATATTTGGACTCAGAAAAATACAGTGAATATTTTTATGGAGATTTTGAATTTTTGCAAGATTTGAATTTTGGATGGGAACTGAAAATTTAGAAAGGCATTGAGGTTAAAAAAAGGAACTGGGAATTATAATTTAAAATTTTAAATCTTGGGATTACCAAACATATTCAAACAAAATTTAAATAAATTTCAAAATTTCACAATTATGCCAGAAATGGAAAGTTCATGATGTTAGAAAAATTTAGAAATTTGAATGGGTCAATTTGGAGTTAAAATGAAGAAGTTATAGCCTTTGGAAGTTTTAAATACAAATAAAAGAAAAAGCTCATTTTCTGGAATTATTTTTAAACCGAAAAAGGATTTACGGCGTCAGCATGAATTATTTTTCTAAGGAAAATAAATGATTATGACGTCAGCACAGATTTTCGGATTTATTAAATTTTAGAAGGGCTGACGTGGCAAAGGAGGGTGACGTGGCTGCCACTTGGCACCACTTGGCTGCCTCGTGGCTGCCACGTCACGACAATATGCCGACGTGGCTGCGCACGGGCGAGGTGGCGCTCGGGTGCCCACGTGGCTGGCCGTGGTGCTGATCGACGGCCTGGTCGCCACACGCCGCCACTACGGCGAAGCCGTGCGTGGCCCGCCGGCCGGAGGTGGCGCACGGGGCCCAATGGCCACCGGCGTTCCGGCGGGCGGCGGCGCCGGTCAGGTGTACCAGAGGGTAGAGGAGAGCGAGGAAATCGATCGGTACCGCGCACGAATCCCGAGGGTGGTCGAGTGGTTTGTCGGCGGAGAGGGGCGGCGGTCGGAGAAGGGTTCCACGGCGGCGGAGCCTTCGGTTGGCGCAAATGCCCGGTGGAGGGGTGGACGAAGATCGCTGGTGCACGAGGAAGGTCGTGGCGCGGTCGACGAGGCTCGGGAAGGCCTGAGGCGGCGGCGATCGCTCGCCGAAGTCGTGGATGTTGGCGGAGGGAAAGAGGGGTGTGGGGCGGCGGGAGTGCTCGGGGGTCCAAATTGAGGGTGGAGGAAGAGGCGGTGTGTCGAGAGAGAGCTCGGGGAGGGTTTATATAGGCGGAGAAGGGAAGGTAACGGTCGCGAGCACCATCACTAGAGTGAAACAGCTGCGGCGGCGCAATGCGACGACGAGGGGAGGGGTAAATAGGGAGGTAACGCCTGAAACGGATGCGGAGAAGCAGGGATTTGAATTTGCGTTAATGCGGGAGGGTAATTGGAAAGGGAACCAAAGCATTGAAAGCTTCAGTTTTCGGCACTAATGGCAGCAGCGGCGGGGTGCGGGGAGGAAGAACCGCGGAGACGACGGGTCTGACAGCGGGCCCCGCATGTCGGCGAGAGAGGGCGAGTGAGCGGGGAGAGGGTGACGGCTCGGATTGGTGACGGGTGGCAAAAGGAAGAGATCAGGGCCGTTGGACGCTGAGCGAAGCGGTAAGTGAGGGGCAACGGTCAAGATTCCAACCGGCAACCGAGATTCAATCTGAGCCGTCGGGACTTCGGACGAAGGGGTAAGTTGGCTCGGGTGGATGAGATCTGGTACGGCAAAGGGGAATGGCTCGGATCGATCCACTTGTCGGCCAGAGAGATGAGGTTGGCGGGGCGAAGCGGTAAGTTACGGGGAGCGGCGGGGATTGATCGGCGGGGAAGGAGACCGGTCCGATGCACGCCACATGTCAGCACGAGGGAAGGTAAAGGCGGGGAGGGGGTAAGTTGGAACGGACGAACGAGATTAGATCGGTGGGGAGTCAGCCGATCCGATGCTTGACAATTGGCGCCCGGGGAGGGTTTTGGGATTTTATTTTCTTTTAAAGATTTCCAGAAATAACTAGGAGGCTTTAAAATACTAAGAAAAATACCAAATAAATTTTGAAAAATTCCAGCAAAATTCAAAGAATCCTCTGGAATGATTTATGACTTAATAAAAATATTTTCAACTCAATTTGATATTTAGATTTTGCAAAAACACAATTTGACTTTCAAAGGAGAGTTTTAAATCTTTATAAATATTTGAAAATTATTAAAATTACAGGTTTGACTTAGGAAGATGAAATGCATTTATTTTGACCTTTGAACAAAGAAATAACTTTATTTTGGCTTTATAAAATGAAATTTTAATTTTCTCACTTTAAGGCTTGAAATAAAACCCTGGAAAATCCAATAAAATTTCAGAAGATATCAATTAGTTTTATACAGAAATATCCTTCATTTTATTTACTCAATTTACCTTTCAAAAGAAATACTCTTTTTAAAACCAGAAGGGAAAAAAAATTAAGCAACCAAGGTTAGTGTTTTACTTTAAGTTGAAGTAAATATTATTTAATAATATTTTTTGCTGATTTTTGAAATAAGCAGCTGGGCTGTTACAGTGCGGCGGTGACGTCCGGCGAGGGGAAGAGAGGACGCAACGCGAGTTCGGTCGGCGGGGATTCTCACCGGCGATGGTGGAGAGGGAGGCGGGACGGCGCGGTCCGACGGGGAAGTGGTGGGGCGATTCCAGCGGCGAAGCGCTTCGACGGCGGTGGGGTCCTCCGGCGACAGTGTGGATGGGGTGCACGGCGGAGAGGGACGACGGCGTTGGTGTGTTCATGGCACATGAATTGAGGCAATGGCGGGGTTTTTATCACGCGAACCGAGGCGTCCAACTTGAAGACGGCGCAGCGCGAGGGTTCCGATCGGAGATGGGCGGCGGGAGCGCGAGCAGATGCACGCCGCATGGCGGGCTAGGCGGCAGGGATGCGAGGAGGGCACGCGGCGCTAGGGCACGCGTGGGCGAGGGGCGGCAGTGGGACGCGGGAAGGGGCGGATGGATGCCGCGTGGTGGGAGGGGAGCATCGGGCGGCTGAGGAAGCGGCGGAAAAATTCTAAAAAAATTATTTTTAAAAATAGGGCTTTAAATTCTTCAGAAAAACAAGATGTTACACTGTGATAAAGAATTCGCCCAGCCAAACACTCGTGATCCCGTCTACCCAAGCATGCAAAAGTAGATGTGATGCTCCTGCAAAACCTCTAGATTCATAAGAACAATGGCAAAAAGAAACTCCCAATTTCTTCATGGTGCACTTTGGCTAACCTAAGAAACAAGTGTATAATTGTCAAAATTGTTTATTCGTGGTCTCGAAGAATGTAACTCACGCCCCATTAGATAGTACTAGTCCTAAACCGACTTATAAGATATAAACTATCCTATCGCAACTCGAAAACAGACTCTGACAAATCTTTAAAAACAAGAAAACAATACTTTCCTATTAGCTATCTTAATACCAAAAGACTATGTTGTGTTGTCATTGGTTCCATCCTGTAATCACGTTGATTCTATCCTGTCACAGGCGCTGTAGCTTGCCCTACCTGGAAATCTAATTCGACCAGTCCAAACATCACTGAGAATTTTGGACGGTCTGATCGGCTCTTGAAGGCTTTGGATGGTCTGATCGGCACAAAGCTTCGGATGGTCCGAATGTTCACTAAGCCTTCCGATCGCCAGATCGTCTTTGGACGGTCCGATCGTTAGCGAACCCTTCGGGCGGTCCAAACATCCACTGAGCCTTCGGATAGTTCGATTGTCTTCGGATGGCCCAATCGTCTACGGGGGCTTCGGATGGTCCGAATGGCCAACGAGGCTTCGAGCGATCGTAGACATGGTTGTAAACGTAGTCGAAGGAGTGGTCGTAGGCATGGTTGTAGACACGATTGAAGGAGTGTGTCGTAGATGTGGTCATAGACATAGTCGAAGGAGTGGTCATAGGCATGGCTCATTCTATTCCATTACTCCTTAGCACACCATCCTTCCACACAAACCTAAGAACAATTAGAACACTAGCATTAGGCAGTAACTAGTTCTCATGTATATTAGCACTAAATTTAACTAGGAGTGGATTCACCTGTTGTTTCATCTTTTTGGCTTGTGCTCGCGTAATCGATCCAATCGGGATGTCCTCATCATCCCCCCTCTTGGAAAGGAGTCATTCTTGACTCTGATTCTTCTGGTCCAACGAATGGTGACAAATCAGCAACATTGAATGTAGCACTTTATGCATAATCGTTACCCAAAATCTCTATTTTATATGCATTGTCATTGATCTTCTCAAGTACTTTGAAAGGACCATCTCCTCGAGGCATTAATTTAGACTTATGCTTGTCCGAAAAGTGTTCTTCTTTCTTGACTTGTTCACCTTCTCAGCATAGTAACGTGCCTTCTTTCCAAGTTCTTCTTTAGTCTTGACATGAATCTTCTTCATATATAGCATGTTTCGATGCTTCCATTTTAGCATGTTCATATAGTGGAAGTGGTAGCAAATCAAGTGGCGTGATTGGTCTAAAGCATACACCACTTCAAATGGATACAATTGAGTAGTAGAATATATCGCCCTATTGTAAGCAAACTCCACATGTGGCAAACAATTTTCCCACTCTATGAGATTCTTTTTATCATTGTTCATAATAGCATTGAAAGTGTTCTATTTACCACCTTGGTTTGTCCGTCTGTTTGTGGGTGACAAGTTGTTGAGAATAACAACTTGGTCCCAAACTTAGCCCACAAAGTCTTTCAAAATTAGCTCATGAATTTTACATCATGGTTTGAAACAATTGTCCTTGGCATACCATGCAATCTCACAATTTCTCTGAAAAACAAGTCAACTACATTGACGCATCATCACTTTGTGACAGAGAATAAAATGTGTCATTTTAGAGAACCTATCCACAACTACGAAAATTGAATCCCTCCCCCTCTTAATCCTAGGCAATCCTAAAACAAAGTCTATACTAATATCCTCCCAAGGTGCATTAGGAACAGGAAGTGGAGTATATAAGCTATGTGGATTAAGTTTAGATTTCGCTTTGTGGTATGTCACACATCGTTCTACAAATTTTTCAATATCACGCCTCATTTTAGACTAATAAAAGTGATTGCTCAACATCAGGAATGTCTTTTCTCTCCTAAAGTGTCGCATTAATCCACCTACACGAGATTCCTGCAATAAAAAGTAAATGCACGGATGAATCTGGAACACATACTTTGTTAGCACAAAATAAGAATCTATCATGAGCATGGAACTTATCCCATCCTCTCCCATCTTTGCATTTAGAATATGGTTCTAAAAATTCATAGTCGGAAGAATATAAATCTTTCAAACTCTCTAATCCGGGTACTTTTACTTCCAATTGGATTAAAAGTACATTCTTTCTAGATAAAACATTAGCTACCACGTTCTCTTTTCCTTTCTTATACTTGACAACATGTAGAAAAGTTTCGATGAATTCCACTCATTTAGCATGTCTGCGATTCAGTTTAGCTTGGCTCTTTAACTACTTCAAAGCTTCATGATCAGAGTGAATAACGAATTCTTTAGCCCAAAGATAATATTGCATTTCAAACACACGCACCAAAGCATACAATTCTTTATCATATACAATATAAGGATAGTTCAATTAGGCACCTCCCAGTTTCTCACTAAAATATACCACGGATTTTCCTTCTTGCATTAAAACACTACCAATAACTATTCCACTAGCATCATATTTAATTTTAAAAGTCTTAGTGAAATCAGGCAAAACAAGTAATGGTGTTTCAATTAGTCGTTTCTTCAGTTCTTGAAAAGTTTTTTCTTGTGATGCACTCCATTCAAACACAACACTCTTCTTAGTTAACTCATTTAATGAGGTAGCAATGGTGCTAAAATCTTTAACAAAATATCGATAAAAACTAGCAAGACTTTGAAAACTTCTGATTTGACTATCATTCACAGGTATAGGCCAATTCTTAATTACTTCAGTTTTAGATTCATCTACTTCGATGCCTTGTCTAGAAATAACATAGTCTAAGAACACAACTTTAACAATACAAAAAGTGCATTTATCAAGATTAGCATGCAGTTTATCACTTCTAAGCACTTATAGCACTTGTCTAATACGATCAATGTGTTCATCCATCATTTTGCTATAGATCAATATGTAATCAAAGTATACCACAACAAATTTGCCAATGAATGCTCTTAAAATATGATTCATCAATCGTATGAATATACTAGGTGCATTAATCAAACCAAAAGGCATTACTAACTAGTCATACAACCCAAATTTTGTTTTAAAAGCAGTCTTTCATTCATCACCTAGTTTCATCCTAATCTAATGGTATCTAGTTCTCAAATTAATTTTAGTAAATATAATTGCACCGCTAAGTTCATCTAGCATATCATCTAGCCTAGGAATATAATGTCGATATTTAACAGTGATATTGTTAATAGCACGACAATCAACACACATTCTCCATGTACCATCTTTCTTAGAAACAAGAATTACAGGAACAATACAAGAACTGAGACTTTTATGTACATACCCTTTCTCAAGAAGCTCTCGCACTTGTCGCTGAATTTTTTTGGTTTCCTCCGAATTAGTACGGTATGGTGGACAGATTGGAAGTGATGCACCGGGAATTAGATCAATTTGATGCTCTATTCCACGCAATGGTGGAAGTCCCGCTGGTATCTCCTCTGGAAACACATCATCAAATACCCGCAAAAGAGAGGAAACACCACTAGGAAGATAGGTTAAGTCATTAATTGAAATTAAAACAGTTGCATCTTTGTACACAAGCACAAAGTGCTTTTTTGATTGCTCATTGCTCACATCTCTCCAATCTAATTTTGTGGCTAACATAACTAACCCTTCCTCACTCTTACTTTTTTTCTTTCTTATTTGGCATGTGGCTCTCACTCTCTGATTGTAACACCCCAATTTTCAAAACTTACTGAAAATGTAATTGTCAAACTGATGTTAATCTAAAAGGCTTTATTTCTCAGCTCATTTGATTTTGTTGCTTTCCAAAAAGAAATTCAAGAAGTGCACAAGTATTTAATCTGAAAACCTCATGTTAAGCTTCTAAAGAATCTAGAGAGTATGAATGTGTGTATGCATTGGGATCTCACCTCATCCAGCCACACATCTCCTTTTCCCCACAATCTCGCCATCCACCCTCCCTTCCTCCCCTTCTTTTCCGGTTGCGGCGTCCCGGCTTTCACTCACTCTCGCTCTGTCAAAGCAAGCAGACGCCCCACCGGGCAATCAAGCACACACGCGACGCCGACGCCGCCTCAGACCACCTCGCCTTCGCCGCCCGATGGCGACCTGCAGCACGCCTCCTCTCTTTTTCAAGACCCTGCGACCCACGCCGCACGCCGCCTCTCTCCGGTGGCGCGCCGTGGTCCTTCACGAAGTCACGCCCTTCACGCCGCCGCCGCTCGCCGCCTTCTGCGCGCCGCGGTGACCGGCGGCACAAGCGCCGCTTACTCGTTTTGCCGCGCGGACAGCCAAAGTCGCCGCTCCGTCCTGCGCCGCACGGCATTAACTCCTCACGCGCACGGCGCCATGCCGCTTTGTCTCTCCCCGCGCCTCACTCCTCCTCCTCAACCCTATAAAAGGCGCCGACGCATCCCGCCAACTCCACAGAACATACCTTTGGTTGCCTTTTTCTCCATCGCAGTACTCACACCGGCCCGCCTCCTCTCCACCCGACCCGTCTTCTTCCTCGCCTCCGAGCGCCTCCGCTACCGCCCGCTTTGCTCGCCTCGGCCCGCTTGGAGCCCTGTAAGCTCAAGGCTGCTCGAGGAAGCTGATCCTCGTCGCGAATCGTGCTCGATCGCTCGAGCCACGGCCGCTTTGCTCCTCTGCGGCGACGCCGCACTGCCACCGGATCGAACCACCGAGCAGCCGCTGGTGTTTATTTTCTTTGGTTAAATGCTTGCTCGCTCATTTGGTCCGTTGCCAACCAATTAATGGAGGAGAAACACTACAAGTCAAGCCACCCGTCAACATACTCTCTCTCCTCTTTTATTTTTTTGATTTAACTCAAATTAAAACTTCAAACATTTTTAACTTTAAAATCATAAGTCCAAATTTAACGAAACCAGTTTCTAAATTCTTATAAAATTTAGATCTTTTTTGGTTCTATTTTGGTTCAGTTCGAGCTTATTTGAAATTTTCATTTTTTTGTATTTATTCGTGCTTGCTCTTTTGTTGTCTTTCCGGTTCTTCGCGCGTAGAGTTCAAGACGCGAACGAGCCCCAGATCGGCAAACACTGCATCACCAAGCGCTTGATCCAAAGTAGTCAACATTTTGATCATATTGAACTCCTATGTTTTTAATCGCTTATATTGTTTTAAATTATCAAACGTGCATGCGTTATTTTATGTACACTAGTTTATCGTTTTCATTAGTTACTTCACCCGCCGGTTTTATTAGCACTACTAGCTACACCAACCCTTGAAATCATTGTTACCTTTACCATTGTCGCTTTAGGTAATATTATTAAAAGCAAAGCTTTCAAGATAAGTTACATTAATAATCGCCAGCAAGTCTAGTGAAAATCCCGTGACATTAGCATGTCCCGATCATATCTTTCTCAACAAATAATTATTTTGGGCAATCATGGGATGTACATGATTGGTAGTTTGTATAAAGATTTATCTTATGCTTCTCAAACCCTAAAACTTGCTTACTTGTCCGGGCGGATAGTAAGAGTGGTTGGTGGATGTAACAATTGGGTTGGAAGCCGCCTGACAAATTAAGGACTTAATCATGTGTTGACCTCTCCATGTAACACAAGACAAACCACTAGTCGGCAAAGTGTAGGCATGACTAAATAATTTGTACTCGCCAAGAAGGGAATGCACTTCGAGGAAAGCATGATTTTTCTCACTGGACTCGCTCGAGATGGTCGTGTCGCCGGATAGAGGCGGGCGCAAGAGGGGTCTCACTGGGGCCCAAAGGGCTAACTCGAGACGAAACCTTAGCGAGTGTGCCTTTTACTAGATACATTGTAAAGGTCATGTGGTAATCCGTTGATCTGCATGTCTAAAGAAACGTGTGGAATATACCAATTGGGTTATCTCTTGTGGGTACAGCTTGTACAAACTCGCAGAGTCTAAAACTATTCGAATAGCCGCGCTCACGGCCAAGAGCATGCATGGGAACTTCCTCGAGTTAGTTCTATTTCAAAAGCAGCTGTGGAAAGGGATTAAAATCGGGTGAAGGGAAGTACTTCTCTCGTTGAGTTTTTCCGGAGGGATGTACTCCAAAGGTTGACTAGTTAGGTGGATGTAGCCCAAGAACTAAAAACTAGCATTGGTGGATGGAGCCATGTAATCGGTGGATGGAACCGTCTACAATATACTTATTGCACATTGACAACAGCTTTTGCATTATCACAAATCTGCTAAGTCATAGGATTTTTATCTATGTATTTGTCAAATATCGCTTTAAGCAAAATAAAAGAACCCGAGCCTCCTTACATAACTCTCGCATCTATAACTAAATGCATTCTCGTGTTGGCTCGTGGAGCACGTGGATGTGTGCTCACCTCGCCTTTAAACCCCCATTCGAGGTCAGTGAATCAGAGCATTACGCCATCGCGAGGACCAGGGTGCCGAGGGAAATGAAGACGATGGATATTAGACTAGTCCTCGGTAGTCTTGCCTCTCGTTTCACCGGCCGACCAGGCTAGTTTTGGCGGGTGCCTCCGCTATTAGTCGACTCGTTAATAGCGAAAGCACCTTAACAGCCTCGCCGCTTGCCGTGGCGAAGTTGTGCCCCTACGCATATGTTGTTTCCGCTCCGCCATTATGTATTGTAAGACATTTGGCCTCGACGGCCCTTCAGAACCTCGACCCGACGTGGTCTATTTTAAACTCGTATTGTAATGTATGATTTTGTCTCAGATGAAATGATGCAGCCTTGTATCTGTGAGCGCTATCTACTGATCCAGGGAATAGCGCAGTAAATTCACAGAGGATTCCAGGTTGATAAACTTGGGGTCCGACACTGATATGTGTAAATCTCTCTTTTCTTTCTATTTACTCTCATTTTCAGCAAACTTCTTTTGCTGAAATTCAGCATGTATTTGACTAGGACTCATAGGAATAAGCCCCTTTGTCTTTCCCTTCCACTTAAAATTATATCTATTGAAACAGCCATCATATTGCACACTTCTATCATATTGCTATGGCCTTTTCAATAGCAAATGATACACTGTCATGTCACCACATCATATTCAACGGTGTCCTCATAATCACCAATCTTGAAAGTAACATACACTACACACTGAAACTTCATATCCCCACATTCACTAAACCATTGCACATGATATGGGCGTAAATGTTTCAGCATCTTTAAACCAAGTTTCTCACATAATTCAACACTTGTCAAGTTATGATAACTACCACCATCAATAATAAGTTTGATTATCTTGTTGTTTACGTTGGCTTGTGTTTGAAACAAATTGAATCGCTGTGGATGTGCATCTCCTTCTTGTGCAAGCATGCTCAAGGCCGGGTTCTTTTGGTCTTAAAGTTGACTTATACTTGTACTGTCTACAGTAACTAGCTTTTAAACTACGTATTTTTTCAAGGCAGGGTTAATTGGAAAATTGTAGTAAAAATTATACTAAGTTCAGCTGTACCGATCAAAATTGTATGCGACTATTTTCCTATATGTACTGCCTCTCACGAATAGCCAGAATTCAAATATGTAAGCCATAATCCATCAGCCTAAAAGAACCTACCCCAAATTTTTGGTGACTACTAGTGCCTCTCCCATTTCATAGCTCAACACATCAACCTCTTCTTTATCATCGGTGGCATCTTTATATCTCTCCTTTTCATGGCTGATTTCAACCTCATCTTCACTTGTGGATTCGTACTCTCCATATTCCATCATAAGTATAACTCGGTTGTTGGGACACTCTCTAGAAATGTGATCATACCCCCAAACACTTGAAACATTGAATTTCTCTACTACTTGTTGTAGCACCAATTGAGGATATAGGGAATATAGTAGCTCTCTTCTCACTTGATGAAGGTACTGATTTTGTACTTGAGGAAGAACGAGCATTAGCATTTAAATTAGTACTAGGTAAAAGTGTACCTCATCCCAAACTGAATCATACTTTGGTGGCTTTAGAAGATGATGATGGAGCTTTCAAGTTGGATGTGACTCTTGTTGCTGGTTTTACATCTTCTAGTAATTGTTTTTTTTTGCCTACGTCGCTTGATGCACCAAATCAACAAAAGTGTTGTTGGGCTGATATTGCACTATGCGTTTAATATTTTTATTTAGGCAAAACAAAAAACATAAAAGTGTTTGCTCTTCATCTTCATGCACATATTCTCTAATTATAGCTTGCTCCATATCCTTGTAATCATAGCCTATCTCAAATTTTACAGTTTATCAAAAAGATCACATTTGTAAGTGTTAGGAACAAAATATGCTCTCAGTTCTCGCTTAATTTCAGCCCATAATGCAATTGGTGGTTCCCCATTATTTTCTCTCTGGTTCAATACTTGCTCCCACTAAATCAAAGCATACTCATCAAACTCAAGCAACACCATGTGTAGCTTCTTTTCCTCCAAATAGTTGTGCATTCAAAAAATCTTTTTTTCCTTGAGCTCCCATATAAGATATGCATCTAGATTGGAAGCACCTTCAAATTTGGGAATAGTGAACTTGAGTTTTTCAAATTTCTCCTCCACATGTGGATCATCATGATGATGGCCATGTCATTGATAATTATCGTTGCGGTGTAGCCAAAAGTCATCACCGAAGTCCTCATTGTGGGTGGCACGACCACGGCCACGACCATGGCCACAACATCTCCCTCGGTCATGGTCAGCGCTGAAAACACCTCCCCTACTCTCGGGCATGGATGGTCGAACAATGTTGGCAGCGGCTCGATTGGCTTGAGCTTCTCTAGCGAGTCACGCAGCCCTCTCCTCATCGGTCTCATCAAGTACAATGTCTACTTCATGGATGCCAACTAGGACCTGCTCTTTGGAAAGCTCCTCTAGTATCTCCCTCCTCAAGACACTTATGTTGTCATTCAACTGAGTGTTGAAATCATTTGTGAGCTTCTCAAGATCAGCTTGTGCATTATATGCTTGTTCTCCTTCTTTGCCATGGTTAGTGCAAACAACAAGAAAGGCTATGTTTGTGGATGTAGGATGTTTTATTTGTGAACTTCACTCAACCTCACCTTCTCTTACCAACCGAAGTTCTTATGCGTCCTTGATGGAATTGAAGAGTTGCACGCACTTTGGTGATGGTAGACAACACAAGGTGATAGATTAAGCGATTTCAATTGCGCAAGTACTGTTAAACAATGGCTTAATTGTAGAGCTTGGAGGGAAAAAGTATTTACCGATGCAATCTGAAATTTTAGATTATGTAATGTCAAGTAATAATCTAAACTAGAATACTTTGCCTAGGTGCCGATCCAAAAGATTTAAATGAAGTGTATGAACGCACACGCAAAGATCACTATAACTCAATGCAAACAAAGGAATAAGCTAAAAAGAAGCAATCTGAAATTGAGAATTAAATAGCTCGTTTTGCATCAACTATTAGGAGAGACGCTAGCTAATTGCAATACTTTAAATATGAGGGCACAAGATTGCTCAAAGAAGTTAATTGTACAATCTGAAATTTAAGAACTAGGGTTATCCTATATCAAGTTTCGGCCAATGTCTCTTTTCTCTTCTCTCTCTTTTTTTGATTTTAGCCGGGACTTTTTTTCAGATCGGCTTCCTTTTCTTTCTTGATTCAATGTCTAAAACGAGATAACGCTTCCCCCTCTAGTTTACGCAAAACCCAGCAATTTCAAAAGTGCTAAGTATTTCAAGAGCAGCCCTTAATGCAATGTCAATAGCTAGTCTCAAGTGTTCAAATGATTTAAGTGAAAAGCTTAAATAGATGTTGCGCAATCACCAGAAAAGTCTCCAGTAGATTTTGAATGGTCTGATCGTGTTTGGATAGTCCATTCTACTGAGTTCTTTGGATGGTCCAAACGTTCACTGAGTCTTCCGATCGTCTAATTGTGTCTGGACGACCCGATCTGCCGAGTCCTTCGGATAGTCCGAACATTTAGCGAGGCTCCGAGCAGTCTGATTGGCCAATGAGGGCTTCGGATGATCTGATCGACCTCCAAATAGTGTTGTGGCTTGCGAACAAGTCAGGCGGCTGCTAGGGTTTCTCTTGGCCGTAACAATAAAAGGAATTTGAGATAAACTATGTGTTCGGCTATGATGTTCCAATGTGTTTGACAAATCTTGTGTGGCAACAAGCACAAGAACTCCAAAGTAAAATGTATTTTTTAAAGCTAATTGAAGGATCAACTAGCGGATTTTCAAGGGTATAGTATGACAAAGATTAAGCAACGCAAAGGAACATGGCGAACAGCACCTAAACAAAAATTCTAATGGATCAAAACTTATCAAAACTCATAAGAATAACAGATGCAAAAACTAGGATTTGAATTTTTTTTGGCTCTTTGTGTGCAGGGCAGAAAAAAATAAATCTAACTATGGGTAAATTGATCATATCGTGTTTTGATACCAAGATGATACGGGGGATACCCGATCTTCACGACATAGGATCGATGATGATAACTTGGATCCATGTAACTTGACAAATCGATGGTGCCAACTACTGTTAGAATAGCAACTTGCAACAAAACAATTCGCCAAACCACACACTCGTGATCCCGTCTATCCGACCATGTAAAAGTAGACATGATGCTCCAACAAAACCACCAGATTCACAAGAGCAACGTGAAGGGAAACTCCCAATTCCCTCAAGGTGCGCTTTGGCTAACCTATGAAACAAGAGTATAATTCTCAAAATTATTTATTCGTGGTCCTGAAGAATACAACTCACGCCCCTTTAAATAGTACTAGTCCCAAACCAACTTATGAGGTATAAAACTATCCTATTGCAACTCAAAAATGGACTATGATAAATCTTTAAAGACAAGAAAATAATACTTTCCTATTAGCTATCTTAGTACCAAAAGACTCTATTATGTTGACATTGGTTCTATCATGTAATCATGTTGATTGTATCCCGTCACATGCATTATAGCTTGCCCTGCCTGGAAATCTGATTCAACCAATCCAAACATCACCGAGAATTTTGAATGGTCCGATCGGCTCTTGAATGCTTTGGACGGTTCGATCAGCACATAGCTTCGGACGGTCCTAACGTTCATCGAGCCTTCGTGCGGTCCAATCATCTTTGGACGCCCGATCGTCAATCGAGCCCTTCGGACGGTCTAAACGTTCACCGAGCCTTCCGATCGTCAGATCATCCTCATACGGCCTGATCGTCAATGAACCCTTTTGGTGGTCTGAACGTCCACTGAGCCGTCAGATGGTCCGATTGTCTTTGGATGGCTTGATCGTCAGTTGGGGCTTCGGACGGTCCGAATGGCCAACGAGACTTCGAGCGGTCGTAGATG
The DNA here is from genome assembly GCA_036346265.1 of Melocanna baccifera. Classification (NCBI taxonomy): domain Eukaryota; kingdom Viridiplantae; phylum Streptophyta; class Magnoliopsida; order Poales; family Poaceae; genus Melocanna; species Melocanna baccifera. The sequence continues at coordinate 13,181,129 of CM070710.1, forward strand.
TGGTTGTAAACGTGGTGGAAGTAGTCATAGTTATGGTTTTTGTCAGACCCGATTTGAAATCCAGAATCCTCTGTGATTCCACTGCACTATTCCTTAGATCAGTAGATAGTGCTCGCAGTACATTACTATATCAACTCATACATCACATGACATTCATCAAACCATAATAATATATATCAGAGTTTGAAATACGCCGCGTCGAGTGACAGTTTTATATAATGGGCCACCATGGCCAAATGCTTACAGTTCAAAAGGGTAGCAGCGGAAAAGCGAACAAAAGCAGGACCAATAGCCACAAGCAAGCGACTAAGAGGTAAATGTGTGCAAAATATATTGTCTAACCCTAGGTAATATAGGTGCACCCTTCCAGCATGTCTACTTACCTAGGACTAGACATTTTCAAATTTGCTCTAATTGCAGTTGTCCGCTCCATTGCTTGGGACCGATGCATCGTCATAGGTGTAGTGGTCATGGTATCCTGCTTTTGGATATGATGATGCAAGGTTGAGCACAAATCCACCGTGCTCCACGAGCCAATACACATTATGCAATTAATTTAACATGCATTGCTGGCCAAGGAAGGACTCAGGTTGTTTTATTTGCTGAAAAATTGCTTTTAAAAGTAATATGATACATAGAAATCTCTTGAGACCTAGCAGTTTCGACCAAAATCATAGAGTTTGTAAAAAGAAGTACGTGATAATAATAATGACATAGATTTCAACCACCCTTACATATCACCTGTACCGTATGTTAACTCTTCAACGTTATAGTCACTTACATTATCACTAGGATGACACCTAGGGCAACATAAAACCAGGACTGTCTATCATCCTCTATTTTTCTTTTCCAATTCTCTCCCACAAAATTTGTTTTTCAAATAGAACTATATCCAAGTTAGGTTTCCATGTCCACCCTTGACTATGGGTACGGCTATTCAAATAGTTTTGACTCTACAGAATGTGTACACTTTCACCACAAGAGACAATCCACTCGCTGCTCTACATGATTCCTTAGTTATACAGTTGAGTAGATCATCACAGTAACCTTCCAAGCCACCTGGCCTCTTGTTCTCATTTCACCATATGGCCTGCTCCCACTTGCGGTGGGTCCCATACGTTGCGCGGGATGTTGACCACTAATACTAGCGCCTCCGGGCTCCACTCCCCATAACGCTAGTATGACAAGAAAACTTCACCCTCCACTCAGTGTCCCTTTAGCATAAGTAAAATGGAATGCTCGTGCCTGCACCCACCTCTAGGTGAGGTCTCATCGGCCAATTTGGCTAGAGCCATGGTCGGCGGCGACGCCGGCGAGCACAGGCCGCGGCAGAACAGGACAACGGTGGGCACGACGATGCTGCCTTGGGGGTCAGCGGAGCTCGGGGAGGGCTGTGGTGGTTTGTCGCCGTGAGACAGCGGCGGTCCGAGGGGAGCTCACGGCGAGGGGGTGGCTCGGGCAGTGGGAGCTTAGGCCGATGGTCGGGATGGCTTCACCGAGCTTCAGAGATGCTTTTGCCGAATGAAATCGGCCTGAGGAGGCTGCAATTGACGGCGAGCCCTTCGGCCAGAGTTGGGGAAGAAAATATCGCTGGCGAGCTATGGGCACGGGGTAGCAATTGCGTTCGGTGAAGGGAGAGAGGGAGGCAGGGTGTCGATAGGCGGCCTCGGCGGGCTTTTTATAGATGGTGGAGTGCGCTGTCCGCGTGGAGGTGGTTGGGGGAGGCCATGGCGGTGACGCCGGGGGCGCCGTGGCCACAGGGTGACGGATTTGGACTTGGCACTAGTGATAGAACAGTGGGTGGTTGTCATGCGAGCGCTGACAGAGGCATGGGTGTCATCGGCGTGGAGCGGGGCTGTGGTTGACGCGATGGGTGGCGTGGCGGCATGGGCGCAGCCATGCGGGTCCGCTCGAAGGGGATGGGGAGGCAAGGAGGGGTACCACAACAAGCAAGTGGTAGCATGGGCTAGGGTGCAGGCTCACGATCGGCGGTCCGAAGGGAGAGCGGGGGTGGGGGCTGCTGCTCGCGGGAATCCGGGGGAGGGAGGCACGGCCTCCGAGCGTGCGGGTGCGAGCGAGCGAGTAGAGGGAGAAGGGAGTGAAGGGAGAAAGGAGAAGGGGGGAGGGGCGCTGGCCGTAGGCTAGGCTAGGCTGATCGAAGCCTCTCCCTTGTTCTCTTTTTTTTATTTCAATTTGATTTTCCTTTTTATTTTGAATTCTATTTGTATTTTTGAGGCATATGTGTGTATATATTTTTACTGAAATTTTATGCATAAAATTTCAAAATATCATGTTCATTATTATCACTTTTCTTTTTATATTCTTCATATTTTGCATTTCTCCTTTTTAAATTTTATTGCTAATTTAACTTTTGAAAGTTTGGATGATTTTTGGACCATCTTTTCAGATTTTTGGACCATCTTTTTAAATTTTTTTGGATAATTTAACTTTAATTTAAAATTTTCTTCTGTTTAATACATCTTCTCTTTTTGGTGCTCCCTCATTTATTTTATACTTTAATATTGCATTGTTTCTCATTTTTCTGGAACCTTAATCGAAAACGAAAGAAACTCGAAAATCAAAATAACAGGAAATGCCAAGAATTCAAAATATTCACAAATTATACCTTATCTACAAATTCCAATTTTTGGAATGTCACAGTCGTAGACATGGTCGAAGGAGTGGTCGTAGATGTGGTCGTAGACATAGTCGGAGGAGTGGTCGTAGGCGTGGCTCGTTCTGTTCCATTACTCCTTGGCGCACTATCCTCCTGCACAAACATAAGAACAATTAGAACACTAAAATTAGGGAGTAACCAGTTCTCATGTAAATTAGCAATAAATTTAACTAGGAGTGAATTCACCTGTTGTTTAATCTTTTTGGCTCGTGCTCGTGTAATCGGTCCAATCGGGATGTCCTCATCATAAACTCTTCCAAAACTCACATTTGTGGATGCAGTAGAGATGAAGTGGACATAGTTCTTTGACAATGCCTTCTTGATTGCTTGATAAAAGTAACATATCCAATGTGAACATCATCATAGACATAGTGGAGAAGTCTATAATGTTTTATGCCAAAACACATCATGTTTGCTATGTAATACTTCTACATGCACTAACCTTTCTTACATCAGAGAGAAAAAATCTCTGAAGGGAGATACAACTGCAGAAAAAATCTTTGAAGGGAGATACATGCACTAACATTTCTTGTACCTAAACTGTAGATGCTTTCATCAGCAATTCTACTCACTTAGTACTAGTGCAAAAAATATAGTTAGGTATCCATATGGATTTGTTAGAAGCTCATGTCCATTCAGTGTAAGAAGTGCATATCCATTCAAAAGGAATATGCCTCTATTTGTAGAATAATTATTGCCATTTTTCTAGCTTTTTTACTATAAGCTTGTCTTATATGCCATGGTGTAGGATTCTGTAGCTAACATAGTGTTTGCTTGTTGTCATTTGTTTGTAATGGAGTGGATTCATACCTGTCTGGTGGTTTCTTTAGTTATTTCCATAATTCATCAAATTTCCTCCTTCCCAAGCAAATTCCACATTAGTTGAATTTCTCGCCTGGTGGTTTGCTTCCTCTTGGCTGAAGGCTAGCCGAATTTATGCAAGTGGACAGTCAAATGATTAATTGATGGACAAGGCTTCAAAATTCTATGAGGAGGACTACAAGGATGGACAATTCTTGTTCATGTACTGCTGGAAGGCTATGCATGAACAGCCAAAGTGGCATGCCTACATGGAGAAGCTCAAAAAATTTAAGAAGAGAAGGTTTTCAAAGGTTTGCGAGGCAGTGGAGGACTTGTCATGTGCTGAACATGAAGAAGATATTCTGCATCTGCAAAGGACCAAGGCTGCTAAGACTGAATGCAAACTCAAAGGCAAAGGAAAAGGGAACGGGAAGGCATTGGCTACAATAGAAGTTATCGATGAGATTGATGAAAAGCTTGAGAAGTTCATGAATGCTCAGTCTGAATCTAGCAAGGGTCACGGTGATATGTTTGAGGTGCAACAGTGTATGTCTGTCGAGATGCTTGAAATGAAGAGGCTCGCTGCTATTGCTGCAAAGTAGAAGGAGGCCAAAATGCTAGATACCTACAAGGCGCTCCTCATGCACGACACAAGAGGTATGTCTGATGACATAAAAGCTGAGCATATGAAGACATTGAAGTGTACGAGGGAGAAGTTGTTTGGCCCATCGGATTAAGGTATGACTGTTGTAATTAACTCTCATTGCCTGATAGCTGTACAATTTCACCAATTATTGGACCAATCCATATGAATCGCTACAATTCTAGTATATCATAAAGTATATACAAATCATAGTGTTTAAGGTTACAACAAAATGAATAACTTCATAGTTCAATAATAGATCATTTAGAGAGCCACATAAATTTGCACTGAGAAATTTGACAATCCACAGCTATAGATGCAACCTTTTTTAATTCCAATATTGTGCTTAGATGGGGTAGAGTCTACAAATTTCATATATGAATGGAAAGAAACAAATTGTTTATATCTAGTTTAAAGTTGATCCCTCCTTTCAACCAATACTACATTAAACCTTAAACTCGAAGAAGTGAGCAAATAGATTGTTAAACAAACGATACGTCATGGTAACATCTAATTTTAAGAAGCTATTGTATATATTTAATGGTATATTGTTTGTCTAGAACGAAGCAATGAAGCAAACTATATACATGTCGCTCATCATGAAGGGCTTTATTTAAAAAAATAGCTAACTGTAATGATTCCACATGGTTAACACCTATTTGGAAATTATTGCAATATAATTATAAGAAACTCAGCATGTAATTAATGAATTATTCCATAGTAATTGATTCAGTAATTAAGAAATAATTACATCTGTGATTGTATATGCTTGCTTTTTTTCATAGGGCATGGTTAGCTTTTCCTAAGGCTAACTGAAAAATAGGATTTGTTGTAGATAGAGAAGGAACTATTACAGACGGTTTAGTGGAACAATCATCTGTGATATACGTATCACAGACGGTTCCATAATAAAACCTTCTGTGATATGGTTCATATCATAGATGGTTCCATAATAAAATCAACTATGATATGGTAACATATCACAGACGGTTCTATTATAGAACCATTTATGATAGAAATATTATAGATGGTTCTTTAATAGAATCATCTGTGAGAGTTCTTCTATAAATAGAGCTCCTGCTAGGTTTTTCACTCTTACTCCTCACTCGTGCACCCCCCCGTCTCCTCGTTCCCACCTCCAACACCACCGCCGCCGTAGAACCCAACATCTCTGTCCCCTCCTTCCCCGCCGCCTCTCCTCCCAATGCCGCCTCTCCTTCATAGTGCCGCCTCTCCTCCTAATACCGCTCTCCTCCCTAAGGTATAGATCCTAAATCCCACTTTTTTACCTCATGTGTGATATATCTACCCATATCTATTAATGTGTGTCAGAATCGAAGTTCAATGTGTTCATGAGTTCTCTCCTCCCCGTCGTCTCTCCTCCTGAAGGTATGGATTCTAAATCCCACTTTTTTTGCCTCATGTGTGTTACAACCTTCTATATCTGTTAATGTCTTTTTGATGTGGAACCCAAAAAGAATAGGAAAATGGATGTGGGAGGGAAGGTGGGCTAACTTGTGTCGGGCTGTAAGTGGTAAGGTTGTTGGCGGTGGTCTCGGTGTGGTCCCGATGCGGATGAAGCTGTGGATGGTTGTCTCTTGTCGTTGCCGAAGATGTCACCTTGTGGTCCACACAGTCGGCCTTCTGGGTCCCTAATGGTCCATGCTCTCCATCGGTTTCCACTAGTTCTTATCTCCCCTCCTCTGACTCTCCACTCCTTTCATTAGTCAAATAAAAAAGGGCATGAAACACTGTGAGTCGGAGTAGTAGTTGTACAAGAGGAACATTACAACATTGTACACTTGGGCTTCAAAAGGTATGAATCAAATTAATTTGCTTCATGTTCTTTCAATTCCAACTGTACGATATTTTAATGTTCGTTTTGTAGTTGTTGAGAAATACATGTCACATCATTCAAAATTCTAGTTGGAAAGAAACAAATTGTGAGGGTGTATGAGCATGGAAGTTGTGGTTAAAATATTAAAAAATAGCTAGGGAATGAATTTAGAGATAAATTATTGCTAGGTGAGTTGAAGTTCTTAGAGACAATATTAAGGGAGGGTCATGTTATTGCTACAAGATCTATTTGGAATGGCATGTTAGTGTTATAAAGAGACCTTGTAGCAATAATATATGCCAAAGAACAATCAAAGGGTACAAAACAAATCACACACTTCAGTGTGTCAGATTTTATGAAGTTACGGCAGCTATCTCTTTCTCCTCATCATTTTGATCATTGTGCTTCGTTGCTGCCTTAGGTGTAAAATAACTTTTGGATTGCCGTGGCAGCCCAAAGCTTCATTTATGCCTAAGACAGCAACCAAGCCTAGCACACAGCATGATGAGGAGAAAGAGACTGCAGCCATAACCAACTTTAGAGAACCTAAGACACTAGTATGTGTCATTAGCTTCATACTAGAATGTTGCAAAGAGACCTTGTAGCAATAGTATATGCTTATAGCTCAATATAATTCACTATGATTCACTACAAAGGTTCTTATTTCTTAAAAGCGGTCCTCTATGATTCACTTTGTTTACGCTCATAGCTCATTGTAATTAATTTTTTCTTGTAAGATAGATGATGTTCGCACAGTCATCGTCGTGACCATTGACATCGCCGATTGGGTCTGATACTCCAAAGATCGGGGTAACTAAGCGTGGCAAAGGAAAATTGAAAAGACCAGAGAGCTAAATGACTATCACGGTGGTCTTTTCAGAGGGGGTCCCTTTGCAACCGAAGAAAGTAGTGGCAACATTTCAGACTACCTACGGGATAATTGAAAGGCAACGGGTCCCCATCACCTAGCAAACTAGAAAGCTTTGACAAAGATTTAGAAAAATCAGTTGTGGATGGAAATTTTAGAATCGTTTGAGATCCCAAAAGAAGTTTAGGGACTCGTGCGATGGCAGGCGCTACTCGCGATGGAAAAAATGTGGAAGACCTTTAAGAGCATGCTTGTCATGCAGTACGTGACTAAGGATCTTGTCGCTACTCACAAGGTATCCTCTCTTGTCGCCGGAAACATGGGAGGCCTTTATGCAAATGAAGATGATGGTTGAATTTCAATAGCAAAGTGTGGTGCAAAAGGCTCTTCAAGCACAAAATACTCACCCCCATAGATTCGGCACCATTGGTTATGTCGGTAAAATCCAGTAATGGAGAATGCAGAATGAGGTCGCAATCCGATTGGAGGCCTCCCCACTATTTGCCGAGATCACAAACGAGCGCGCACAAAAATGATTAAGAGTGAGGTCATCAACCATGTCTTTAGATGTCTCTTTCAAAAATCTCGCAAACAAGGAAGTGTCTCAATGCTTGATAAGATATATTAAACTACCTAGTTAATAGATCCATAACTTCATAGGGTCTAAAATAACATAATTACCTTTTGCAGCAAGTATTGACTACCAAATCTTTCTAAGACTCCTTTGAAGTAGACAAGGACAGGGATATACTATCTATGGCCTTAGAAAACAAGGAGCATCCAGGTCGCACGCGAGGCCTAGGGGTTTACGTACCTTGGAGGCATGAATTCCCAAATGACTCTGATGCGTATAGGAGTAGGAAGAGATCTAAGGCCCAACGCGAGGAACAAATGAAACAAGAGATTCATACACAACTTGAGGAAGAGCTATCTGCCTCACTTTAGAGAAGATAATTGCCTCATTTCGAGGAGACATAGATTCATTGAGGGAAGAACTGAGAGAAGTCTACAACCACTCACAAGGCACCCCTCGTTATTGTGGTACCCAGTCCTCCTCAACGTCGGAGTAGCTGTGCGTCCACACCAATTTCTGAATATAGCAATGCCCACTTACCTATCGACGATATCCAAATAATGTACCTATCTAGAATGCTACATAGATAGATCTAGTATACATCTTAGCTCATCATATATCGTTATGTAGGAGCCCATGTCATGCATCCTTAGAGTCAGGTTTGTTGGCTCTATTCCCATTGACGCTGGGTGGGGGATAGCGTATCCATGCCTACTAGGGGTGCTGGTGCATGGTACCCAGCTAGGGATTTGTTTCGCGAAGGTCCAGGTGGACATGATTAATGATGTTTTCATGGCTATCCCACTTGATAAGCTCCAAAACGAAAAAATCATGACACTAGGCGATTCCATCCACACATTCATTCAGTGGTCCAAAAGGGACATTGCCCTGGACCCTTCTGTGCCGGGATCTCTACACGACCATCCTTGTCAAACAACTCTCTATGACTCCACCTCAAGCTTTGCTTCAGAAGGCCATTGCAACAGCTCCCTATGGAAACGATGCCAAAGATGTATTGCAAGCGAGACGCTAAGACCCACACTATGGTTCAACCGAAGTAGATTAAGGCGCCTCCTGGGCCCTAGAAGTATAAGTGCATAGTGTCGTTGGTCTCTGAGTCACAATTATCCAGCGTTGGACTGGTTTGCAAGACTTTGCATACCTAGTACATGTAGAGGTCCAACAGAAAACCAAATTGACAAAGTGGATTCACTGTGAGATATATGGAGGCACATTTCCTCCATGACTTGGGCTACTGCGTCGTGACTTTCGAAGACTTATTTTTACTATTCAATCTTGACGAACTCGATGTCTCACTGGATTCTGATTGTGATTGTACAAAAGTGGAGCAAGGTAATATACATTGATTCCCTATTTAGGAGTAACCATGACTTCACCTTTGTGCAACAAGCAATGATAGGTAAACTCATTTCTCTATACATAACTCTATTGTAGTCTTTTCTTCATTTGCAATAGCCGAGGCTAAGTTTTTAGAATCACGTAGGTCGTTCAGCACTTACGTTACCCAGAGAGGGAGACACAAGGAACGCAATTTTCGGTATCCGCTACAACAAAATAATTCTATATTACACTTCATAATAATGCCTCTAGAACTGACAGTACCTATGTATGTAATTCTATTTTCACAGTGCCACCAGCAACTATAGTGCAACATATGTAGACTCTACGTTGCAGACATATGCAGAAAATCATGGGTACTAAGGCGAAATATCCAGAGGTTTATTAACCTATTAGTATTTATTTCATGATTATCAAATTATATATATATATATGTGTGTGTGTGTGTGTGTGTGTGTGTGTGTGTGCGCGCGCGCGCGCTAATGACTTCAACACTCTTAGCGACAAAACGTGGAATTCGACTTAAGTGCATTCGATCTTAACAACCTCATCGAAGTTTAAGGAAAACTCTCCAAATTCTTGATGATAGATGTCATTCAACCAAATGGAGAGTTCAACCCTGATGAAGATGATTAGATGTTCAAACATTTGATTCAATTGTAATTCACTCAGTTGTGCTTAATCAAACAATTAATTCAATTGTACTTCATTCAGTTGTTTAATTCATTTGTGAGATATGTGTAATAATTGTCATATGCTATATATGTGATTTGCTTACGTACGTTGTTTAATTTATTTATGAGATATGTGTAATGATTGTCATGTGTTATATATGTGATCTGCTTGCTTGTTTTCAAAGCGCATGGTTAGTATTTCCTGAGACTAGCCAAAAATCAGAAAATAACTTAGCTTCCCAAATAGCTATCACAGACAATTTGTAACACCAGACCGCTTATGATATGTCCAATATCACAAATGGTTCGTACACATAACCATCTGTGATATCTTAGATATCACAGATAGCTAATACTAATAACTGTCTGTGATATCGAACATATCACCGACTGTTTTTGGTATTAACCGTCTATGATATCTTATATATCACAGATGAATATTAGTACTAGATGTCTGTGATATATAAGATATCATAGATGCACATAGACAACTATTTGTAATAATCGTCTGTGATATGTCTGATATCACAGATAGTTGTTTTGAAAAACCGTCTATGTTGTAATTTATCATAGATGATTTGAGAGTCATCTATGATAATCATCTATTATCGTAGACACATAAATTTAGATAGCTTAGAAATTGTCTTTGATAATGGTTTTGAATTATCTATGATGATCTTTTCTATGGCAGTGGTCTAGGTCGACCAGTGCTGAGGAGATTTACCGTGAATAAACTGTGCCGCGCTGTGCCTGCAGGTTCAGCGAGTCTGGCGTTACCCGAGGAGAGGTGCCGGAGAGCGAGAAGACGAAGGAGTGAGCACGGACGGTGCGGCTGCTCGTACGCGCGTTTGTGCGACTCCGAGCTAGGGCACTTCCTGTGCAAGAGGGAAGCTGTTGACACTTCTAGATCCAAGAAGCCGGCTGCTGATTTTTCTGCAAGACTTGACTAATTACCATAACTAATTACGACTGCAGACAAGCTTCGCAACAATTCCGAGTTAGCGTAGGATTAGGAAATCCGCCATGGAGACGGAATTCTCATGCACCCTCACCGTCTCCTTATTAATGCGACAACGCAAACAAGAGCTAATAAATCATTGGGGAGTGCGGTTCTTGCCTTCTTGCAATATGTCGATAACCACTGCCGCCGGCTCCGCCATCGGCGGCCGCTTCCACAAGCTCGAGGCGATCGGCTCGGGAGCCTTCGGCGTTGTGTATCGGGCGCGAGACCGCCGCACCGGCGAGATCGTGGCGATGAAGTGCCTCCGCGCGTCTGACAATCACGGCAACAGCCTCGACTACTCTGCCTTCGCCCGCGAGGTCAGCGCCCTCGAGGCGTGCAGCGGCCACCCGTCCATCGTCCAGCTGCGCGCCTCCGGCGTCAGCGACGGTGCCACCGGAGAGGTGATCCTCATCATGCAGTTCGTGGGACCGACCCTTCGGCATGTCATGAAGCACGAGCGCTGCGGGAGGCGGCACACCGAGCTCGAGGTTCGCCTGCTCATGCGGCAACTCCTCGCGGGCGCAAGGAGGATGCACCGGCTCGGCCTCATGCACCGGGACCTCAAGCCGGAGAACGTCCTCGTCGACGGCCGCGGCAACCTGAAGATCTGCGACCTCGGGCTGTCGGCCAGCATGGCCGAGGCGCCTCCGTATTCCAACCCCGTCGGGACGCGGTGGTACCGCGCGCCGGAGGTCCTCCTTGGGTCCACGGACTACGATGATCGTATCGACTCGTGGGCGCTCGGCTGCATCATGGCCGAGCTCCTCGCCGGCCAGCACCCTTTCCGTGGCAGCTCGGACAAGGAGCAGCTCAGCGAGGTGCTCGACGTTCTTGGCACGGACGACATCAAGGAGTGGCGGTGCTACGACGGGCGGCTGCCCCGGGGCTGTGCACCGTGCAGCTTCCTACGCAACCTCTTCCCCTGTCCCGCGGAGGCCAAGATCACCGGCCGGCCGGCGCTGTCGGACGCTGGTTTCGAGGTCTTGAACGGGCTTCTGCGGTGCAACCCCGACAAGCGGATGACAGCGGAACGCGCGCTCCGGCACCGGTGGTTCAAGGACGCCAATGCTTTGAGCCTGCGACATCGGTAGGAGCTAACATGCACTTGTATGGTGGCGTCCAAAGTTCAGACCTGAACCGGGCATGCATAATTGTGTATGAATTCATGGTTGTTGCTTGTAGATGTTGTCCAAACTAATCCTCTTGAAGTTGATTAAATCCTGTTTGCAATTCATTTTTTCTTTCTTTTGGTATTTGTCGCCTCACCTCGTACGCCGCCTGTCAGGCTCATCTCGCGTGCCGCTGCTGCGTTGTCCTTATAATTTTACCCTTTTCAAAACTCTACTGCGCATACTGTCAAAAGTAGTATGACTAAATTTTAATAAATCTGAACTATTGAATAAAATGGAAGAAAGAAATGATCATAATTCGTCGTGGATAGCAACACTTTCTGATGCTAATACATAAAAAGACAAAGTGAAGCTCTCGTTCTGAAACGCTCACTTCTATCTAGACGCCACCAAGCCATGGTACGAGGCTGAAAACCTAGATAAAGCCACATCGCGGAGAACGCCGAAACCAAATAGCTTGCGCTCGAATTCTCGTGATTATGAAAGTATAGACAAGCATGTCATGCAAACTCATCCACAAAGGAGCAGCAGATTGATACTTCCCTTAGCGTGAACAGGAACAAATTGAAGCAACGCAATAGAATTATTATTCCTCACAGCTTTTGTTGGGACCCAGAATTAGCATTCCAGACCTTATGTATTTACCGTGCTAGTTATATGATCAGTAGCTAGCACACATGTGTATATCGTTACATCACATTCATACACAAATAATAGAATAGAGTAGCATATAATAATAAGCGGTCTTACATAAGTCTGTAAGACTAAATTTTATACAAAAGGGGCTGATTGGCCAAAGTTCATATCAAGAGTACTTGAAGAGGAAATAAATGATAAATGAAGGATAACTGCCCAAAATCAAGGATAACGGCCCAAGTGATTTGCCTCATTTCTCACAGGCAACCAACTGGAGTTACACCTAGTAATCAGCATTGTCATCACCAAATCCCACGGTGTGAAAGTAGCCAATTGGGGATTTTCTTTCTCTTGATCTAATTAATAGTGTTCAACAAGCAACTATGAGTATAAAATGTAATTCACAAGACTTAAATCAAATGCTATTAGTTACATGTTTGGCTTTGTCAAATAAGACTATTCTGTCTTGTTTTATTGCTCAAAGCAGATTTTGCTTTTACAATATAAATAGTAGATTGAGAGAGGCATTTGCAAAGTAGTAAGTAAAAAATAGAGTTGCAGTAGCTAAAAGTAAACACAATTAAACATATCATAACTACATAGTGTAGGTCCCCAATGCCTACTCAAACGACCTCTCAAGCATAGACTTTATCCATCCATACCAAGCCTAAAGCTTTTTTAAGTATGTGTTTCATCCAACCATGCCACTTTCCAAAACCAATCGAAACCAAAAAATTTAACCAAATGTGGTATCACCAAGCGATATCCATGACTCGAGATACGGCTATTCGAATAAATTGAGATATCACTTTGCAGAGTATATATAACTTTACCCACAAGAGATAATCAGCTCATGATGTCGGCCATTACATGCTGACATGGGCATGCAACTAAGCGATTATCACGAGGACTTTATAATGCATCATCCCAACCTGATTCTGCCTGCTAAGGTTTCAGCACCAAAGGACAACGTTGCCTAGTCGGAAGACCCCTCTTGCACTAACGTTGAGACATCCCAAATTATCATCAACGATACTCATATTCATCTCAATGGCAAAACCAAAGTTGAGACATTGCAAATTATTTAGCTAAGTCCATCCCATACTAGAACATGTGGTTGTAATAAAACGCTTGGGTCAACAGCACTAACGTTCGGTCTTTAATTGACTCGGACGAGGCTACTACAAACCAATTTCTCGTGCATACCATACCAGTCTCCACAACCACTTGCCTAAGTCTAAGATATGTTTTTCATCTTTGCTTTGCTATCAAATTAATTCCGAGGTACTCCTCTATTCAAAATGTGCCATAAGGTTTCTCAAGATTTTACACAAATGTTCTGGCCATTTTCTTATCAATTTGTATAATATTTGCGATGAGCATGGCTAAGCATTTCCTAATAGAAACACTGATTACCACTAAAATATATCCTAAACTAGTGCGTAGTATTCCTAGGGTGACAATATCTAGTAACATGCAAGTCCAAGGAATATCTTATTGTGACATAGGACATAACTAATTTCCTAGGCATAAATATAACAATTTACTCAAAGTAAGCAAGCAAAAAACTTGTAATGAAATCAACATAGAATTTGAAAACATAGGAGCAGCATGATCAGGGGGTTTGCTTGCCTTATTGTTGAACACTTTCTTCTTCTCCTGGACCAACCTCAAAATTATCTGGCATGTCGATGTTTAATGGAAAAGGCCACGAAACACAATAAACACTAAATAAATTCAAATAGAGATAAAAATCAAATATTTTTTTGCATATTATCAAAGAGCATGATTTTTAAAAAATTTAGAAATAAAAATTACTAAATTCAGAGTTCGCATGCAAAAGTTATAAGTGTTTGAATTTGGTTTAGTTTGAAAAATATTTTTTTAAAAATATCATTTACTGTTTGGCCATGGGACCCATGTTTTAGATATTTTCCATTTTTACGAAATTCTAGAATTTTTTTCTTACAAATGGGTCCTACATGTTATGCACACCTATGGAAATGAGTCTTCACTTATCCTTACATGTGGAGCCCATGTGTAATACAGAGGGTCATCTTCATCAAATCTGTTGTGGAGAGGAGACACAGGGGCAGCAGCCATTAGATCTTCTGGTGGAGCTCTGCTGATGGTAAGGAAAGGCCAAGGAAGCAGTGGGAACTAGCAAAAATAGGTTGCTTAGGAAACAACGATTTCAATGGTAGTGACGACATGCTCTATGGTGGCTTGTGGCGTGCTCATGGTGATGGGGAAATGGAGTAGCTGTGACAGATAGTGGTGTGGCTTGCCGAAGAGGAAAGGGAGGAAAGTGAGGGGTGAGCATCCATGGGCCAAGAGGAACTCACCGGACCAATCAACGGTGATGGAGGATGGTTGGGGTGGGCTGTCCATGGAGCTCTGGTGGCGACAATGGTGGGTGCACGTGGAGAGGGCACCTCGGTGATGGGAGCTTCAAGCGGGTCCTTTGAGGAGGTAGAGGAGTCCAAGGGGGAGCTCTAATAGTGAGGAATCAAAGGGGTATGCTCTTGGTGAGGAGCGATAGTAATGGTAATGTTTGTCAGCCGATTGGGCTAGAGGCGAAGAAGCCACATTCCTGGGGATTCGTTGCATGAAAGTCAAAATCAATAGAGGGATTTTGATCCTTAAGGCGAAGAACATATTGTGACATGAACACCTATGCTAGAAACTCACCGACAAAGCGGAAACGGCGATGTCGTTACAGTGGCTGCGGTTGGCACGCTCACCAATGTTAGGAAATATATGTGTTTTTAGCCAAGATAGTGGAGCTCAAGAGCTCAAATTTGAGAAGAATGGGGAGGAGAGGATGGCAAAGAATTGACAAGGTTCGAAATTTAAATAGGGTGAGGAAGCAACAGGAACAAGGGCAAAACTAGGGCACGTGACAAGAATCTGCAGGCAGTAGCAGCGTTGTTGCTGGCTCAAATGCGACAGGAGAAGATGATGGCGATAGAGGGCTTCAAACACTTGGGCAGGGTGCTTGAGGAGGATGGCTCAGCTTTTTGCAGGTGGCCTACTGTAGCTTGTCGTTGCTCTACTAGCTGTAGCCATGGAGGCATCTTGAGGTGGAAGAAGACACCTGCAATGAGAGGAGATGAGGTGGCTGAGACATTTGTTGAATTTTTAGGCATAGCAAGCTAGTTCAAAAAAATTATGAAAATTGTTATGAAGTCTTCAAACATAGTGTGGATTCTCGTGTAATTTTTTTTCAGAATTTTAGCTACTTTAGATTTTTCTAAAACATTCTTTGAATGTAGTCTTGTACTAATTGAATTTGAAAATTTTCTATTTACTCTAAGACTTTGGGGAATTTTTAAACATAGAGAATAGTTCAAAAAATCATGAAATATTTTTGGCACGCTCCTAGCTTAGTTTGGTTTTTAATAAAATTTAATCCCACCATTTACCAACTCTTAGTTTTTCTTGAAAATTAATTGGTTGCTACAACTTTTTGGTAAGATTCTTAATTATTCAAGAATGCAATAAAGGTCCAAAATTAAGCCAAATGTTTGTCATGCACTTGCAACAGAGAACTCAATTAAATTATCTCTAGACTATGTTAATAATTAAATTAATTTTAGAAAATCATTTTCCGATATTGAAATCCACCAAAAATGCAGAAAATAATGATTTGAGCTCAATTTAATTAGTAATTAGGATTTTGGGATGCTGCAATTTTTTTTTTGAAATCATAGGGAGACACGCACACACGCCACAAGACACACACACCGCGTGCGCCTACACCTATAAATGTGTCCTCTAAGCACGTCTAGATATATGGATGCCGTGGATAAATAAATGACCTCACAGAGTTCCTACTAGGTGCACCTCACTTAGGACTCATGGCAAATTTAGGCCACATTTGGAACAGGTGGATTTACATTGTCTACTCGTGCGTACCAATCATTTTTTATCAAATTTTTGTACACACACTAGCCCAACTGCTTATGAAAGAAGAATTTATTGCATACAAAAGTTGATTGTATCCGAATTATGTAAGTAGGACCTAGATCTTAGTTAGCCCAATGTTTTATTTTGTCATTCCTGTGTGTTAGAGCAACCAATTAGTCGTCCCTACTGGCCTAATTATTAATTGAAAACTCCTAGTTTTCGATAAAGAGTGCATCTAGCAATCGAGAGGTGACATTAACCATAGTCAACAGAAAATATTAACTCATTTTAACACATACAGTTAATGAAAATCAAGTCATGGACCATACTCCTGCCTAGGAAAACTAGAAGTCTGTCCATGGGTTTCAGTGCACTGCTAGGGACGGATACTTCAGGCTTAGTCATACTTACTAGTAGTTAATATGAATATTTGATATTTTAAAGCGATTTCTTTATTTTTTTGTTTTCATCATGTTCTGAAGATAAAGCAGAGAGTCACGGATATATCACACATCCCGCTCATCTTATTCCTGTCTTACGTATGTATCTCTCCTCATTTTTTTTCACTGCTCACTATCTCCTTCTAAAAACTATTTCTTTCAAGTACTACTATTTAATTTTAACTAAAAATTATTAGTCACGACTAATATGATCAGACCCTTTAATATGAGCAAACTAGGCCCGGTGTTCCAGCCCCGATCAGGCCAAGGCCATCTTCTGGGCCTAGCCAGGCTTGTAAAACGTGGCTCGTGGCTGCCCCCTGCTCACGGCCTAACCATCCCAAGTTCCCAACACCTCTGACGCACTACGGCCTGGCCTAGACTCGCGGACCTAAAAAAGACACAATCCCCAACGTAGGTTTGCTTAGTTTGCCCCTAAGAACACTAAGTGTGCAAAAAAATTATCTCCAAAAAAAGAGAAAAAAAACTTAGAGACAGCGCTATATACTATAGGAGGATGCCTTTATGCAAAATTTTTGCATGGCCCACGTGCCATGAAAGAGGCCAATGGGAAAGAGAATTTTTATTATAGTTGTGGACTGGATCTTAGAGACTAATAGTTTCTATATATTGTGTAAAATTGTGCTAAGCTTAAAGGTTATCTGCAGATCTCATCTTAGAGACAAAAAGAGTATTACACAGTGTGGATGTCCTAAGGTGGCCTACCTGCTTTATGATGAGCCAAAGATAGTACCGTATCCGTATCCTAGACATTATGTTGAAGGACAAAATAAAAAGAAAATTACCACGCCAGACGTATGGACAGCGGGTGGAGTCTTGTTGAACCATACACCCAGGATATTGATGGCGGCCAGTAGAAACCTTGATGTCAAATTGTTGCAGGTGACGTTGTTGACAGCCAGACAAGAGCCTGAAGTTGAAGTCACTAGGGATAGGGGAGACAGCCGCCGTGAACTTGACAGAGAAGACAGGCAGGAGGCATAGCTCTGAACGAGGCCACCATATGCCTGCCAGTGATAGACTGCCTCCTCCATAGTCGACCTTGTCTCTCGAGGACGTAAATCCCTTCGGTGTTGCTGATGAGAGGCTTCTTGGGTCCGACAAGTTGCCGGCACTCAAACTTTGCTACATCGGACAGCTCCACAACAATGAAGTAGGCTAGATCTTCTCCTAAAGGTTGCCAGCGAAAGCAGACAGACAGCTCGTTGAAGAACCACCAAGAGGGAGAGGGAGAAAGATCCATACCTAGGGTTAGAAAGGAGAAAAGAGGGGTGGGACCACCTCCCGTTCGACACCAACGACAAGCTGGGGAGGACAGAGGAGAGGAGAAAATTATAAGTCATAAGTTATAACATAAAAAGAATTGAGCCTTAAATTTGCTAATAAGAGCAAGGATAGAAGAGATGCATCCTTGGGCCGGGCTGGGCTGAGCTATTAGAACATGGCCAATGCTAGTAACTTTAGGCTTGAGTATCACACAAGAAGTTGCTATGAAATTATAAATAAATCAACGTATAACATAGGTTAACGGAGTCCAAGGATCTTTCAAACATTTCAACATTTAGCCACAGCTCAAGAAGCTAGCTAGCCCAACAAAAATCTAATATGCAAAAGCAACTAGAAGCACCCTTAGCTTTGTGCGTTGTTGTTGGCTTCTAGTTGTTGGCAGGGGCAGACCTAGCAGAGGTCATAGGTGTTTAGCTAAACACCCAAATATTTTTATGAAATACCCTATATTTAGTAGGTCTATTATACATATATGTCGATAATCAGGCCAAATACTTCATATTTATACCCTAATAGATTTTTCAACCCACTCCTACACCTCCACCTCCCCAAATCATCTCAAGTAGTGTGGCATACCTAGCTAACCTAGCCCATTCAGAGATGGAATTATTGATCATATACCCTTCATTTCGATGAAATTGAGAATTTACCCTCCTAGCTAAATCCTCAATTTCCCAACTAAAGGGAGAGTATATGATCTAAACCCCCTTCAGAGATACCCTTCCCTCAAACATAGTTCTGGCCTATCTGCTCCCTTGCTCCCTCTCTCCTAGGCCATTAGGTGGAGCTATTGCACAAGTACATGAGGCAACTAGGCGTCATGCATGGCGACTTGGTGGTGAGCGAGAAGGCAATGGAGGCTCTCAAGATATAGCTTGACCTCGGTGGTGATGCATGAACAGTGGTAGCGCATTGTCTAGGAGGTAGGAGCAAAGTAGCAAGTGCTAAGAAAGTGGGTGGCAAGCGGGAATTCACCAAATCGCATATTCAATTAGTATTCGATCCGTTTCCACCCCTACATAGTATACGAAGAGGGTTTGCCAATTTCAAATGATTAATTGGTCATTTCAAGATTAATCAACTTTCTAGTTTAATTATCAAAAAGTTTATTTTTACTTGTTAATAACAATTCATTAGTTAATAAAATTCGTTCTCAAAAAAATAGTTAATAATATTATGAAATAGCATACATAATAGGAAGAAGTCCATATAACCTTTCATCCCGACCAAGCTCCTAGCCACACTTTTATGGCCACTGCCCCCTATAGCTCCCTTTCTCTCTCTCTCTCTCTCTATTTCAATTTGGGGCAAAAGCCCCTGTAGGCCCACCTATCATTCAGCTAAACCCGGCTAGTGTATCAGGGTATTGTTTGAACCGAATGGCAAAGTTCAAGGGGTCAAATGTCTAGTTTTATGGTTTAGAGTGTTGGATGGACTTTCAAGCAAAGTTCTGGCTGTTATATGGACTTTTTCCTACATAATATGTATGATATAGATGAAGCGTAAACTATATGATTTAAGCTATGACTAATGATGCTTTTGTAGGATCGGGTATGTCAAGCAGAGTGTGTGAATGACTTTCTAAAATCTTTTCCCTGGTATTAGCAACACAATATAGCAAAAAAACACAAATCCATAAGCTTTACCAAGCTAAGAGCTAAAGATCATAAAGTAACCTGAGACAATCAGTCTCATTGGTCTTATTGTCAGCCAGAGAGCAGTCGAACCGAATGTTGGCGACGATTTGATTGCTCGGTCGGTTGGGCCAGATCTTAGGGGTGGTTTGACCGTTCCATGAACAAAGGCAAAAACAGCATTGCCTATGACCAAGAAAGAGGCTAGATCTTCATCCACTTGGTACGAATTCTCACTAGGATATTAGGAACCTATTCCAATTATTGATTGTGAAGATCATAGCTAAAGATCTGACCTTTACCCAAACAAGAAAGCTTGCACCAAAACTGACCAAAAAGAGAAACTACGATTTGCATTTGCTTGTGAGTCCTTGATGATCTAGATGACTTTAGATAAGTTCTCACATATCATAGCAAACTAAATCACAGAACGAAAGGGGAAGGAACTGAGACAAACCAAGAACTCCTCAGAGCACATCAAGAAGGTAAGAAAATCAAACAAGAACACAAAGAGAACAATATAAAGTTTTGTTCTTTTCGGCTTTTCAATCGGTTTTTGGCTTTGACTTCTTTTAGTGATCACTATTTATTAAATTAATAAGCCGCAGCCTAAAAGAACAGGCCTAAACACGTTTGATTTCTCATTTCCACAAAGGGTGAAGGATTACGACCACTCCACACCTTAGAGGATAAAGCACTGACAAGAGCGCACACACAAAGCCTCCAACACAAGGAAACATAATCCTAACTCATTTCTAGCACAAGAGATATTTTCGCTCAACACATATAAATGCTTGTATAGTGGAGGTTCTTCACCTTACACCTAACCCTAAAAACCAACACACACTAAGCATATATAACCACATACAATTGGGAACCCTATCACCCATATACACAAATAGATTTTACACTCACACACTTGCACACTTTTCAAAATGTGACTTCCATATGGCTTTAATAGCCTGATAAGACGGTCCATCCTCCATGATGCGATCTAATCCACCTTAGGCTACGCTGTGGTTTTGCAAACCGCCTCTCCACCTGGTATTGGATAATTTATGCAATTGCCACCCACCGTCCTTCACAATACTTCTCCTCAAAGCAAACTCTGATACGAAGTTTGTGATGTCCAATGACTTACCATCAAGCCTAAATGCCTCCAGCCTCCTCCTGGATCGTCTCCACTTAAAATGGTCTAAGTCCAATAGTATATCACATGCATGCACTTGCCTCATCACAATCTCTGTCTTTCTCCTGTGCTTCTCAGCTTAAGATATAGCCCCACCTAACTTAAGAGACTCTCCATGGTCTCAGACTCCTATCCTAGTCTCGGCCTTGTCGTTGATCACCAATAATCACCAAACGCCCTGCACATCAAAGAACATGGCCAAATAATTGATTCTTAACTCGGAACTGGCCAACAGATTGTATTGTAAATTTTGGTCGTTGCAACCTGTTTATAGCACGAATAGATATTTCTACTAATGGAGGAGCATAAGAATTTGACTGGAACATCCTCATATGCATGTAAACTATTATGACGATTTAATTCTAATGAACCTCAGCTATTATCATGTGAGCCGATGTTGCTAATTATAATCGCTCACTTCTCATTACTAATTGCATTACATTTAATAGACTGATGAGAAGTATGAGGTGAAATATGAATAGTTGATGAGTTGGGGAGGCGATGATGATGCTGCGATGATTCTTGTGGACTCGATGGCTTTGCCAAAATTATCTCCTCTGAAAGTGTCCTTATTAGAAATAATCCGCTCGTGTAAAATATGCTGCCCTCCGGATACTTGGAGCGTGGATGAATATCAATAGCGTCCTGCGCCCCAAGCTGAGGAGCAGTTACTGCAACCGTTGAGTCCAATTGGCCCTTTCTCATGCTGGCCAATTGATGGTGACACGGCATGACCTGCCCCCCGAGCGTACGAGCTGTTTGAAGCATCGGGCAATCAATCAGCGCATTTTTAGATTGGCCGAATGGCGATGCATTCGATATGGTCTGCCCCCGAGCATGCAGGTCGTCTGATTTGCACAAATATTTGGTTGCCCCCCGGGCTGGCCGATTAGATGTGTCTGTGGCACGATCTGCCCTGTTCGATTAGAGCATGGTGTAGAGGGAGATCGACCTTCGTATGAATTTTGGGAGGCATCGCCAAAAAATAACGACGAATTCGGCAAGATTTCAAATTGCATAGGACTTGTATATTATTGTATAGTTCGGTCATAAATAATTTCTGTTGCATATTGGATCGATATTATATTTTGCTCCTAAACGCCTGGCTAATCACACTATTACAAAAATCATCATCATAGACAGTTCAAAAACGTCATCACAGACGGCTTTCTGAACCGTCTGAATTTATGGATCAATGATAATCGAAAGTTATCACGGACGATTTATGAGCCGCATGTGATATATACAATATAGATGGTTTGTAACTAGAACCGTCTATGAAGAATATAATAATCCAACGTCAATCCGTTCACACGCAACACACCATAAACAATATCATAACCAACGTTGTCAATTATTCATCATCTAAAATAGGTTAGATCTGGCCACATGTTCTAACAAAAATCACCATAAGACTTCTACAATACATATCCTAGTGTAGTTTATACTCACTAAGGTTTCACCTGAGTGTGGTTACATCTACCACACCTAGACCCCCTCTTGCACCACACGACGGCTTACAGCAGCGACATGACCCGTGTCCACGATGGCTTAAAACTAGCAACATAACTCGTTGGTCACTTCAATGGTACAACCCATACTGGTGGATGCAAATTAGTTAACTAGGTTGTACCCATTATAGACTTATAGTTGTATTATTTTACATTAGAATGTCATCACAGGATTCAGTCCTTAAGTTATTTGGGTGGTGCATACCACAAACCATATTTCTCGTGCTATATTCATACCAACCATCATACCATCCACCCAGATATAGTAATAGTAAGTTTTAGGATTTTGAGAAGTACAAAACTAAGTTATCTTGAATATACCAGTTATTTCTCTCCAATGATTGCTTAAAACATGTTTCATGATTAAAAATGATGATTAGGGCAGGTTAATGCCCGGTATTTAAGTAAGACTAGCATGACACTAAAGTACAACTTATAGCTAGTAAAGTTACCATTAAGTATCTAGGGTGAAAAGAATTATGTGATTCAGGTGCTAAGAATGGTATAATAATATTTCAATATCAAGTAGATATATATATCAACCTTAAATTTAACATATATTTGCATAACAAAATAAAGCATGTAATTCGATAATTTAAATGAATACAAATTCGCATAAAATATAGGTTCAATATGATCAAAGTATTGACTCACCTGGATCACAGGCAGATTGGTTTAGAAATTCTTGAGTTGTCTCAAACTGCGGTTCTTCTGTGTCCTCATACTCTACTCGAATTATCACATTGGAAAATAAATAAATACAAATTTAAATGAACTCCAAACTAAACAATTCCAAAGCCATTAAGTAGATCTTGAATTTAGAAAAAATTTAAAATAAATTTTATTAAACTCAGAGTTAGAATAAGTAAGAATAGACTCTCCAAAATTTAAATTTTGAATTAAATCCAAAAATTACCGGAGGAGAGAGAGTCACTCTCATTGGCAGGTGGGGTCCACCGGGTTTTATTTAATTTTTGAATTATTTTACTACTGAAGAAGGCTACTGAGGCTGATAGGAGAGGCCCACAGGATTTTAATTAGTTTTAGATTTAATTATTTTCTGAAAAATTAATAGAGACTGACAAGTGGGACCGGATATTGTGCAAACAGTAGAACAGAGCCCACTTGTTAGTGATCTACTACTTTTGACTGGTTCTAAAAGGGTTTTTAAATAGACGGGGGACCACATGTCATAGAGTTAAAAGTTTAACTTAAGAAACAGGGCCGCATGTCAGTGAGGGATTAACTAAACTTAAGTATGGTCATTAGCACTAATCAATATTTAAAATAAACTGACCACGAGCTAATCTATCTTCGTCTTCCTACCGAGGAGGCTCATCGCCAGCAAGAAGAACCATGACGGCCGGTGAGGAGAGCGAAAATGGGTCGCCCATGCTGAACCACACCTAAGGGTTAGGTGGCATCACCTAATTTAGTGCACAAGGTGGCCGGAGGAGAGCTAGGTAGTGGCAAAGCACGGGCGCATGGCACCATGGGGGCTGGAGGCACAAAAGGCTAATTAAATGCTAAAGGGAGCACTTACGGGGTGAGGGGAATGTACCGGAGGGGTTGGCGGGGTCCGAGGATGGTCAGAGTAGCGCCGTGATGAGAGGCCAGAGCAGCCTAGGGGAGGAGCATGCACCAATGATGAGATGACGGAGGTCCAAGATGGCGATGGGGACTAGCAGAGGGGACCCTGGTGATGCTTCCGGCGGAAGGAATCAACCAGTGGCGCTTTGAGTCAACGGGTTGCAGAGATGGTTGTAGTTTGGGAAGATGGGAGCTCCAACGAGCTATAAGGACTAAGGGGGCGATTAGGCAAGGTGATAGGAAGAGGGGTGAGACGAACACAAGGGAATGCTTAGTAAGGCGCTAGACTCACCGGAGGAAGCTGGTGACGGTGAGGCCCAAGCGGAGATGAGCGGTGGCGACAGCGAGCTCAAAGAGAGCTTGGCACGGCCAAGGAGAGGAACGAGAAGGCAACAACGAGGTGCAAGGAGGCTCGTGGGACCACGGCTTGAGCTTAAATAGCCTCAGGGGCAATGGTCATCAACCAGATCAGGAATTGGGTGGGACACAACGCTATTCCAGCACAAGGGAGGGCACGATGGTCAAGGGTGATGCGGCTCAGCATGCGGCACAGCAGAGGGCAAGCATTGAAGGTAGAGGCGCAATAGTCAAGCACGTAAACCCTGGGTACGTGGTAAGGACACAACACAGGTGCAATAGGCATGGTGGGTGGCACGGAAAGGGACGCGATGCACAGAGAGCTGAGGACGAGGGAGAGCAGGGTAGGGTTGAGGTGAGGTTAGCACAACACTGTGGTGCATAGGGCGAGGCAGCTGCTCACTATCACTACACAGAAGGGAGGCGGTGCTGGTGCGGGTGCAGTGGGAGTGGGTTGGGATGCACATGGTACGGCGCGATGCGCATCTAGGGCACAACCAGAGCACGCGGTGCGGGAAGCATGGCCTGGGCCATCTTGGGCTAGCTAGAGGCCAGGTGGGCTAGGGAGAGGAGGGTAGGCTGGGCCAGACCCAAAGAGGTTTTGGATTTTTTTAAAAAAAATTTGAAATTTGGTTTGAATTTAAATTTAAAATTTTGAATTCCAAATCAATATATATATATATTCTTGTAGTCAGTGTATGGACAATATATATATTCCACCCCTTTATTCAATATATCCTCCTTGGCAGCTCTTGTAAAAGCAGTCACGCCATTAATGTACTCTTTACTCACATGGTTTGCAGTATACATCCAGCTTCGGTCCTATATTATGCCACATATATAACAACTTAATTAGTATTAAAAACCACATGCATTGAGGCTAGCTAAATCTAAATTAGCTAGATCTTCAAAGTGTATATATATATATATATATATATATATATATATATATATATATATATAACAGTCACCGAAAATTAGCTACATCTAAATTTTGATGCAACGAAAGACAAATTTCATTACTAACCATATCTAGGGCAACCAAGAACTTGATAAATCTTCAAAACTCTCCTGCCAAATAAGCCTTCTCCCACCAAATTAAATGGCCTAAAAGTCTTGCCACCTCTAGCTGCAGCACTGGCTAGATCTGGATCGAAATGAAGACATATGCGGTTCTGATGCGCGTAATAAATACCTGGTCAGATTATCACAGACGGTTTTTAACAAAACCCATTTGTGGTAATGGAATATCACAGGCGTTTTTAATATAAAATCGTCTGGCTTATTTGGAATATCACAGACGGTTTTATATTAAAAACCGTATGTGATAATCCAGATTATCATATACGGTTTTTAATATAAAACCGTATGTGATATTCCAGTATCACAAACGGTTCATCGATAAGAACCGTTTGTGATACTCCTTTTTACCACCACAAATACTACAGACGGTCTTCAAATTAAAACCGTTTGTGATAGTGTACATCACAGACAGTTTCACAAAATCGTCTGTAATTTGGCGTCTAGTATTATGTTTTCTATAGTACTGCCCTTTAGTTAAAATGAACTGTTCTAACGAATTTTAGTATGATCCCGCCTCTTCGACTTGGAGAGGAGGACGAACGTCGGATGGGACCACCAAGGCCGGCCGCGGCACTTGCATGGGCGGTTTCCTAACATAAATAATGCCCCAGAGATAGGTTTGGTCGCTTGGATCTAGTTTTCTGGATTCTAGGGATACTTGGTGCTCACTTGAAAGAATGTATTGTCATCTGTAGGCTAAGAAAAGTGGAGTTGGATAGATGAATAGCCTAGATGATACAGACTAGTTCTTAGAGGGCGTTCGGAATAGCGATGGTTTTTGGCTTTTGCCTAAAATTTTACTGTAACTGACTTATTTTTTACTATAACTGAGTTGATTTATTTGGCATAATTAAATTTTAAAATAGAAAAAACATGTTAGTCCATCACGGATAATGCAAAGGAATACAAAAAAGAAAATGCAAAAAAGACCAAAAAATCTAAAACAAATCAGAAAAATATAAAATTACTGAATAATGAAAAAAAGCTAAAAGCCCCCCTTTTTTGCTTACGATGGTAATACAATCCCATTCTTACACGCTCTCCAATGGGGGCACAGCCCCACGCCGATTTTAATTTTTGTTGTTTAGGGTCTAAGCTTACATAGTTTATGCCCCATATGCTAAAAACTAGTGCTCTCACATGCTAAGAACTACATCTATCTAGAAGAAAAAAAAGCTTAAACACGTTTGCAAATAGGGGGAGAAAAGAAAAGAAAAACACAAGACGTTGACAAAGCAGTACACTCCAAAAAAATATACGTATAAGTTGAAGTTGGCACGACAGAGCATATCAACCGATGTGAAAAGAGAACAAAATAACATGGGCTACTTTAACCGATCAAGCGTGAGACACCAGCTGGTCCAGCCCCAAGCAAACGCTAGCCCAAGGCCCAAGCGGCCAAGCCAGCACCAATCCCAAGCCAACCAAGTAGACAACGCCAGGTCCAGATGACGCTTACTTACCTTTCCCTATTCCTCACACCACGCATGCAACCTTTGGTGAGTTGGTCCTTTCATCTACAATGGCAACAAACCCAGCACCGGAGCTACTGTCATCAGGGAGCACACTGGCCGCTTCTCGCCAGCACTTGTGCATGTCAAACTCGGATGGTATGGCTAGATTTCTCGCTGTGTTAATCTCACTGCGCGCGCATGCAAATGGAGTAAATCTCGATGTATGTATCAATGTATGCAGTATGGCCGATGGTTATGACAAAAGATGAGGTCGTCCACTGACCACTCATCGTCTCGTCCTGACTGACTGACTCCTTGCTTCAAAGTTTAATGATCTTAATAGCTAACGAAATAATGATCAATCGGCCAAAATAGGTACTATCGACCAAAATAGGTACTAATTCTGTGATTTAGATTTTAGGATTTCAGTTCTATGATCATTAAAATATTTGTGGGTTAGGGCTTTAATATTAGAATGCCCTTTTTGATTTTTTTCAACAATTGAATTAGGAGATATTTCAATGTGTTTCAATATCTAATTCAGTATGTTTTAATAGCTGACCATCTTTTGTTTTCGAATTAATACTAAATCATTCACTAATAATAGGTTTCTTGACTTTGGTATGTTATCGACAAATAGTTATTTACCATTGAATTTTGTTATGAAGTTAGTTGATGTTACAAAATTTAGAATGCATTACTATCTACTACATAATTGATAGATGCATTGATTAGTATATGCATGGAGCATAAGGCCCCCGCATCATTTTTATTCTAGGTCTGCCACTGATAATCAATAACATTGACTAAACTAGTTAACTAAAATTCTACAAACAAAAAGAATCATACCACAATACAAAACACATCAAGAAAGTAGTTACAAAATTACCACATCACAATGCCACAATCTTCTATAAGATTAAGGAAAATCAGGGCTTGTCCCTGAATAAAAAATGCCACAATCTAAGTAGAGGGGGAGAACTAGTCAACTAGACTATGAGAGATTAATTTATTTGATATGATAAGCTAAAAAGAGAAGTATTACAATGTGTGAATACTTTGATTAGGTAGCAGCAACATGTATACAAATTGACTTGCTGCATGTCAGTAAGACCAAATGACAACAAGAGGTTCCTCTGAGCTATTCCTAGTAAGTTCCTTCAGATTGCTTCCACCATTGAGCAATTTGGTGACCTCAAAAATATGACAGTTGAGGAGGTTATCAGGAGACTCAAGATTGAAAAATCTAGACCCATCATTATAAATTAATGATATATTTTGGTAATTAATGATAATTATATTGTAGGACTAATATTTTTCATGAGTTGAATGAATAGGTTATATCCTATGATGAGGATAACTTGAAAAAGCATCATGAGTTGATCGTCATCAAGTCAAGATTCAGGATAAAGAATGGCATCATATATTAATGATCATCAAGTCAAGATCTCAAAGAGAAAATGATCATAAGTTGATCATCAATCCAAGTAAAGACCATCATATGTTGATAGAGGCCAAGAAGAAGATACATTACATGTTGATGTACATCAAAACAAGGACTCATACTTGAAACGAAAATGTTCGTCATCAAGTTTTGAGAGGATGTGCAAACCAAAGGTATAACTAGTATAGCCTAAAGATGTGTTCCTAATCTTTTATCGGTCTTAGTGATTAGTTGAGAGACTAGATTACTAGTATTTGTTTATCATACTATTAAGAAGGGTCTTGTCTAGTAGCTTGAGTCTCATCATATGTTAATAGCTCAATCTCATTTGTTTTAACTCTCCTTAGCATGATACTGATATTTGCGGATGTGTTTTGTAAATAGTTGAAGCTCATATATAATCTTTATAGCATGTAACTAGAGTTTACAAATATGTTTTGCAAATGGTTGAAGTTTATACACCTACTTCTTGTGGCATGATGCTTAGATTACAAATGTGTTATGCAAATAGTGAAGCTCATGCATGATTCTTGTAATATGTGACTTAAGTTTGTGAATGTGTTTTGCAAACAGGTTGAGTCCATGTATCTAATTCTTGTGTCATTATTCTAAAGTGTGCAAATATGTTTTGCAATTTGTTCTTAATTATGCCTTAATCCCTGTGTGCATAGTACTATAATTTGTGAATGTATTTTTCAAATATATTAACGTACATGCATCTATCGTTGCTGGAAAAATATCATGGCAGTACGACCAGCCTTGTCATGATGGTATGACAGGCTTAGTGTGAGCAGTTAGATTGGCCGACGTGGTACGACCGGCTCATCAGACTGGGTGGCAGTACAACCGGCTCACACCGAGTGGTCAAACGGTTGGTGGTCTAGCCAATGTTACACGAACGGTCAGACCATCCATGCGATATGACCGTCCTATGTGGCAGCTGCCTTTTTCTAGAGATCACCTTTCTCTTTTTTTGGACGAGTGGTCCGACCAACCTATGTAGAGGTCTGACCAGGCCCCTGTGCTGGCAATCTAATCGACCAAGGTTGTAATGGCTATTTTTCTAGGTGTTGCGAGGAGGGTGATACGATTGGCCATTTGCATGTAGCACTACTGCCCCTCGTAGTTTTTGCTCCAAACAACTAGTTTCTTTGTGTGTGGTATAAATACTGCCCTTTGGCTGGTGGGAGAAGTAGTTGCCGAATCTATTTCCATTCCCTTGAGCTAGTGTGAGCCTCTCCTCTCAATTATATATGCGTTGCACCTTGTGAGCAAGAAGAGAAGTCTCTAGTTGCATGTGTTGCATTTAGAGGTGAATGGAGTATCCATGGTTGCATTCGTTGCATTTGGCAGGAATCAAGTAAAGGACTTGATTTGTTACTTTTGGATGTTATTGACTCCGAGATGGTGTTGGAGGTGTTATGTCTGATGATCTCTTCAAAGAATGTTGTGAATATGCTCCACGTGCTGTGAAGGTTGTAGCTTACCTCCTAGAGCAGGAAAGAGAAACCTCTATTAGAATTAAGGTGTTTGACTTAATTCGTAGAGATCAGTACAATTCATTTGGTTTTACTCAACTAAACTAGGAAAAATCGGCAAATCTCTGAACACCACAATAAAAAGATATTATGTCATATTGTGCTTTCCTTTCTTGCACTCATTTACATACTTGCAATTTATATTCATAGAAATTGGATTGAATGCTTGTCATCTTAGGATTATAAATCTTGATATAGACTAAGGGTGGTTGTGTACTTAGGTGAAACTAAATGTTTTAAGCCTTAATTGTGTAAAACTGATTTGATTTACGCTTCCGCATATAAAATTGGTTTTAGCCAAAAGAGAAAATTTAAAATTGCCTATTCAACCCCCCTCTAGTCAGCTTTCCCGACCGTACAAGTGGTATCATAGCTTATTCTCTTATTTTATTAGGTTTCACCACCTATAGAGTAAAGGATGTGGCTAGTGATATAATGCACTTCGGTGAGACACATCAATTTATGTAATATCCTGAACGTCATTTCGGCGTCAGTTTTTAAATTGATCGCAGAGTCACC
This sequence comes from Melocanna baccifera, assembly GCA_036346265.1. Taxonomy (NCBI): domain Eukaryota; kingdom Viridiplantae; phylum Streptophyta; class Magnoliopsida; order Poales; family Poaceae; genus Melocanna; species Melocanna baccifera. The sequence goes on from CM070710.1 coordinate 13,211,307, forward strand.
CGGATTTTCAATAAATCACAAGAAGGAAAAATAAAATTGTGGAATAGCTTAAAAGGTTGATGGGATCTGCATTCCCTGTAGTGGAGGTGTTGGAGATGTCCTGGAGGGTGGATCCAGAGTCGATCTTGCAGTAAAGAGGGGAGGGGGGGATACACAGCAACCAAGCGGAGAGAGACCGGCGTGCTGGCTAGATCGGAGACGAACTCTTGAATGGAGATGAAGTCCAGGGCCACAACGGGATGATTATTGAGGTGGAAGACTCACCTGGCTTCATATCACCGAGAGGGGAAACCAACGCCACGGCGGTGGACTGCGGTGAGCTCAGAAGCTCCACTAACTTGACGGCGTCGGTTCTTGCTGCGCTGGAGATGTACAGAACCACCACCAGGAAGAAGGCAGTGGCCGGCGCCATGTCCAAACCGACAGCCGAAGTAGCAGAGGAGGATGCGGACTGGAAAATTGGAGTCGCCGGAAGCAAATTATGAGTCAGAGCCGTTCTAGATCCAAATTGACTGCATCTGGAGCGGAGACTTAGATCCAGGAAGCCGACTCCACATTGTCGCTAACAAACAACTCCACTGCGCGGGGAAGAAAGTAGGTTTCGCTCCGGGAAGGCGTCAACGCTGCAACACGCGATTTGGAGGAAATTTGCCGGGAGAGAGGAAGAAAACTACCACTAAGTCATGTACAGGAAGCAGGGATATGAAAACTGGTTTTGAATTTCTACGGGCTCGGTAGGACCGGTAGCACTAATTTTTTTAAAAAAATTGGTAATTTTTAGGCAGAAAATTTCAAATAAAAATTTGTCAAAATCGATCTAAATTGGAGAAATATCAGAGTAAATCGGATGAATTCGAAGTAACTTCCAACTCAAGTTTGACAACATTCAATTCAAGAAAATCATGAACTTCCAACTGGAAACCACGAAATTTTAACTCAAAGTCAAAGATTTTCAACTTGAAATTTTATTTAGTGGGAGGATGGGGGAGCACGGTGGTGGCAGTCTGGCATGGAGAGGCATGGGGAGGGGAGAAAATTGATGATTTGCTATCTTCAAGAATGGGTTTCGCACTTTTACACTCTCAATGTTGGGCATAAAAAATCACATGTAGATATTAATCCCTTGATTAGTATGCCATTTCATCCCTCTAATTCATTTTTTTTTCTTTTTCTAATTTCAGGGACTGGAAAAGACCCTTCTACCCCTGGCTAATTTCACAAATAATAAACAAATGCATATCATAGCCATAGTATCATCTCACAAATATAAAGTCGAGAATAAAAGGAGTCATCTCACATCCATAGTATGAGAATAAAAAAGAGTTCATAAATTATTTGCTTTGAGAACCCACAAGAAGTTTATTTTGTTAGATGTGAACTCACAAATTATTTGCTTTGAGATGTATCCTATTTGTGAGATGAACTCCTTTTTATTCTCATACTATGGATGTGAGATGAACTCTTTTTATTTTCGACTTTATATTTGTGAGATGATATTATGGCTGTGATATGCATTTGTTTATTATTTGTGAAATTAGCCAGGGGTAGAAGGGTCTTTTCCAGTCCCTGAAATTAAAAAAGAAAAAGAAAAAGAATTAAAGGGATGAAATGGCATACTAATCAAGAGATTAATGTACTACATGGTATTTTTGCGAAGCCAACGTTAAGAGTGGCAAAAGTGCGAAGTCCATTCTTGAAGATGGCAAATCATCAATTTTCTCTGGGGAGGGAGTGCATAGCTACCCCATGGCAGAGAGCTAAAATGGCAACCTTCCATTTCCAAAATACACAATATTAATCCCATGTAAATTAATTCGATCCAAGTAAGAAATTAACACTCCCAAGTTACTACACCATCCAAATCCATCCATCCATATTCCACGCACCCTTCTGCAAAACAAATTCATTTATACACGCACTCAAACAACCACCACATCATCTACCCATTCCCATGCATGTAGTTACACAAGATTCTCTTCTACTTGAAGTAGTACGGGAGGTCGAGCACGTAGAGGAGGAAGTAGGCCCAGAGGACGCCGGAGATGCCGCCGAAGAAGAACCCTCCAGTGAACTGCGCCCACCCGTCGGCGGTCTGCAGCTTGTCAGCCTCCTTCTTGCGGCCCGTGAGCGTCAGCGTCGGCGCGGTGGACGGCTCGCCCTCGTTGAACGAGGCGGCGCCGTACATGGTGAGGCAGACGCTGAGGATGGTCACAAGCCCGGCCGCCCCGAGGGCGCCCGCCTGGCCGTGCACCGGTGTGTTGCGGAGCGGGCCGGTCAGCGCGAAGGGGCCGACGAGGAGGTAGCCGTGGGCGAGGCCGACCTCGATGCCGCGGAGGAGCGGGCTCACGGCGGTCCGGTACGCCGGGAGGTTGGAGAGGTACCACGCGATGAGCGGGCTGGAGGTGATGGGCGTCTCCAGGCTGCCGATGAAGGGGTCGCCATTGATGGGCTGGATCACCTGGTACGTTGGCTGTGCAAGACACACAAGAATATGGTACATCAGATATGGAATTTACCGCCCCCTCCGCTTGGAACAAAGTATTTCCGTTGAAATATTCGAGGAGTTGCGCTGTTTCATACAAATTTTGCAACGACATATGTGATTTAATCGTATGGAGTAGATGTGTCTATGTTTGATTCGAAAGAAAATCGAGGTTGATAACATACTTGCTAAGATCCCGCCGTGTAAGATCAACGCACATAAATAGCTAACATTCAGGTTTGGGCATGAAAAACTGCACTTATGTTCTCCTAACTCGGGGAAAAAATAGCCGCCTTGTAATAAAGAACTATATATACTTGCTAAGAACAGCTTTTGTACGATTTTGCACTCTCTACTGACCTTCTCGGGCTGGATAGCCTTGACCGTGAAGCGGGGCCTCCTTGTCAGTGTAGCACCTGACAGTCCCCTCGGCTTCGAGTACACCAAGCTGCCCTTCATCAGCTGGCTCGCCATGGGAGGAGCATAAGCAGTAGCCATCTCTCCCCCTCTCTCTCTCGCACAACTCTCTTCTTGCAAATGGATGTGATGGACGAAGCCTTCTTGAGATGTCCAAATTAAAGTTTGTGATCTTTAGATGCTGCAGGGGAGCGTGTGAGGAGAGAAAATCTAGCAGGTTTGGATGGATGGGGCTTCTGCAGATGAGATATGGTTCAGAGCTGTGTGGCGTTCATTGGATGCAGGGAGTGAGCAACCCTATCCCTTATCTGAATGTTTGGAGATCTGCACCCTCCGTTGGACGCCTACCTGGCGGCGCCCGTGTTCCGCCACGTGGAAACAGAATCTGCAAAGCTTGTTGTTGGGTCGTGGAGGCTGAATGAATGTATGGTGCCGCTCCAAGCCTCCATCCAGCTGTTGGATGTAGCGGTTGTTAGCTTCATTCAATTAGAGAAAAATATTTATATGACTTTTTACAGAAGACGTAGTTATCATTGTTCGGTTTTTGCTGTATATATGCACATGGATGGCTTTTCTATCCATGATTTGTAAATCTAACCCATTTTAGTGAGTGATGCACGATGCATGTTGAGTGATTTAGGTCAGTCCAGGCATGTTTTTGAGAGGAATTTCTAGACTAGAATTATAAAAAACCAAATAGGCTGGTTCTGACTAACATCTTTCAAAAGAAAAGAGCAGAAGAAATGACAATTAGTTTTAGTTTAATCACATAGTAATTACAAATCTTACCTTTTCATCTTGTGCTCAGCCTTTTATTAATAGAGTAAATCCACATCTTTTTTCCAATCATCTCCCTGATATAACATGTAAGATAAAACATGTCTCAGTCGTCTCGCTTCAACTCTCTTCCCTTCTGTTTTCAAATCAAACATACCCAAGACCCTATTGGTAAAAGTAGAATGAGGATTTATTAGACATGTCATTTTAACTTCTGACGAACAAAGTACTTACTCCCTCCGGTTCAAAAAACATGTCGTTTTGTGGTACGTGCAATAAAACTTCTAAAATTTTGGTTATCGATATCTTTTTTAATATTTAGAATGAATAAATGAAAATCATAGGTGTAGATTCATCTTAAATAGTTCTTTCGTATTATCATAATTTTATTAGATTTTATAAATAAATAATAATAATAATAAGTAGTCAAAGTTATATTTTAAAAACCATAGATGAATGATATGTTTTTTATGAACCGGAAGCAGAACGAGACGGATGGAATACATAGTTGATGAAATACCAATTCCTCTGACAATAGTACGCTAGCCGGCACATGAACAGAATCGGCAAGTGTGATTCTCACAAGTCGAAGCACGGACGTATCCAGTCTTCTGGTTCACCCATGCATCTGTCCTCAAAATTACAGTGCAAACGTCATGAATAATTCCAAAAAGAAAATTGACTAGTTAGGTCATGATTTAATCAAGCATCCTGCAAAGTTCAACTGAAAACGTGAATTACAATAGAATAAACAAAGAAGGACAAATTTCGCTGAACATTAGCTTTACCATTTCCATTTTCCATTTTTTTATTTTCTCATTTCCGTTTCAGTAGAATTTATCCTTTTATTCTTTTTGAAATATTTCATGACCATTTGTACCATTATTTGAGGTTGTGATGATGCACCGGATACGTCCTCGTCATTCAGAATCATGGGCGGTGGCATACGTTGAGTAATGGCGAAGAATGAGAGGTACCAAAAAAAAAAAAACTAGACGAATTCATCGAACCAGCAATTTTGATCATAGGAAGACTAGGAATGATGCCTGATGAAACAAATATGAAAGATCACTGCTCAATGAATATAAAAGTCAACGTATTCACATCAAGGCATGAAGATATAAAAGAATCAACAGATGCCTGGTGCCTCAAGTTCTGTTGTTACAACTCATTCAGGCATTCAGCAGTTCCTGCTCCAATGCAACTCGGGGTCGAGGAGGTAGTTCCCACGGTCGCTATCTCTCCTTGTATACGAGGCGCTTGCTCTTCTGAAGGCAACCATGGTAGCGGTAGATGAGTCTGAGCATGCAATCCCTCATACAGGTGACATCGAATGATTCGATGAACCTCAGGTCTGACAACCGTGACTTGCCGGCAGTATAGCGGTCATATTCTTCAAAGACTGATGAAAGGCACCAATTCTGCAGCCTTCTGAAGCAGCCCACAAGGCATCCGGTACGGTGCTGAAGTCAGAACAGAAATTTCAAGACCGTGTGATGTGAAACAGAATGATTGGATTTAGAACAGAACTGTGTTTTTGGTACCTTTCCTCTTTTGCAGTGGATTAAAACTGGGTGGTTCCTAACATCTGAAAACAGAGAAAGTGGAACAGGATCACTAATAGGGCAAAATAAATACATGAAAGTCATTGAACAGTAATAGGCTACATGGAACCTAATTCAGTACCAAGTAAGACCCTAAGAGCCCCCATGATGGCATCCACAGGAATGGACACGTATGGGTCCTGCAGATGCAAACATTTAAGAGACACTGAACCTCTTAATATAGGAATTAAAGAATTAACATACAGCAGAATTAAATCCATCTCAAAGCAATAAAACAGAATGAAAGCAAAACAGCATCCTGAATCCTGACCAAGTGTAAATTGGAATATCTGATGAAATTAACAGAACTTAGTTAATACTACAGCAGTTCCAGGACACAACTGGGTAAGTTGCAACAAGCAACACCAAATTGAAGGCAGTGACCGTGAATCCAGAAGAAAATGTATGTATTCTTCCAGTATTGCCAGTATCTCAAACTAGACAACAAGGAAAATATATTCGTCAATAATTCTAACAGCCCATTCATCAGTCATCACCATTTACTGAGTGAAACAAACATTGTAGTATTTTGTACTTTGGGACCATAATATCATGCTAAAAGTGTTTACAGATATATATGGCCCACATAACACATAAGGTATTGATCATCCTCTTTTATTTCAGTGTAAGTAAAGAGCAATAGAGCATTTTAGAAAGTGTTCAGCATCAAAATACTCCATTATAAATTTAGCCTCAGCTTTACTTTTGGGGCAAAAATGTTGGAAGTATATTTTGCTCACGTCTTCTAGGCAAAATTACCACAAAAAGGAGGCACGGGAGGCATCTAAATCTACTACCTCACCAAATAAGTTGACAAACGGTTCAACAATATTGAGTTGCATGCACATGAATTGCCCATCCTTCATGCACCAACCAGTTCATCTAAAAGCTTAAACTGATGAGAAAAGATGAGTAATTCACTTATACTTCAATACTCCCCCTCACGTGTAGACTCTCTTAGACCTAAGACGTGGAATAGAAGTGGGCTGCAATTATTTTTTTAATTGCACCAATTGGGTCTCGAACTCAAGATCTCTTGGCTATGATATCATACTGAGTTGCATGCACCAACTAATTCACCCAAAAGCTTAAGTTGATGAGGAAAGGTGGACAATTCACTTATACTTCAACAAACAACAGTAGAGATTTTTAAAAATTTTCAACTTAATGTACTCACAAGAAGAGGAAAAGTAGAAAACCACATTAAAGGGTTTAGAAATTATTTCCATAATAAAATAAGAAATATTTATTAAACTGTACTTGTTTCAAAAGATTTTTTATAAAATTTATGTTAGTTTGACTTCTAAAAAAGGCAGAGAATTGTCATTCGCTTGTATGATCACCAGCAGAAAAAAGAAAACAAGTTTTTATTCAAACTCTGACTTCAATTTCAAAATATTTAACACAAGATCCTTGCAAAATGGTCTCAACAGAGAACCTTCATATTTTCCAAAATTCAGATCTGATACCAATTGCGGAAAACAGGCATGTGGAATGCTGTGTACACTAGTACATTACAGGGATAAACAGAGCCAGGAGGATAGCTAGGCAGCGTCGGCTGCTCTGGATGAGAGGGTAGACTATAGATGAGAGAGAGAGATGAAGACTTAGATGAGATCAAACTTTCATTATTCTTGCTTGCTGAATACCAATGCTGCCGAGTCCTTTATATAGACCAGCCCTAACAAATGAGCTAACTACTTAACTAATGGATAAATGGATGGGATATGCTAACAAGGAAATAGGAACTGCTAATAAAATGAATCAAGCTAACTGAAATGGCAAGCTGCTTGGCTGGTTCCTCCTCCTGTGCACCTTGACTGTTAACTGAAATGGCAAGCTGCTTGGCCCTGCGACGGTATACTTGGCCCATGCGGCCGGCCAGCCGGCGGCATCACGTGATGCACGTGACATGAAAAAAATAAAACGAAGATTTTACAAAGAAACTAGATACAAGTAGACACCTAGGAGAGGAATACTATCGATAATTGTGCTTGGTGCACACATAAGCTGATACTGCTTTCTGACATACATGTTGGAAAATACTACACCACAGAGCTATTAGAATTTAAATCTTGAAGAAGCCTAGTTATAGGTAGAAGCAACTTCATCTATTAAATGCATCTGAAAAAGAAAAAACAAAAAAAAAGACCACTAGTGCATGTTTGCAGGGGTAAAGCAGCAGAAGGAACTATATATATATATATATATATATATATATATATATATATATATATATATATATATATATATATATATATATATATATATATATAGAAACATAACATAAACTCAACATGAGAAAGGCATGCCGGCAGCTCATACTCCCTTCTTTGCTGAAATGTCAAGCTGCCTGCACATGACAGAAGATATTTCCTTACAGCAAAGGAATGCTAAAAGCATTGCTCAACTACAAAGTACATTAGCAGTTTTGGCACGAAACCAAAATTAATCAACTTCAATCCAACAGTGTCCCTTCATTATTCATCAACCAGGATAAACCCACAACACCAAAATCCTAACATAACCTACTTTCAAACATTGCGCTTTGCGACTAACATCACTTGACACCAAGAAACCTACTAATTCAACTGCTATCTCATATAATCTCCAATTGCTCAAATTAACACAACTTTTCATGAAAGTCTTTAAGCCCCTTGATGCAACAAGCAAAGCTTAGAACCACCATCCTTTAGAAGAGAGTAGTACCATACAATCCACAGATATTATGGCACATAAGCACATCATGTGTTTACAATTTAGATTGCAAGGTTTTAAATCAAACTCATGTAGACTCATATGAGTTTGTGCTCTAATTGGGCAATGTAGCTGTAGACCATGGTTGTCACGGCAGAGTTGGCGACCACGGCGAGCGAGGCGCCTGGACGCCTAGGCGAGTCGCCGCGTGTAACTAGGAGCCAGCTTCTTATTTCCATTAGGAGTGTTGCAAGAAGTCTGCAATAACCAGAGCCAGCGTAACCAAGAGAAGTCTGCAAGCCGATTTAATTCCCATCGACTCCTCTCCCGCACACCTCGCCTCCTCCGGTCCTCTCCCCGCTGCCTCCTCCGACCCTCCCCCCACCGCCTCGCCTCTCCCCGCTGCCTCCTCCAGTCCTCTCCCCACCGCCTTCTCCCCCCGCCGCCTCCTTTCCCAGGTGCATCCCCCCTCCCCGCCGCCTCCACCCCCCGCTGCCTCCTTCCCTCCCCACAGCCTCCTCCCCTCCCGGCGGCCTCCTCCCCCCAAAGTCGCAGCCTCCTCCCTCCGCCGCCTCCTCTCCCAGGTGCATCCCCCTCCCCGCCGCCTCCTCCCCCGGCCACTTTCCCTCCCCGCGCAACTTCCTCCCCCCCAAGTCGAGGCGAGTGTGCATAGCGTCCACCAAGCACCGCCGTGATGCTTAGGCATCGCCTAGACGACGCTGGTGTGGTGAACAATGTTCTCTAGCGAATCTACCAGGGCAAAAACTTATCTGAACAGTTGTACTGAGTTTTTAGAAAACAAAAATTAACCCATTTCCCATATGTCACATGCCTGTTCATATGAGCTACAAGCCTGCAACTGATGGCTTTTGGCTGCGGCTAATGGTTTTTAGCTGAAAATAAATATAGTGGCTGAAAAAATGACTTTTAGAAGAGGGCCAAGCAATGAGAAAAGTGAGAGAAATATGTGCATGAGACGAGAGCGAGCGGGGTAGAGTGTGTGATGTGCCTATGATCCCCTACCATGGGAAAGCCGGGATGTTCATATTAGCTTTTGTCTTCTCCAAGCAGAAGACAGAAACAAAAGCCAATATGAACCAGTGGCTGAGCCACAGTAGGTGCATAGGGGTACAGCTATATCCCTAAAATTTTTGCAATAAAAACTACTATATACACCTCTTAATATGCAAGGTGTACGCCACAAACTCCTTCCTCAGTTGCAGCTCGCAACTCATCATTCTAATATGCCCAAAACGCAATAATCCCCAAATAGGCCCACAGTCACAACCCACCAAGCCACAGCCATCACCATCGGTCACCTCCAGGATGGCAGACTCGATCCTCAAATTCCCCTATCCCCATCCTTTGTCTTAGCAGCCGACGAGCCCTAGGCGCAACATAGCAACAGCGGCGGTGGCGTGACGGGAGGCGCTGAGCAACCGAGGCGGGGAGTGCAGCGAGAACACGACACCGTAGTGGGCCGCAGGGTGCAGCGTGTGCCGTGGCCATATGCTAGTGCGATGCTGCCCTGCGACTGGTGTCTCCAACCCTGACAACTGGGCGAATAGGGTGGAATTGGATGTATGCATTGAGCCTCTTGGGCGGTATATATAGAGATACAAGATTTGGAGTTGTAATCCCAATGGACTCTAACCTTCCAAATATAGTATACAAGACTTGTACTCTAACATTCCCCCGCAGTCACAACGGGAGCGTCGCAGACGGTGAGACTAGAGAAGAAGCCGAATAACATCCCCGCAGCCATAACCGATCGATGCGTCGCGTATGTCGTGGATCGAGCAGAACCGAATAGCTCAAGCAAGGCGGTAGCCCTTTGTGCCGATGTCGAGGTAGCCGAGCGCGGTACGAGTAGTTGTGGTCGAGGATGCCGTGGCCGAGATGGCCGTGGTCGACGTAGTTGTGGTCGAATTACTGGCGTCGAGGCGTCGCATATAGGCGCGCGCGCAAAGAGGCGCCAGGCGATGTCGTGGAAGGCGATGCCGAGGTCGACGCAATGGGGCCGCCGAGATGTAGACGGCAGCGCGATGCAATCGGCGGCGCACGGACGGAAACGGCGGCCGGCGCCGGGTCGATGCGCTCAAGCCACCAGTGGCGAGGCGTGTCGCCGTTTGCTGTGACCGAACAACGCGTCGGACGAAGCACGCACGTGTTGCCGCACCGGACGTACTAGGAGAGGCACCAACCGACGTGGTTGTCTTCGGGCGTAGAAGAAGCGATGCGGGAGCGACGCCTAGCTCGAAGGCGAGCGCCCCGACGCAAGGTACGGCGCGCGCGTAGCGCCAATGTCGGTGAGAAGGCCCGATCGCATGACGAAGACCAAGTGCGAGCATGATGGCCCACAAGAGGTTGCGCAAACGATGCGTCGATGCACGAGGGACGGCGATGTAGATGCAACGCGCGAGGACACACGTGCGGTGGTGCTGCGGCTGAGGAGCGACCACGCAGCAGCCACGTTGCTCGTAGAAGATGCGCGTAGTACTCGACGACGGACGTCACGGGAGCCGGGTGGATCGCGCACAATCGGCTGATCAGACCGAGTACGCACGAGGCGAGAAGATGATAGAAGAAGTCAGCGGAGGCGTCCCGATCTATGGTGGCGATGATGAACCGGCGATGAAGACATGCGGACGGGATGATCGAGACGCGTCGCGGGAAGGCGTCCTCTCGGCATGCGTGCTCGGCTTGGCCGCACAGTCGAAGAGGTAGAGGCCGGTGTAGTCGACGCTGATGTCGGAGTGGATACGTGCGAGATCGACGGGCGATGGGCGACTCAACCCCGATCAGTGATTGGGAAAACAAAGAAAATATACAATAGCAGCAGTGGGACCCTCCATGTGCAACTCATCAGGTACACCTAGAGCCGGTCAAAAGTCCTGCGGCAGCTGCGGCGTGGGCCCTACCGCCTGGAGCTCACTCACGGACGCCTCGCCGCCCGGAGATGTTATGAATATTGTGTAGGCTCTCTCTCTCCCTTTTTCTTTAAAAATCACATATCAGATCTGGTTTGGCTCCCCCTGGAAGCAAGCGGTAGAGATCACATATCAGATCAGATCTAAACCTAGACACTCTGATACCATGAAGGAAGATAGAATAGGGTGGAATTGGATGTATGCATTGAGCCTCTTGGGCGGTATATATAGAGATACAAGACTTGGAGTTGTAATCCCAATGGACTCTAACCTACCAAATATAGTATACAAGACTTGTACTCTAACAGCAATTGGGTTTTGGGAGCTCAATAGCTGGATGCTAGGATTCTCTATTGTAAGTTTTGAAAATGCCAAATCCTAAATCTTGTTCTACTTCAGTACTTCTTGTTTGTTCGATCTAGTTTAGTCACGATTTCTATTTGTACATGTAGATTTGTAGAGCACTAAAATATAAAGAATAAAAAGAAGAATAAAGACCTAGTCTTTTGTGTTATCATTTTTGTACTATGCCATTTGAACTTGTGTTGGAACAGATGTGTTATGGATGGATCTCAGGAAAGCTCTGCTGTGATTGGCGAGAGGCGGTTGATGATGGAAATCAGGACCCGTTGGTGAGGCCGAAGGACACAACCAAGAATTCGAAATGCCCATGGTGTGTTCTGAGCGTTGTGTTCTAAATGGTATCCGCTATGCAAATCAAGCTTAGTAAAGTAGCAAGCTCCCTACAACTTATCGAGCAGTTCGTCGACCATCGGAATCGAAAAATTGTCCTTCACTATTTGCACGTTGAGGGCCCGATAGTCGACACAAAACCGCCAAGTCTTGTCTTGCTTCTTAACAAGCAGGATTGGAGAGGAAAATGCTGATGTGCTGAGCCGAATAATTCCCTACTTTAACATTTCTGTACATTGGTGCTCAATCTCGTCTTTGAGGAGATGCAGATAGCGATAAGGTCGAACGACCACTACATCACCTCCTGGTCGAAGGCGAATTCGGTGATCCTGTCAGCGCTGCGGAGGTAGTCCCCTTGGGGGTTCAAACAAATCGGCAAACTCTTGTAGTAGCTCGGTTAACACCTCTTGCCCCTCCATGTGCAATATCTGCGGAGCGGTTTGTGTGGCGCTGATGCCCTGCCACGTAACCATATGGTCTGAGTGCCAAAAAGACATGGTCATTAGCTCAAAGTCCCACACAATAGGTCATAGCGTGCAAAGCCATTGGACGCCAAGGACCAAATCAAATCCTCCCAACGGAATGACGAAACAATCCACCATGAATTATTCCTTATCAATCTGTAAGTGAACCTCTGAGTCTACCTGCACATGGCACGCAATCTCCATTGGCTACGGCGACCTGCATACTACGTGATGACACCTGCAGGCCAAGTCGACTTGCGGTCTCTGTGTTGACGAAGGTATGCGTCAAGCCGGTATCAAGCAGCGCCCGGACGAGTTTCCCATCAATGATTACTGACAATTGCATGGTCCGGCCAGCCCACACCTTGGTCAGTGCATGTAACAATATCTCGACCCCTATCTCACCGTCTGTATCCTCTGCCTCATCTAGCTCCAATAGATAAACTCCCTTCATGGCACAACGAATGGTTCAGGCTGAACTTTTCTGGGCAATTGAAGCAAAGCCCCTTTGCTCAACGTTCCACCATCTCTGCGGTTGCCAGTCTCTTCCAGCATGTTGGGGGAGCTGTAGTCGGCAATGATTGGTTTGGGACAGCCGGAGCGATCACAGCCAATCCTCTAGGAGGAGGTGTAGTCCTAGTTGGGGTGGGATTGGGTTGGGGTGAAGTCCCCGTTCAAGAAGCTCCTAATCCATTGGCCCATCGTGACGCTAGTGCCCACCTTGGTGGCCGTGTCTCGGGCGTTTCTTCCAACAGCCGCTGCTCATATGCCCGGGCTAGACTCATGGCCGTCTGCAGGTTACTCGGATTTTGCAACTCTACGTCAGTGCTTAATGGTTTCAGCAATCCTACAGTGAAGAGTTGAACCTGGTGGGAAGGAGTCAATGGCTCGATTCGACATAGCAATGCCAAGAATTTCTGTTGGTACACTTCCACCGTCCCCGTCCGATGTAGCTGTGCCAATTCGCCAAGCGGATTGCTTCAATCGAGGGCCGAATCGCATGTTGACGAAATCCGCAAACCGAGTCTATGACAATATGCCCTTGTCGCGTTCTAGTTGATAATACCACTGTTGTTCTACCCCGGTGAGATGATATGCTGCCAACCACACCTTTTCCTCCTCCAAGGTGCGTTGTCCCCGTCCGACATAGCTGTGCCAATTCGCCAAGCGGATTGCTCCGAATCGGAGGGCCGAATCGCATGTTGACGAAATCCGCAAACCGAGTCTATGACAATATGCCCTTGTCGCGTTCTAGTTGATAATACCACTGTTGTTCTACCCCGGTGAGATGATATGTTGCCAACCACACCTTTTCCTCCTCCAAGGTGCGCTGTCTGCGAAAAAACTGCTCACATCTATTCAGCCAAGGTAACGGATCATCATCGCCCCCACACGTCGGAAAATCCAATTTATGATACAGTGGCGCCCCTATTCTTTCCTCTTCTCTCCTATCCCATCTGCTGACCGATCCATTCAATACATGGCTCCTTGCTCCAGTGCCCAGCATGCTAGGGGCGCTTCCTACCCCCCTTGATGTAGTCGGTTGATGGCATCATCGTGCTGGCCTTGCCGCTGCTTGATATCCAAGATGTCCTTCATCATGATGGCCAACATCTTGCCGATATCCTCAATTGACTTTGGTTCCTCCATGGAAGAAGTGGTGGCTAAAGGCTCTGATACCAAGCTATTACGGCTGGATCTCAGTAAAGCTCTAATGTGATTGGCGAGAGGCGGAAGCAGTTGATGATGGAAATCAGGACGCGAACGCAAAGGGCAGCGAAGAGGGGTGTGCTCCCCCTCAACCTGCTGTCCGGGATTATCTACAGCCAGTGCTGAGGCTCTGAGACAACTAATTGAGGTAACTTCGTGGTTATTGCTTGAATGGAATATAGCCAAAGCCTACATATATATAGGACTTCCGTAACATGGAAACATCATAAATAGATAGCCGATCTGATAACTGACTCAGACTCTAGTTTCCTAAAAATCAATCGCTAGTTCGCCCCGTCCGAACTGCATATGAGCCAGTCCACCTGCTCCGAACATCACCCTCACCTATTCGCCCAGTCCGAATGTCACCCACGCCTGTTCACTTGGTCCGAACGTCACCCGCGCCTGTTCGTTCGGTCCGAATGTCACCCGGGCTTGTCGCTCAGTCCGATCGTCTCCCGCGCCTATTCGCTCGGTCCGAACATCACCCGCGCCTGATCACATGGTCCGAACGTCACCCGCGCCAGATCTTGTCGCCCCCTGATCCTCGGCCCGTGATTGACAGCGTCTTCTTCTCGTATAGCATCGTCTCCAATATGAGTCCACAGCAGGATGTGTCTTAAGTTCACACCCCATTGTCAAAATCATGGCTCCGCCACTGATATGAATAGGCTAGGATTCCGCTCCCATAGTCCCATCGTAGCACAATAGACAAAATATAACGTTTCTTGGACAACCCGTATATTAAAATACATAAATATTAACAAATCAAAGGAAAAAATTGCCAAAATCCCATCCAAACATTGGTAAAAAAGGGAGAAAATTATGCTCACCTTGTTCCCTTCAATCCCGAACTGGAAGAGGCGGATCCCCTCCACCTTCAAGAACTCGGCGTTCGCCTCCGGGTACGGCTCCGGGCACAGATACCTACAACCCCAACGAAAACCCAGACGCCGCATGAATACAAACACCACAACAGGAACTCCTACAAAAGCAAACCAATCTAAATCCAAGAATCGCTCACACGACAGATCGGAGCCCGAGGACCCGCATGAACCCGAAGCTGGCGGCGTCGGGGAACCCCGACCGGTAGACCCCCTTGTCCACCATCCCGAAGTTCGCCGGCGGCGCCACCATCACCCCCGCGGCGGCGGCGACCCCGTCCTCGTCGAACTGCTCCAGGATCATACCTTTCCGGGGGGTAAGCCGACCCGAATTTCACGAATCCGGGGCCGGATTTGGCAGCCGAACAGCGATTCGTCGTCGGAGATTGAGATTGGGGGATCGGAGAGGGTGCAAGAAGGGCGGGCGCAGCTTGGGCTCCGCAAAATCGTAACGGTCGGCTCGTGTTGTTGGAGACTCGTCGCCTCGTGACTCGTGATGCGGTGGGGCTCTTGTATTGTACTAACCGCAGTTAACGGGTTTGCGGCCTGCGCAGGATCCGAAAAGGCATCCCATGTTGCGGGTCGGGTAGAGCTAGGCGCAGTACAGATACGTATATTCTGTATCTTATATCATATTTTTTGTTAGAGTCATAGTTAGATATAGATAATACCAGACACTCATTTTTTATTTTATATTCGTTCTATAAACTTTCGGACTGTTACGGACAGAAATTATCCGCTTTTTTACATAAAATATTGGACATTAAGGTATAATCAAAACAAATACGGAAAAATTAATCGTAAAGATGTTGAAGGAAGAGCACTTAGTATTATCTGTTTATTTGATGTAACAATCCGTCTATATGTTATCTTATTTCTAAGTAAAGTTATAATAAACTTCCTCATATCACTTATATATAAATATAAATATATATATATATATATATATATATATATATATATATATATTATATAGCACTTATTCTATATCTTATTACACATTTTTTTTAGGAGATGGAGTCAGATACAAATAGTATCGGATATTTATTTACCTTTTCCGTATTCACTTCGTGAGGTTTTAGTTCATGGTTAGGCAAATATTATCCGTTCTGTTTGCATTAGCGGTTTGGGTCTGGTGCGCTGGTTTCGGATGTTAGGTTTGGTGGTTGGTCTCGTGGGTAGGAAGGACGGCGCGTTTAGAGTGGAGACGTATGGGTGTTTGGGTCACATGGAGCTTAACAAATTATGTCAAATTAAGCATGTGGCGAAATATTTTTGCTAAGCTTCGACGGGAATGTCCTTCAGTTTGGCAACAGATATGATGTTATGTATCAGCTGCTTTGGTGTTTTCTAATCATGATAGGACATTTGCGTCTTTGAAAGTACACATCGGTTGCCGGCCTTTTGAGGCTATGCTGCACCAACTTTCTTCTTGAAAACTAGAGAAAATGGTTGTAGTAATGCCCATATGTATATCCATAGATATAGCCATATGTCTACTTGTGACGGGAGAAACTAAAAGTGAGAAAGTTGCATTTGAGTTCTCTAAATCTGCACAGTTACACCACTTATTTCCCTAAATATAGAAATTACTTAATTTCTCAATTCCTTGAACTTGCTGTTGTTCGCATATTTATCTCTACTATTTAAAAGAACCAGTTAATGGTTCATAGATTCTATCTATTTTCCCCCTTACAAAACGATTCAACTGTGTGCCTAACAGCTCCATCCCTCTTTATCCCCCACCTTCCTTGCGCATTACGCGCATGTGAATCTCTCCTACTCCACCATCCCCTTCCCACGCCACCGCCTCCCGCACAATTCCACCATCCCTGACTTCCTCCCCACCGACCTCGACCTTCCTTCCGCCCTCACCGCTCCTCCTCCTCCCCACCCCACACTATCGCCTCCTCCTCCCCCACTCCTCCACCTCCTTCTCTCCCCACCCCGTGCCGCCGTCTCCTCCTCCCCCCACTCCTCTGCTCGGCCCACCGGGTCATACTTGCCTCCTCCTCCCTCTCCCTACCTGCACTGCCCTCCCCACCTCCCAACGTTCCGCCACCATCACTTGTCTTTGCCTCCCCTCCTCCCTCTACTTGATGTGCCAACATCACCTCCCCCTCTCTCGCGCTCCCTCTCCCCACCGCCGCACCTCCCTACCTCCTAGTATTCCGCCGCCATCGCCAGTCTTCGCCCCCCTCCTCCCTCCCCTTGACATGCTAGTGCCACCTTGCACACGCTGCCTACACGACTACATCCCAACGGCCGTAGAGGAGAGATAGATCTACGAGAGAAAGGTTGCCAAGGACCACTCCACCTCCTTGGTGTCCTCCTCTCCCCTTATCTGATGTGTGGTGATGAATTGAAGTTAGTCATAGGGAAGGATGGCTTTGGATCTGTGCGAGAGAGGGCTGATGTGTTCGCCCACGTGACCATCAGCCAGAGGTGGCTCGCCGTCTTCGCCTTCCAGGCCATGCTCTTGGCCACCGCCACCACCCTCACCTCATGTTGCCCCCAAGACTCCTCCTCACGCTCCATCCACTCCTCTCCTCCACCGCCATGGGGCTCCTTGCGCTCACCTTCCTCATCCCTGCCTCACCCCACACGTGCCCTTCCCTACTGTCGCGTCGCACTCTTGCGGCCTCCCTCCTCACTACAACCGACGCTTTCTGTGTAATTTAGGTGAGAACACGATGGGTATTATTAATCTAAATTTAGAGCAATAGCTTGTGATTTTTTAAAGCTTTGTTTCATTAATTCTACATTCGCAGGGTCTTGATTTGAGAATAGGCATGCAGATTGTGGCTCCCACTCTGCAGGAGCATTGTCTTGATTTGAGAATAGGCATGTAGATTGCGGCTCCCACCCTGCAGAACAAGCGTTGATGCATGGTTGTTACACATAGAAGAGGAGCAGTACCATGTTGTAGTGTCTCGAGGGTGTGAAGCAGCTCTCTGGCGTGCTCAAGTGCTACGACCTTGATCTCAAGCAACCCAAGGGCCTAGAGGATCCTAAAGTCTGTGCGTAGGGAGACTGTGTGTATGTCTACTCTACTAATTCTCTTATTGCTATTGATCAATTGTGTTATGTTTGTCCTGTGACATGTAATTACAATGGCATTGTGTGGTCTGCATGCACATGCAGTTAGCATGAACGAGTTCAAAGCATTGTACGAGCTGTTCAAGAAGATTAGCAGCGCCGTGATAGATGACAAGCTGATCAACAAGGTCAGTGGGTAAATGCTCAATTTTTAAAAAGTAAAAAATGATGTAGTTTTATTGATGTATGTATGCATATTTGATAAGTGATGAATGACCTGGGTTGTGATGCTTGCGCATTGGCATGGTGCAGGAGGAGATTCAGTTGGCACTTTTCAAGAACAGTAAGGAGAGTTTATTTTTTGATCGTGTAAGTCTACATTACACCTATGCTATTGTTTGTACGATGAAAATGATGTTTTGCTCTTTTGTATTCTAATATTATTACTATCGAGTCTCTTTCGTCTTTGGCATATTCTTGGGATCTTGGGGTGCGCAATAGAGAACATGCACATTGCCCAACACCCTGTAGGAATTATGAGTGATATACACCAAATACCCACTAGAATGGTCAGGGGTTTTTTGGGAGAGGAAGAAAGGGATCATCGATTGGATTGGAGAAATGGGAAGGATCCAGTACACGGTGGTGGTGCGGGGAGTGGTGGTGCTCGCGGAGCATGGTGCGTGACCACCAATGTGGGCGTCGTCACGCAGTAGATCCTTGAGCGCCTCTCCGACAGCGGCGCCGACTGTCGCGTCTCCTACACCCAGGACCTCTACGTCTTCCACGTCAAGTGCATCGATGACGTCATCGCGTTATGCATGACCTTGACCTTGTTAGCGTGATTGGGATGGTGTTTGCTAAAGCATCTGGATATGGAAGAGTTAATGTGGCCTTGTCGCTTGTATTGCATAATATGAGCTCTAATGTTTAGGATCTTGTCTGCATAACGTGCTCTCTAATGTTCATGATCGTTTCTTGATAGTAATGTAAGAATGCACTATGGGGATGGAGTGGAATTGAGCAATAGGGAATGGGCAATTTGTTTTGACTACCAAATGTCATTTGATGATAGATTGAGTGGTAGATGGGTGTAGATTGGATGGGTTATCGAGACTTTTGCACTCATTTGACATTGGGATCGAGCACACTGGGTGGGGCCAAAGCACTAGATGAAACAAAATTTATTCCTTTCTCTCTATAGGGGACAAAGCATATTTTTAGGCTTACCACACAAAAGTAAACACATAGCTGCAAAAGGAATCAATAGACCTCTTTTGTTTTGATATCATGTGACTTCTCTTTTGTTAATGGTAACATCAATAGTAATACTTCTTTGTAAGCATGGTTTGCTTTTTTTGGGTGTAACTCCTATGTTATCTTACATGTTGCAGGACAGATTCCTTTTGCATTTCTTGAGGATATCCATAGAATATCTGTTAAGATGTATGGTCGTGCTGCCCTCATTGCTCTTGCTTATACAATGAACGATGAGTTATCAAGGGTTTTGAGCCAACAAATCGACTACTATTCAAGTGACCCAAATGCGAATAGATTAAATCACATGAGAGGTGAAATGGATCAAGTATTTCCTTAGTTATGTGAATAGACAAGCTATTCATCTGATCAATTTATAGTTTACATAGGGTAATCTACATTGTTCATGTTTCATGAGTTAAATTATAGTTCATACTAAGTTTGCAAAGAACGAGCCAAAATTTACCCCTTATTAGATTCAATACTATTCTTCTTGCCAAGTTTTGCATCTTTTGCTTAAAACATCGCCCAGAAAAATTCTGTCATAATTCTCAAGTCTGCAGATTGCTGTTCTCTTCCGGGTCCAAAGCGTTATGATCGACAATATTGACAAGGTACTTGAGAGAGGTGATTGTTTGGAATTATTTGTTGACAAGACTGCAACTATGCAAGGAACAGAATGTGGTTTAAATGGCAGGCTCGTCGTTTTTAGAAACACCATCTTGTGCAGAAATGTCAAGCGCATGTACGTACATTTTCTGCTAAGTAACTGTTTGCTCTTGCACTTGCAATAGAAATTTTCATTTCATGCTCGATGCTTAAAACTTTTTAGTGAGTCATTATGCTTACAAGTTGCAATTGCCTGAACATAGATTATTTCACATTTATAATTGAGTGTTTCTCAAAATTAAGCAGCCAACCCTAATGACTAAGATAGCTGTGAATGAATAGTTATCTTATTATTACTAGAAGTGTCCATTATCTAGCAAAGAGAATGCATCTGTTCAAAGAGTTTTCTCTTGGTTGCTATAGGCTATTCAATTTCATTGAATTTTATTGTTGAACCATTTTTATCCTTCACAATTAAACATTCCTCCATGTGTTAAAATAAAATGTACAAGTGTGTGTCATCAACTTGAAATGAGAGTAGTTTGCGAAAATTGAGTTATTGATACACTTTTGCCTCCATTGCCCTACTCTTCTTATTTGATATTGTAAGCTTAAACTGAAGCTTCCAAGTTTGAAATGTTTGACATTAATTTAATTTCCCTTGATAAGCCTTTCTATATGCAATAATTATCTGACATCCATATGATTTGCCCCTTCTTTGCAGAGCTGCATTAATATTTATCCTCTTGGTAATAATATACATCGTACTCGATAATTCAATTAGCTCAATTGGAAACATGTAGCATTGTTATGTAATACAATATAATTTATCTCTATATGACGGTTGTGTACATGTCTGTAGTTAGTTTTGTGGGGTAAGGAGAATAGTATTGTTCACAGTAAACATGTAAAAATGTTAAGTGTTTGTAAATTTTTGAGGGAATTCAACCTTCTCTCTGTATATTTATACCACAATAATTATGCATACGCATCTAATAACATATCATGAATAGTTCTATTTTGCTAAGGATGTTGTGTTTCAGATACAATGTTGTGTTTTGCCACAGAGCAGTTTTTCGCTTGATTGGTAAAGATTAAATTGTGGTGTCGACTTTCAGATTATCATATAGTTATTTGTTCCACATAAAGACTAAAGAAATAATCTTTTCAGAGTTGACTTCCCATTTTCGGATTGTTATTTTTGCATGATGTGTTTAGCATAGTTAAAATTAAAATGTGACATACATGAACATATTCCTTTTGACCAGAGATCAAGCAAATATTTTCTTTTCCTTTCCCTAATTGATAACATAATTCCTAGCTAAATTTTCTTGCATTCAATAGGATAAAAGATGCTTGATTAAATTAGTTTGTTGTTTTGTTCCATCTAGAAATTGACTACTCGCATGTTTTTTTCTTTTATTAGTTGCATGGTTATACTAGGTCATAATCTGTATCTGCTGCTGAAGTGTTTAGAAATTTTTTTAGGTACTCCATTCTTGCTGATGGTTTTGTCTTCTTTTTATTTAATAAAAAGAAATTGATGGGTTTTGTTTATGTTCTTCATACCCTGTGAAATATAAAATATGATTGAATTTATGAGGAACAAAAATGACCCTACAGAGTTCAAGAAGGCTATATCCAAACACAAGCTGCAAAAGGAGCCAATCTCCACTTTCCTTACAAGTAGTTATAAAGTAAACCTTTTAATTTATCTTTTTTACAATCTTGTAGTTTCCCACATACTAATGAAGTTGTCTTATATTATTAACATAAATTTAATGTTTCTTATCTTAATTTAAAAGGTCAAGGATGACAATCTAAAGACAACATGCTATTCAATTATCAAGGGGCATTTTAGTGTCAGTTTTACGGTTCCAATGCAACACACGGGCACAAAACTAGTTCATTTTAATAGTGTGGCTGCATCATAGGTTGAACCATTGTGTTGGCTTTTTTTCTCCCCGCTCTCTTCTTTGCCCCTCCTCATCCCTCTCGCACCGCACACCCCCACAAGCCTCCCCTCTGCCCTAGCCACATTACTGGTTTCCCAAACACCGTCACCGGGCCATCCTGCTCATCAGGGCATTCAACAAAGCAATGGTATGGATGGACAGCTAGTAGTGACCCAACAACTTTCGTGGGGCTGGTTGCGCACTACAAGAGATTCTATGCTCTATGATGCTTCGCATGTTCAATTTTTGCCATACAATTTATTGGAAGAAGTCCAGTTTACCTCTGAACTTTAGTGTCATGGTCACTTAACCCTATGAACTACAAAACCGGGTATTCTAACCTCTAAAGTCTTAAAACTGGATCAAATGACACCCTTAAGATGGTTTCAGAGATGGCTTTGTCACGATGGAAGTTGACACAGCAATGACACGGCGCTTACTAAAAAAAGAAATATAAAAATCCCCTAAACTCTTGGGCCCATGTCTCAGTGAGTGCTGCGTTTCTTCTTCTTTCTTCTTCCCAATTTCTCTCTACTCAAGCATGGGCCATGGCCGGCGTACTCATCCTCCTCCACCCAAGTTGCGTTGTCCAAGTAATCGTCCTCCATGGCGAGGACAAAACCAACATGACACAGAGAAAAATCGGGACATAAGCTGTGAAGGAAAAAATCCAAATTTATAAGAAAAATTATGTATACACGAATTGGTGAGAGAACATCAGATATTGCTTCACAGATCGGGATATTGTTTCTTGGTTCAGGCGTAAAGAAGAAAAGGAAAACCGGGAGACAGAGATTTCAGATAGGCCACCGTCCCACTTGCTCGCATCCTGAATTTTTTGCCCTTCTGACCTCCAGAGGCCTTTTTTTTGCAGATATAACATGGGGGACATTTTTTTGCGCAATTGGCCCCCTCCCGACTGTGGAACCACCGACGGTCGACGCGTGGTAGTCCCACGGCCAGGGGGGCAGACCAGCGGCTAGGGGAGCATGGGCTTTCGCCTTCCCAATGCGCACACGTGGAACAGGAGGGCCCACCTGGGACCCGCAGATGCCGTGCATGGAAAAGGCCGACTTGGAGCCGTGTTGTCCGAGCGTGGGGTCAGACTTTGGCCCATGTGTGCGATTTCAGCCGACGCGATTTTTTTTAAAATTTTTGGCCCCACAGTACCAATTTTGGAGGAAAATCCATTTAAATATATTTTTGTAGGACTTTTTAAATACAACAAATGAGCTTGAAAAAGAATAATTTTTTGTAAAGCCTTCGATTTTTCCATAATTTTAGCCATTCTGACTTTTTGTCAAAAAATTATTTATGTGTACTATATGTAGGAATTTTTTTAATATGGAAAAAGAGGTCCAAGTATTAATGAAACTTTTTTGAAAGTCCATCCACCCCCCCTATTAGCAAGTTTAACATATGGCAAAGAATATTTTTACAGGTTAGGAGAAAACTTGCTAATTGGATTTTGTTTTTAACAATGCTACTACAAGGTATGCAGTGACATATGCAACCAGACCATGTAGGAATACACGTATTTTAGAGAAAGAAATAGCTCGGTGGGTAGGATGGTGGGCTACTATAGAATGGCCCGATCTACTGTGTGGACCGTAGTCATTTGCCCTTCCTCCTAAGGTCGGCGTTGTAGTCCTCACCGGCCGCCCTCACCTTGGCTACCAGTTCATGCTTTCTCTCGCACTCCTCCTTATGAGCCTCGCACTCCCTGTGCCTCACGCCTCTAGATGAGTTTGCGTCTTTTGCCGGATATGCTCGCTTCGATCTTCGCTGCATCACCACTCCTCCCTCCTCTCGCGTGCCATCTTAGCATCCCACTCCTTGCAGTCCAGATACCACTGGTTGTGATGGTAGATTTCTGATTGGTCCATTTGTGATACACACATAACAGATCCAGAGACTACGAGAAGAGGGGAGAGCTTGTTAGTACCACCATAGAAGAGAACTAGTAAGGGAATGTACTATAACCCATCCTTACCGGCTTTTGGTAGTTGGCGTGTCCCAACACTAGTCGGGATAGTCCTAGGCATAATTACCACAACCCCAGTAACACATGTCCAAACTCAACCACTCTTTGAACTTGAAGAACTTGTATGTATTCTTGCACCCACAAAGGGGGATGTCTCCTCCACGGGCGGGTATTGTGGCGAATGCTTGGTAGGGATGTTGAGGTATGGGTTGGGGTTGGAGGTACAAGGAGCTTTGCTTCGGGGAATTGGCCTCTTGACATACTTCACTTGTTCATCCCGGGTTGCAGCAGCCATTCTGAGTCGGGTGATATCCTCCTATTGCTTCTCCATACTAGCGATATAGTGTTGCAGTTGTGGTGTAGAAAAACCCGCTACGGAAGGGGTAGTACTTATAGGCTAAGCCGACACGGTGTACACGTTACAAGTCCAATTTGGTTTGGGCAAATTCATGTCCATGAGGTAGCGGCACACCGGATGACACGTGAACCAACGTAGCATTACGTTGCTACACAAAGATGCCCCATTTGGTCTTGTCACTGTGCAAGACTATCTTGTTTGGTCTTGTCAGTGTGCAAAGTAGCCTCGTTGGGTCATGACATGATGCAAAGTTGCCCCATCGGTCAGGACGCCACGCAAAAGCTGCCCCTCTAGGTTTGCTATAACTTCAACTATCTACAGTCACTCGTACTAACCATTATCTATCTTTCATTAAGGATGCAAAAGACCATTTTACCCTTGAGAAATGCCTGCTTGTTGGGGCCAAAGAAGTGGTTGTTTGGCGGCAAAGGAGTGGAAAGTCCAGCCTACAAAAGGGAGCCATTCCTTAGGTACTTCTTCAGCATTGTTCTCGTTCCCCTCCTCAAGCATTTCTCCCCATTCTCTCTACCTTGGTCTTACATTTTCCTTCCCCAGACATCGAGATGAGCCAAGTGAGTGTCTCTTCATCGGCACCAGCAGCGTTGTGCCTAAAATACAACATGTTTGTCAAACATAAGACTTTACAAACAACTACCATTACTACAAGTGCTCCTTTCACTCGGTGAGTCAATTTGGTTTGACTTGCTTCCAATCATTCTGCAGATGTTAGGAAATATTTTTTTTGTTAATTGAATTACATAATGCCCTAGACGGTTGCCGATTCTGGGTGTAGGAAGATAAAATGAGCACTGCGCACGACATTGTTCCAGAGGTGAAAACTGTGATGGGGGGGGGTACAAAATTGGTAGAGATGAAGCACCATTTTGATAGATTAGAGAGCAAGATAAACTTAATATTGTGTGTTTTTTTTTCTTGTGTTGGTCATTATCTTCAAGGTGTAGTTCTGTGAGTGTTGTTGTAATTTGTGTTATTACCTATACTGCTTTGTACAATCTACATCTATGTAATGCATATCCATGCCTGTTAAAAGACATTATGGTTTTTCTATTCCATGAAGATAAATATGGATGATTGAATCATGTACCTATGGATGACTGGATCGTACATGGCTAAAGTGCAATTCGTTACTACATTTTTGTGGTCACAAGGCAGTGGGCCCAAGGAGGTATCTTGTGCTAGTGTTGGGTCACGTTAGTGTGAAAAGCTGATTCGTTGGGTCATGTCACTACAAAAAGCTGCATTGTTGGGTCACATCGCTGCGCAAAGTTGACTCATTGGGTCATATCGCTGTGCAAAGGTGCCTCGCTGAGATAGAGATAGGGTAGTTATTAGTTCCAGCAAGATTGCATTTTATCATGGCTCTTTCACTAAAGATGTTCTTTACATGAAATGATGTCATTTTATGTAGCTTGTAGTAATGTTTGGATTTGATGAACAAGATAGTGAAGTACAAATTATTTTTGAGAGACATCCGATTCATGTGCAAGGTATAGTTGAATTTAAATTGTATTTTATGTGATAGAGATATGAAGATTAATTATTTTTCCTTTAACTTTAATTTTATTTACACAAGGTGGTGTATTCCAATGATGTCTTTTTGATTGGCAAAAGAATTTGAGGAGCACATTCCAATGAGAAGAATGTTATTTACACAAGGTGGTGTGGATATGCATTATACAGACATACATCATTCAAAGTAGTGCAAGTAACAACGTGACAGTATACATGAACTCATGGTGCATCCGGCCGCTTCCTTGAACGACGTAGGTGATCCTTAGAGAAGGTGAACCTAGCAGGGGAGTGGCATGCATCTCGAAACTCGTAGTGTGAGGGCTGTGTTAGAGGTAGGGCTATAGACAACCCCATGTAAGGGTATGATGGAGGGCTGAGCTCCCAGTCAGTCGTAGAGGGGTCCACATCCTGCTTAGAAGGTACAGCTGGGTTAGGATAGATATTGTGATGTTTGTAGTGCGTAATACTATTGTAAGGCATGTACTTGGGGAGTCAGAAGTGCGGATGATGGACCCTGGCCTTGATGTCCGATTGCTCTGTCCAGACCTATGAATTTTGTGCAATGCGTTAGTTGGCATAGTGTAGATATATGTTGTGTTAAGTACGTTACAACGTACCATGTATGTGGCTGTGCAGACAACGATCCTTGAGGCCAGTCACCATCATACTGCTGCACGGTGTATTCTTGGTATGTTTGGGTGAACCACTCGTTGCGCTCAAGCGGGCCAGACTAAACGCCATGTGTGAATGTGGGAAACACATCCTTTGGAAGGCCCAGAAAACTCTATCAAGAACAAAGTAATTAGGCCCATTGGTAGGGCGCTTGCTCCTACTTATTAATGTATGTGTCGGGATTTGATTCCACAATTTGATGGAGCATTATCGGGACTAGGTTGTAGGCCTCTTCATATGTGCCATACATGCACTCTAGGACCTTCTGTTTCACTCGCCATGCCTTGTGGTAGTTGATTATGAACACAACCGTATTGACAACATTTGCCCATAAAAGCTTTGATGAAATAGAAACATCTGCCATGATGAGGTAGCTTACTAGGCTCGCAACATATGACAACGTCATGTTGTGGTGCCTGTGATATGACTCAGCAGGCATGCATGTGTGATCCTTCAGCACTGTTATCCGAAAGTCTGTGGTCGCGCCCTTGGACCATTGCGTAGGACCTTGCTAGGGTAAGATTCGTCTACACACTTCATGATGTAGGTGTCTGGGTTTGTCCTTCACACTAGATACATCCGGTTGATGCTGACGATGTATCTAGCAATGGCCTATTAGGCAGTGCTCCTGTTAGGAAAACGCTACCCTAAGAGAAGGGTGTCTTCATTGAACCCCCACTGTGCCCCATCTAGCTATGGTAGGACCAGAGATGCCGCGATGTCAGTGTAGACAAGACATAAGCAATGTCAGTGGTGACAACACTACCTAACGCACACCCCGTAGCAACATCTCTATCTTCCTCGCCTCCAGAGCTAGCCGTCTCCACATCCTCCTCCTCCTCCTCACTTTCCACTTCTCCCAACTGGTCGGTAATGTACTCAGGGCAATCTATATGGGCTACCCACCATCTCCCTATGCTCTTGTTCAGCTCGACACCCGTGGCACGCCCTCGCAAGTCTCTGTTGCTAGCTAGCTTGCCGCGTGTGTTCCAACCCCAGCGTCTACATCAGCATCTAAGCCCAAGTCAGGCACTTTATAAACAGGAGCACCATTGAAGCATCTGTGCTGGATGATTTTGTCCACTCCACAAACTAAGCATAAACATTGGCCTAGCGTATATTGCAGCAGTTGGGTTGCACACAATCTCTATGTAATTGGCCCATGACATGTCACTTGTCACCTTTACAAGTTGCCAAAGGTGTCCCCTGTAGCACCCAGTGTTGAGGCATACAACACCTCAATATGTAGCTTCTTCTTTGCAGCGGCATGATCAAACGCGCAATGCACACATGTCCGTAGCTTCGACAGGCCCATATCTTTTAGACCCCACGCCCGGATGATGGTTTGGTCACAACTGGATAGGTCTGCCCCATATGGTCCATCGCGTACGAGATGATCCCAATAGAAGACAAATAGATCTTGAATGTCTGACATGGTGTACCTAAAATCAGTGCGTATGAAATCCAATTAATACACAACACACACCGATCGTACCATCGAACAACTCATATCATGTGTTGTATGGTGTGATTAAAAATTATTCAAATAATTACTTTACTAGATCATTAATTTCACTGTTGACTAATATTTAATCATACAGTTGAACTGATGCAACTCTTAGCATGCTTTGCTTACACATGCACTAAGGATTAAATGTAGTAGATATTTTATGTACTCTTGCTTATTATATTGCATACCTTACTTGAAATTAAATTCTATTCATGTGTGTCTGGATTATTATATACAATTATATTTCACTACCATTATTAACTACACGTACAAGATTTAATTAACTGTACCATATGAATGTTAGTGATTTCACCTTTAATAGGGCCTCCAATTGGCATAAGAATTTCTAAGGGAATTTTTCATTACTTTTACATACATATGACTTCTATTTCCATCTAAATCATCCTCCAACAAATATTGCTAGCTAATGTGCATAGTTCAATTCAAAGCCTAGTAGCGTGTTAATTAATCCGTTTATTCTAAATAGCCATCACTTACCCTAAGTAACCCTCATTGCTACTAACATTTACAAAAACTACATTTGGCAATCCTTTATAGCAAACATGTATTTCATATTAAATATAGCGACATATCGACCGTTTAACTTATTCCTAACTCAAATGACATTTCTAAGCGGTACCACTCTGTTGTGTGCATTTCAACTACTACACACTGCTTTTATTGGGAAAAAATGTCTACTAACGTGAAGACTTCCACCTAATATGTACTTACCTATTTCTTGCTATGTGGTTCTTTTCTTATGCAATAGTACTTTCACAAACTACATTTGTTGAAATCATCCATACTCTAACACTGTCGAGACCCAAATATGTAAATTCGGACTCTCTGTGTATACCACACTAGTCCAGGATCATGCTAGTGCACACAGTTAAACATAGATGAAATAAAGGAAAAAACTTAAATATTCATAACTATCTAAGGTATGACCTTATGCCAAGCTTACAATCTCACTATCCTGAAGGGCTCAAAAGCTAGCAGTGGAAAACTCAAAAATAAGCGTAGAAGCCATTCAACATACCCACAGGCAATCGATTGGGGAGCAAAGTCCTAATCCGTGAAGTCATTGCAGTATTCTCCTTCTGGTACCTCCTGCTGGTATGACTCCTCTTCCTCAACTGAGCAACATGGGCATAAAGCCTGAGTACATTGGTACTCCACAAGTCGTTTGTAATAAATGAATGTAATATAATATGCAAGGCTTACCAATAAAGAGCTGAAAGGTTAATTTTCATAAAATGACATTTTAAGATAAACATGATAAATAGGTTGAAGGCGAACTTTAATTGAAAAATAATAATAAATAAATAATCAATGGAATTAAAATTAAACCACTTGTGAATATCCCATCCACAAGCTGAATCAACAGTGAACTACCCGTTCACTTTTCAACCACAAGTTTCTTTGCAATCACTACCTCTCGTGTGAAATCACCGAGTATTGTCCATAACCGGGGATACGGCTATTCGAATAGTTTTACACTCTGCAGAGGTTGCACAACTGTACCCACATGATATGATTAGCCTCGTACCAAGGAAATCACAACAAGGCCTTTACAATGTTCAACCTCAACTCAATCTCGCCCGCTAGAGTTTTGCATCACACCCCCCTTGCGCCTCATGGAAATCAGCAACCACGTTCATCACAATGGCGAAATTGAAATTGAAGTATCCTATATTAATCAGCCAGGTCTATCCCATACTAGACATGTGGTTTGCACGGTAAAACTTAGATCAATGGTGCACAAAGTTAAGTCCTTAATATTACTCAGGCGACACTATCACATCCCACGAAGTGAATTCACACTTCTTCCTTTACTGCACAATCACTCGCCCAAGTGAAAACTAATTTTGTATAACCCACACCAATGACACACCAATGTCATGGCACAAATTTTATTACTGTAGCATCAACCACGATTCGATATCTCATTAAGCCAAATTAATTATTCATATGTGATGATGAACCCATCGAGCTATAAGCATGGCTAAGCATATAAATCGTACCACCTATGTGATATCTAGTATGGTATCACTAAATAATTCCCAATCTATGGTGACAAAGGCATCATGGTATTCAAATTATCAAGGAGGGATGATTTAATTTAGGATGCTAACTACCCAGTACAAAGGTTTGTAATAAAATAGCGATGCACAATAATTTAAAATGAAATAATTAAATAATAAATTAAAAACTAGGTTCAACATGATCAAAAGACATGACTTGCCTTCGTTTGGCTCAGTGAGGTACTCGGAATCCTCTAGCGGCGCTCCTACTCCTTCGAAGATGGGATTTAACGAGAGAGAAAATGATTGAACAATAAAAATAAAATCAAATAAACTCCAAAAACCATGAAACTTGAACCAACAGATAGAGCTCGATTTTAGATAAATTTAGAAAATAGAATGAGGTCAATCGAAGCTAGGACGAAGAAAACGGCCTATCGAAAAATTAAATCTAAAGAAAATACTGAAAATTCAGAAAAGTTACTGTGTGGTGGACTCTGTGCACGGAAAAGCGGGTTCACGACGGACTCGGTCCATGAAACAGCGCACACGGGGCTGCTGACATGGCGGCTAGGGCTGATGTAGCACTGACAGGTGGCACCTAGGGCTGACGTGGCGCTAACATGTGCATGCTAACGTGGTGGCGATGTAGCATCTGGGGGGTCGGTTAGGGCTGATGTGGCACTGATATGTAGCACTAGGGCTGATGTGGCACCAAAACGTGGCGTGCTGACATGGACGATCGAGTGCGGCTATCGGCGGCAAGATCCGACAGCTGGAGGATTGACACGTGGCAAGATCTTAGCCGTCGATCCAGATCTGGATCGACGGTGGCGATGGGGCGTGCGGGCCGTCGGATGGCCAACGCGTGGCGGTGCATCGTGTGAAGCATCGTGGGCGCGCATCACGAGGTGGTGTGGGCGCGGCGCGGGGACCGAGGGCAGGCGTCGCTAGGCGTGGGGCGGCGGTGTCCGACGGCGGGGCGTGCAACAATGGAGTCTGGCAAGGGCGGCAACAAGGACGGCAGTGGGGCTTACCAGCGCATGACGAAGGCGATGGTGGCTCGGCGGTGGGGTTTTAAAGGCATGTGAACCGAGGTTCACCGACGCGATACGACGACGAGTTCGGGAGGAACACGATGCACAGTACCAAAACGCACGGATGCGCGATGTGTGGCACGAGCAAGGATCGATGGCGGCGCATTTTATAGATGAACAGTGCATGCGGCAACGGATCGTTGACATGTGGCACGGAGCGAAATCGGCGGCTGTTGGAAGCGAAAATGTGGGGCGGCCGGATGGCTGACGCATGGTCGAGTGCAGATCGGGCGGTCGAGGGGCGGCGTGGGTTGGTGAATAGTGTTGGGCTCGGCCCAACACTGTTCACAAATTTTTGGGATTTTTACTTTTTCAGAAAACTAAATAAATCCAAAAGAGCTCTAGAAAATAGCAAATAAATCTAAAAATTCACCAAAAATTCTAAAAAATCCTTAAGACACAAGGAGTCCAAATAAAATATTTTCAGCTTATGTTAATATTTATTTTAATCTAATTAAATCATTTTTAATTTCTAAAAATTCATTTTAAGCTTGTTTAATTTCCAAAAAATCCCAATAATTCATTTTTAATTTAAAAACTTCGAAATCACTGAAAACAGTGTTACAAACACCAATTAGTTTCTGCTCCTTCTAATACCAAAAGGGGAACAATCTTCTGAACTACCTAAGCACATTTACATTCACATACACATGATACTGACCTTGTCACAACAAGGTCATGTGCCCCCAATCAAATGGCATACTATATCACAAATAATCTAGGAACAAGCCAAATAACATGATCTTAAACAACATCATTAATTATGCTACTACTATTCTACCCTTCTTTTACTGCTACTGTTTCACACTAACAACCTACCACGCAGCTAACATGCTAATTGCATTGCTACAATTGTACTACAAGTGCAAGAAAATTACCTATTCTTGATGCTCATAGATCGATCTACAACTTTCGTAACTACACCACCTTTAAACTCCAAACGAAGCAGCGCAAACCTCTCTTCCTCTCTCAGTTTGTTAGAGTTCCTCTAGCTAGACCAAGAAAATACCTTCCAATGGTAGCCTCACGTGCGCATGAGCCATTTTATTGCCCAATGATGCGCAATGGACAAATGGGGCCGAGGACACATGAGGAGGAGGAGCTGGCGCGTGACGACAAATGCAGCAGGCTCGGGGGGGTGGCAAAAGCATGCGGAGCAGTGAGAGTAAGCCACTTGGTGAAAGTGGATAGGCGGGCCCCTGTCCATTTTCGTGCTCGGCTAGAGTGGCCCTCGATAGGACATTTTCATGCTCCCCAACTATAGCTCCTGGGTGGTCCCACCCATTCCACACATGGTAATGGGGGAGGCAAAAGCCTACACTCCCTAATCACTGGTCCACACCCTCAGCGGCGGGACTGCCACGCGTTGGCCACTAGTGGTTCAGTTGTCAAGAGAGGGCTAATTGGGCAAAAAAACATCCCCTCATGTCATATCTGCAAAAAAAGGCTTCCAGGGCCAGATGGGCAAAGAAATCACATCCTACGGTGCCCAGATTGCATTGGACCAGCCGTCGTAACGCCGCAGCTCACGCAGGCCCAAATTTTCTATATTTTTATTTGCTCAATAACCGTGGTGTCATCTCCACATGGCCATGCATGTTGGCAAACCGCCTCCTAAACCACTTCAAAATGTAATGTGATCTTCATTGGATCATGTGATCTGGTTTTAGAAGTTTAGAGGGCCAAGATACCTGGTTTCATACTTTGTAGCATTAGGCGACTACCATGTCAAATTTCAGGGGCTAATATGAACGTCCTCCTAATTTATTTTATGTAGGGCAGCCCCTGGACCAAGGTAGCAGGGACAATCACCTAGGGCCCATGAAAGCTAGGGTCCCCTGGACCATGTATGCATACCTATTTTTATAGTATATAGCCTCTGTACTAAACATAGTTGATTAGTTGGGCGAGCTAAACAACTGAAGTATACAAGGAATGAAGGAATAGGCCCAATGGCCCATTTAGTCCATGCATCCAGCTCTCCCTAATCTAAGCATGGACAGAGAGAATGCATCGACTAGATCTAATCGACACATGCCTCCTGTCTATTCCCCTTGACCCCTCCACTCCTTTTTTGATCTTCCCTCAAACAAATGTTGTTGCCTACCTGGTCATCACCATTAATGGAGGAGAGCTCGATTTCATCAACTCTCAACCAATTCACCCTCAATTTCTTCACTTTGCAATTGTTTTACTCAAAATCTCCTCATATAGGTGTTCATACATGGTACGTTTTCCTAAATTTTTGTTCCTTGATTATTTGTTAAATACCACTCTAAGTCTCTAACACAACATCTACACTATCTAAAACAAAATCTTGGTCTTTCTTATAACATCAATTTCTTTTTATATAAATATCTCCATTAGACCTAAGAGAGAATTAAAAAGAAGGGGATTGGAATTGCATATTTTGGTAAGTCTTTCATTGTAAGATTAACTAAGCATTTGAATATTTTGTGATGTGCTTTTTTGTTTTTAGGACCTTTTTCACATATCATATAGGTAAAACTTTATGGATACCTCTTGTTACAATTTCGGTTCTTATCCAGTGGTCAAAATCCAGTGCCATTGTTCCCTATGTAACCGAACTCTTATGTTATTTGTGTGGTAAGATGTCATCTAGAAAGTATTTATCTGGCTGAGAAGGCTTTTGAAGTTAATTACTTTTTTTGTTATGGTGGATGTGGCAAATTCTTCGTTAGTACTTTTTTTCTCAAAATGGTTTATTTGATGTTGAGTTAGTGAACATTTTTCTAAATTAATAATGCTGCAAATGACTTTGCTAGATGTATCAATGTCTATTATTGAGATTTTTGAGTTTGTTAGAGATATGGACTACTATCCAAATGTTTCGATTGTTTATCGAATCTTGTGTACTATTCCTAATTGTAGCATCAGCTAAAAAAAGCTTTTCAGAGTTAAAATTATTTAAAAATTATTTGTGGTCATCAATGTCATATGTAAGGTTGAATGGTCTAGCCACTTTATATATTAAGAAGGATATGTTGGATCAGATTGATGTTGATACTATTATCAATGACTTTGCATCTAAAAATGTTATAAAAATTGTTTTCTGTGATCATTGCATTCACAACTCGCTTGCTTGTTTGGCTGGTGATAGATGATGGCTCATGGCTCTCCTTAGCTTGCTTTTGCTAATGTAGTCTTCTCCTAAATTCTTGTCCTTAATAGCGTGTTATAGTTTTATGAGACTTTTTTTTATAATATTAATGTGTTACTGGATTGTTGCTAATGAGTACTTTGTATTTTTGTGATGTACTATCTAATGATTACTAGATTGAACTTTAGATTTTGCAATTGAAATAAAATGTATTGTTACATATTTATGTTAGAATGATGGGCCTCCAAAATGTCAAGAATAACCTTGATTTTATGACATTCTTTCTGCCACCAAAACTAAAGAATTAATGATGTTGAGTTTGACCGTCATAAACTATTTGTTATAGAAGGTCAAATCTCTTGCAGAGCGTGAGACTCATTGCTGACAGTGGTAAAACATAATATTTGCGCTTGTTGATTCAGGCACAAGGACCTCTATGGCATGTTCCCACGCATAACCGGTGAAAACACTGCAAAGTCTGTAATGGAGCAAGCGCCCAATCCAATATGAAATTGCGTGAATTTGATGGAGCTCTGATAGGTTATTGCTAGTAGTACATCGTATGAACGACCGGGCTCAAGATCTGCCAATCAACTGGCGCCTATGGCAAAGGAGGTCAAATGACTGGGCAGATGGGGAACAGGATAGTTGTGGGGAGAAAGAAGGATGACAGAGAGGAGGCGGTGGTGATAGAAAGCCAACATTCATGTGGTACAGGCGGAACTGGGCCTCGGGCTAGGTAGGCTGTAGCCCGAGGCCCAACAAAATTAGCAGTGCAAAAAAATTTTAAGCGAGCCGAAAAATACACTGTTTAATGGCTCAGCCCGAGGCATCACAGCCCAGCCCGAGGCGGCATAAGTGGCCCACCCACGATGAAAACCCTAGTGCCCATGATCTGGCACTCATGCTCTTCTATCGGTACTCTTCTCGCGTCTATCCAGTCCCAACTCGCAACTCCCATGTCTGGACATCCCGACGGTGGCGGCGGCTCTCCCCTCTCTCCCGGCGGCCGCTCTCCCCTCTTTCCCGGCGGCTAGAGCGGCAGCTCTCCCCCCCATCCTGACGGGCGGTGGCCTAAGCGGTGGCTCTCCCCTCCCGTCCCGGCGACCCGAGTGGTAGCTCTCCCATCGGCTCTCTCCCGGCGGCCTCTCCCCTCTCGCCTTAGGGCGTCTAGCATCCGCCGGCCGCCGGCCTTGCGCTCCCGACGCCGCTCCCGCGATCTTCGCCTTCTCGCCGACCACCGCCGTAGCCTGCTCGCGCCGGGGGAGCCAAACCGGGCTGCATCTGGCGGCGACGCTGGCGAGGGGGGCCGGATCTGGCCGGTGAGGGAGCGGAGGGGGGAGGCGGAGCAGAGGGGGGACGCGCAGCGGAGGAGGGAGCGAAGGGGGGAGGCGGAGCGGAAGAGGGAGAGGAAGGGGGAGGCCGGAGGCGGGGAGTGGAGGGGGGAGGCCGGAGGCCAGAGGTGGGGAGCGGAGGAGGGAGGCGAAGCGGAGGGGAGGCGGGGAGCGGAGCGACCGGGTGGAGCGGGCGGAGAGAGGCGGGGAGCAGAGTGGAGAGCGGTCGGGCGAAAAGAAAATGGGAGAGGAGCGAGCAACCGGTGCATAGTTGAGGAATGGGATGAGGAGAAGTCGGTGTTCGCCACTGCCTTCCAGGTCTATGGCGCTGCACCCTCCATTTCGATCCAAGCTTCGCCACTGCCTGTGGGCTACGGCGCTGCACCGCCTTCTACCTTAACTCCTCAAGGTCTGGTTCCAGCCTTCCAGGTCCATACGACCATACACCAGTATCTCTTGCTTCAATTAAATTTGTTGGATGGATAGAGCTAGCTAATGCACTAACTTTGTGGTTTAGCTGCTTCTAGTTAGGAGTAGCTAGCTAGCCCTTAATTCAGACTATCCGTGCCTCCATGGGATCCCTTACATTTACAATTTAGGAACTAGCTATTAAGGTTTTAGCCCGGGGTGTGATCCAATCTGGATCCGCCACTGATGGGGTAGTATGTTTCCTTTGCATGGTTTCTTATTTCTTATAGGCTATAGGTCTCATCTTGTAACATCCTAAAATGTGGATGTTTGAAAATATGAAAATTTTAAAAATTTGTAATGCATTTTGTTGACATTCAGATTTTCTAGAAATTATTTGGACTTTTCTAAAACTTGTATTATGAAAAATAATACAAGGAATAATATACAATAAATATAAATAATAATAAAAGGAGGAAAAATTCAAGGAAATAAAATTTGAATTCAAATTCAAATCCAAAAGGAAAAATAAAATAAAATCCAAATCCAATTACTTCTTTTCCTCCTTATTTTCTTTTCTCGGCCAACAAGATATTAACACACTCCCTCTTTTTCCTCTCAACCCAGCCACACACATGGCCCAACTCCATTCTCCCTTGCTCTTCTCTCGTTCTCTCTATTTTCTAGAGATCACCCTCGACTCAGTCACACCCATGCCTATACTCACCGAGTTCGCATCATGCATGGCCTCGCTTGCCGCGCAATGCCACACCTTGCTAGCGCCCTGGCCCAGCCAGGTTGCATTGTGCCCACACCAAGCCACCTTCATCCACACCTGCCATGTACCGTGCGTGTTCATGCCTAGACCCATGCGACGTTGTGCCATGCTGAGCCATCCCTGACAATGCCCATGTGAGCCCGCCTTCGCTGACCACATCGTTGACTATGCCCATACTGCACCGCAATTCCTCCCATCACCTCACCACATCATGCACCACCATTGCACCCATCACGTCACCATCATCACCGTTGAAGCATAATTAATAATTATAATGATTAAAGAGACTAACTTCTTTATTAAGATAATTGAAAGGTTAAGTCCCGAATTTTGATGATGTCATGGAAAAGGCATGCAAAGGGTGATTAGAGATCAATATGGATCAAGACATGGCTCAAGGAAAAGGTATATTATAGTATAAGGACCTCTTTATAGTTTTTACTGGTCTCGATGTTTGGTTGAAAAGATCAAATTTGTAGAATAGATGTCGTATTATAAAGAGAGTTTATGGCTAGTAGCTTGAAGCTTATCTTGTGCCACTTTGATCAAATAATGATCATGCATGCATTTGGAACTATCTTTGAATTTTTCCTTGAAAACCAGTACGATCGCATGCTTTTGAATAGTAGTACCGCTGCATCGGTACTACCGACAGTTACATGCCAGTAGCTTATTTCCAAAGATGTGTTTATCAGTCATTCCTTTGATCGGTACTACTGCTTGTGTAGAATGGTGGACTACAAAGTGATATGACCACAAGATGAGACTAGTACTACTGGAGTATGGTATGACCAAATTTTAGTTGGCGGTAGTTAATTTTCAGAGAGGTATGTTTTGGAGCATTTTCTCTCCTCTAGAAATTGGTACTACCACAACTGAGGTGTGGTACTATCACATGATCAGTACTACCTTCCCTTATGAGTGCGGTACTACTGATATTTGAAGTAATGACTAGTTTTTGTGCATTTAATGAACCTTAAGTAGCTGTTGAATAGTAGGTGCAGTAGTACCAGCCACTACATGGCGGTCGTATCATATTTTCTGATTTTTTGGGATTTCGGCCCCAATTGTCATCCTGGTGGGTGGAGGCTATAAATACCCTTTAGCCTTTGTTACACTCTCTTCAACTCATCTACTCCATTTTCACATTTTGAGGTTGTTAAGAGCATTTAAGTGCATTGTATCATTAGTTGATCTTGTGTCACTTGAAAAACCTTCAAGCAAGCATCATAACTTGTTGCTCTTGGTAGTTGCTGGCATCTAGATGGTTTGGAGGAAGTTATGTGGTGATCTCTTCAAAGAAACTTGTGAAGAAACATGACAAGTTTGTGAGTGGTGTGGCGCTTGCCATCTCCCGAGTGAAGGAAGGGCAACCCTAGTGGTCTTGTGGAAGTTAGGTTCAATTAGTGGAGCTGGTCCAATCTATTTAGGCTTAACTTAATGTGAATTAGGAAAGACTGGCAAGTCTTTGAGGTCATGGAAAAACATCTCTTGTATTCATTGTGGTTTATCTCTTTGTCTTTACTTTCCATATTTACATTTCTAGCAAATTAATTGAATTGAATTGTGTAGCTAGAATTGTATCTAGTATTGACATAGCTTTGCGGTGCCTTAGTGAAACCTAAAGAATTTAGACTTTGATTGTGCAAAACAATTTTAATTTAGTTTATACTTGCTAAAATTGTGATTTAGCCAAATGAATTGAAAAACCTCCTATCCACCCCCTCTAGTTAGTTATCCTTGATTGTACAAGTGGTATCAGATCTTAATATCTCTTTATTAGACTTTACCACCTAGAGAGTAAGGATGGCTAGTGAGGGTATCTCTCTAGAAAAGTCACCTCTTTACGATGGCTCAAATTATGTATATTGAAAAATTCACATGACTACATATTTGAAGGCCATGAGCCAAAGTATATAGAGGATTGTGACTAAGGGTTTTCTCATGCCTCTTGATCCTACACACTCCATGGATCTTAAGGAGCAAAACGCTCACCTCAATGCTCAAGCGATGAATACTCTTTTTAGAGCTTTAGACGCGGATGAGTTCAATCGAGTGAGCAATTTAGGAACCACTCATGAGATTTGGACTACGCTCATAGAAATCCATGAGGGCACATCTATGATCAAAGAGGCCAAATTGCATAGACATCAGATCAAATATGAAACATTTACAATATTGCCTCATGAAAACATCAATGAGATGTACTCTAGACTTAATAACATTGTGAATGAGTTTAAGGGCCTAGGCACTACTCTAACTAATGTTCATATTGTTCGCAAGATACTTAGGGCCTTACCGAAGACATATAAGACCTTAGTAACTTTATTCCTCAACTCACTTGAGTTGGCAAGGATGACACCAATTGGTCTCTTGGGTAACCTCATAATCAATGAGTTGTACAAGAAGGGTAAGGAGGAGCTTTTCGAGTAATCTTTCTTCATGAAGAAGATTACCGCTTTCAAAGCAAAAGCGGAATCAAGAGATGATACAGAGGACGATGAGGATAACTTTGAAGATGAAATGGCTCTCCTTATGAGGAGAATAAAGAAGTTTATGAAGAAGCGCTCAAACTAGAGTGTGAACTTCGACAAGAGCAAGAAAGGGCAATACTCCAACAACAACAAGTGTTATAACAACATCCGTTATTATGAGTGCAATGAGAAGGGACACATTACCTTTCATTGTCCTAACAAGAAGGATGATAAGGCCAAGTCATCTAAGAAGAAGAAATACAATGGCAAAAAGAAGCTTCATAAAAATGGTAAAGGTGAAGTACATGTTGGAGAGTGGAATTCTGATGAGAAGTACTTCGACTCCGATGATGACAGGTCCTCCAAGAAAAGGGGACTTGTTGGAATCACCATCAAGAAGGCTCCATCACTTTTTCTCTCCCACATCTTATGGCAAAATGAGATAAGATAAAATCTAAAGATGACAATAAGCCTTCATATGATAAATTGATGAATATGCTTAAAAACTTAAATGAGTACCTTGGAAAGGAGAAATCTAAATTCAAGGTGTTGAAGAGAGAATTTCTCTCTATATAAGATTCACATGAGGAGTTAAAGAAGCTCATGATTCACTTCTTCACAAAGATCTCACCAAGTCTCATTCTAATATAGACATTACTTGCAATCTCATTAATGTCATGCCTAGTTTAGACATAGCTCCTTGTATTATTGCTAAAACTAGTATTTCTACTTCTTGTGATAACTTGCAAGCCATGCCATGTACTTTTAAAATAGATTATAGTTCTTGTATGGCTAATTTATGTTATCCATTACTCATCGATGAAAATAATGAGCTAAAAGAGTAAATCAACAAGCTAAGTAAGAGCTTTAAGAGGTGTTTCAAGGGAAGGCAACCATTAACAAACTATTGAGTGAGCAAAGGTGCTCATTTAATAAAAAATAGCTTGGGTTTATTCCCAAGAAAGGTAAGAAATAAATTTACAAGCTCATGAAGTATTGTAAAAGAAAATGGCAAGTATTGCCATAAGTGCCGTGGTTTAGGACATATGCAAAATTCTTGTCCCATTGGTAAGACTCCATCTTTTGGCATTTATAATTCTTGTTATATACTTAAGAAATCTAAGGATGGTAGAGTAATTGCTAAATTTATTGGCACTTCTACATTAGGTAATAAAAAGAATGTCATTTGGGTGCCCAAAGCCTTGGTTACTAACCTCCAAAAACTCAAACAAATGTAGGTACCTAAAAAACTTGATTTTTCTTTTGTAGGTGAACTATAAAACCGGTGGAAGCCATTAGGTGCTTTGTAGTGATTACACTCAATACATGACCGGAGACCGGAAGATTTACCACATTTGAAAGTGATGGCAATGAGAAAATCACCTTTTG
Source organism: Melocanna baccifera (assembly GCA_036346265.1). Lineage (NCBI taxonomy): Eukaryota > Viridiplantae > Streptophyta > Magnoliopsida > Poales > Poaceae > Melocanna > Melocanna baccifera. The sequence goes on from CM070710.1 coordinate 13,251,507, forward strand.
GGGACAATAGCAAAGGAAAGGTAATTGGAATGAGTAAAATCACTATCTCACATGATCTTTCTATTTCCAATGTATCTTTTGTAGAAATATTAAGTTTTAATTTGCTCTCTTTTGCTCAATTGTGTGATATTGGCCTCACTTGTGCTTTTTCTTGTGATGGACTTGCTATTTCAAAACAAAAACTAGGTGATTTGGTTTTCAAAGGTTTTCAATTTGGCAATCTCTATTTGATGGATTTTTCTTCTAATGAATGTGTTTGTAAACTTGTTTAATTGAAAAAACCTCTATGGATTGGTCTTGGCATAGAAGGTTAGCTCATGTGGGGACGATTCAACTCAAAAAACTTTTCAAATATGGCTTAGTTGTGAGCTTGAAAGATGTGAACTTTGAGAAGATTAAGCTATGTAGTACTTGCCAAGCCGGGAACTAATTAGCTAATTCTCATCCATCCAAAAATTTCATGCCACTTCTAAGCTATTAAAGCTCTTACATATGAATTTGTTTGGGCCAACTACCTATATGTCAAAACTCGAATGTGTAAATTTGGACTCTCTATGTATATCGCACTAGTCCAGAATCATGCTAGTTTATACAGTGTAACATAGATAAAATATCAACTACATGCACGATAAAATAAAGGAAAAGACTCAAATTATAATAATTATCATAGTACAACCTTATGGCTAAGCTTACAATTAATAGACTACAGGGCTTAAGAAACTAACAGTGAAAAACAGAAACAAAATGGTAGCCATTCGACATGGCCATAGGCAATCGACTGGGAAGCAAAGCCCTAATCCACGAAGTTGTCGAAGTATCCTCTTTCTAGTACCTCCTACTGATATAGTTCCTTCTCTTCAACTGAGCAATAGTAGGTATAAAGTCGTGAGTACATTGGTACTCAGCAAGTCGTTTGTAACAAAAGTACAATATAATATGCAAGACTTACTAATGGATAGCTGAAAGTTTATTTTACATAAAGCAATAATTTAAAGTAAATACAATAAAAGGATTGAAAGCAAACTTTAAGAAAAATAGTAATAAATAAATAACCAAATGAATTAAATAAACCATAAGTGAATTAACCATCCACTTAATAAACCACCAGTGAACTACCTATTCACTTTCCAAAGTTATTCAACCCAATTTTATAAAATAACTACCCCTCGTGTGAAATAATCGAGCATTGTTCATAACAGGACACAGCTATTCGAATAGTTTTACATTCTGCAGAATTTACACAACTGTACCCACATGATGTGATCATCCCCGTGCTAAAGAAAATCACAACAAAACCTTTACAATACTCAACCTCAACCCAATTCCATCTGCTAAGGTTTCGCTGTCGAGTAGGTTAACAACCTAGTCGATAATTGCCCCCTCTTGCACCTTATGGAAATCAGCAATCATGTTCAACTCAATGGCAAAATTGGAATTGAAATATCATAAATTAATCAGCCAGGCCTATCTTATACTAGACATGTGATTTGCATGGGAAGACTTTCACAAAGTTGAGTCCTTAGACATTACCCAAGCGAGACTTTTATATCCCTCGAAGTGCTAACCATACTTTCCCCTTTACTGCACAATCACTCGCCTAAGTGAAAATTAATTTTGTATAACCAACACTATTGATACACCAATATCATGGTACACAAATTTTATAACTGTGACACCAACCACGATTCATATCTCATCATGTCAAAATTAATTAATTGATCATATGTGATGATGAACCCATGAGACTATAAGCATGACTAAACAAATAAATTGTACAACCCATGTGACAACTAGTGTTGCATCACTAAATAAATTTTCCCTCCTAAGGTGACAATGGTATCATGATATTTAAATTGTTGAATGAGTGATTAATCAATTGAGACAATAGTTACTAAGTAAAATAAAATAAATAAATAATAGATTAAAACTAGATTCAACATGATCAAAGGATACAACTTGCTTTGGCCTTGGTAAGTTATGAACTCTTGATCTTCTGATTGTGCTTTCGTTCCTTCGAAGATACGATCTAACGAGAGAGAAAACAAACAAGACACAAAAATAAAATTAAATAAAATTTAAATGAACTCTAAAAACTTCAAAACTAAAACCAAAAGATAGAGCTCAATTTTAGAAGAATTTAGGAAAAAGAACAGGGTCAATCGGAGTGAGGACAAAGAATAACATGCTCTTGAAAAATTAACCCTAAAGAAAAATACTAAAAATTCAAAAATTCTGTGGACTAGGTGTACATAAAGACTGGTCTATAGTAGACTCAGCTATGAAATAGTGAAAGATGCGGCTTGGCTGCTGATGTGGTAGATTAAGGATAACGTGAAGGACACGCGGCTGATAAGTGGCAGGTAGGGCTTACGTGGCATGCTGACAAGGCACTTGGGGGCGACTCGGGAGCTGACGTAGCACTGACATGGTTGACATGTGGCATCCACATTGGATCTAGGGCAGAGGTGGCTGCTGAGGTGGCGATAACTCAGCTAGGACTTACTTAGTTGGTCCGAGAAACGATCGGATAATCCAGATGGGCGAGGACATTTGGACTATTCGAACGCGACGACGATCGGACGGCCGAGAAGTGATGATGTTCGGATGGTCCGACAATCAAACGGCTGAGGGGTGGAGATGCTCGAACAGTCTGACGATGATGTCGATCGGATGGTCTAGACTCGTGGGGAGGTTCGGACTGTCTGAAGATCGAAGACACGCATCACTTGGCGATTGGCTACGGGATGCAAAGTGATGGGGTGACCAAACAGGCAAGGTGTTACGGTGAGCGGTCGTGCACATGAATCGAGGCAGTAGCGCAATGAGGCAAAGCTGTGGTTAGGGTGGGATGGTGAGCAGTGGCTGGTCGCGCGAGGAATGGCCGATGGATAGCAGCGACGGTGGAGACCTCCGGCGTGAGATCAATGGCGGTGGCCAAAGGCAAAAACGAAGGCAGTGGCGACCTTAGCACAACGACGGCGGCGCACGGCGAGGCTTAGTGAGCGCCTCAGAGATGTAGGAAAAGGATGGAGCAGTGCGGCTGTTTATGGTATGGACATTGAGAGGCTAAGGCGGACACGGCTTAGAGTCTGTGGACAAGATAATGGCAGCGGTGATGGAGTTCGAGTCAGACCCAGCGGCGATGGAGTAAGAAAGATGATGAACTGTGTGATCACCACCCGATGATTGACACATGGCATCGCAAGTGATCAGACGGTTGGTGACTAATGGCACACACGAACAATGCTCGGGAAGGTTTGATTCAGGCAAACGCCACGGTCAATAAGACGGTCCAAAAATGATCAAACGGTCTGGATGGGTATGAACGTTCAGATGGTCCGAACAGCAACTTTGATTAGACGGTTATGAACGTGCAGTGTGAGACGGATGGCCGACGCATGGTGGCGATGGATTGGAGTGGTTCGATCAGTGCGGGAGGGTTTAAAGAATTTTCTAATTTCCAAAATTGGAAGAAAAAAATGAGCTTTAGAAAATAGCAAATAAATCCAGGATAATTCTAGAAAATTCCTTAAGACACAAGGAACCCAAATAAAATATTTTTAGCAGATGTTAATGTTAATTTTATTCATATTAAATTCTTTTAATTAATAAAAATTTATTTTAAGCTTATATTAATTCTAGAAAAGTTCAAATGGTGAATTTTATTTTAAAAGGCTTCAAATAACATTGAAAATCATGATGTTACACTATAAGAGCATCGGGGGCAATAGTTATTATTTAGTTATTGTATATGATTACTCGAGGTACAATTGGGTCTTCTTTCTACATGACAAAAGCCAATGCCTCTGGTATTTTCAAAAGTCTTGTTAATAGGGCCCAAAATGAATTTCAATTCAAAATAAAGAAAATCCATATTGATGCCACTTTTGAGTTCAAGAATACTAAAATTTATGATTTTTGTGATGTACTTGGAGTAAAGCATAAACTTTCTACAACCTATACTTTGGAGCAAAATGGAGTTGTAGAGAGGAAAAATCGAATATTAATTGAAATGGCAAGGACAATGCTTGATGAGTATAATATTTTCAACAATTTTTGGGCAAAAGCAATCAATAGTGCTTGTCATGCCACAAACTGTCTTTATTTGCATCGCCTTTTGAAAAGACTTCTTATGAGCTTCTCATTAGAAGAAAATTGAACATCTCATATGTCCATGTTTTTGGTTAGAAGTGTTATATTTTATGGAAAGGTGTTCGTGTTACAAAATTCCAAAATCATTGTGATGTTGGATTTCTTCTAGGTTATTCTTCTAATAGCAAGGCATACCGTGTCTTCAACAAAAACCTCCGATTTAGTTGTGGAGACATATGATGTTCAATTTGATAAGACTAATGGCTCTCAAAAAGAGTGAGAAAATTTGGATGATCCAGGTGATGATAGGTTGAGGCACGCCATGAAGAACATGTAAATTAGAAACATCAAGCAAAAAGAAGACTCCAACGATCCACCCTCATCCGCTCAAGTTGAACCATCTTCTTCCACTACACCAATTCAAGTTCAAATTAAAGAAGTGGAATACAAGGAAGAAAACCAACCGTCAAATATTTCATCAAAGATTCAAAATGTAATTGAGAAGGATTATCCAATTGACCAAATATTCAGTAAAGATAGTAAGGGTGTCCAAACTTCATCTTGTGTTGCTTCTTATTATGAACATTACTTGTTTGATTCTTGCTTTGAGTCTAAACATGTAGATGATCCGAATTGGATTAATTCGATGCATGAAGAACTAAATTACTTTGCCCAAAATGATGTTTGGACCTTGGTGGAAAGACCGAAGTAACATAATGTCATTGGCATGAAGTTGGTGTTTCAAACAAGCAAGATGAGAGTAGAGTAGTGGTGAGAAACAAGGCTATAGTAGTAGCTCAAGAATTCACTCAAGTCGAAGGTGTGGATTTTGGTGAAACTTTCACTCCCTGTAGCCAGACTTGAATCCATTCGTATATTGCTTGCTTTTGCATTATATTTTGATATAAAGTTATTTCAAATGGATGTTAAAAGTACCTTTCTTAATAGTAGAATATCCAAACTTGTGTTTGTTGAGCAACCGTCCAGTTTTGAGGATCCTAAGAAATCAAACCACACGTATAAACTCTCCAATATATTATATGGTCTCAAACAAGCTTCTAGAGTATGCTATGAGCACATTCGAGATTGTCTACTCTCAAAAGGATTCAAAATTAGGAAGGTTGACACAATCTTGTTCACTAAAGTAATAGATAATGATTTCTTTGTTTGTTAAATTTATGTTGATGATATCATTTTTGGGTTTACTAATGAATTCTTTTGCAAAGAATCTAATGAGGTGATGTCTAGAAAATTTGAAATATCTATGATTGGAGAACTTAGCTACTTCTTGGACTCCAAATCAAGTAACTCAAGGATGGGACGTTCGTGAGCCAAACCAAATATGTGAAGGACTTACTCAAGAGATTTGGCATGGAGGACGCTAAACCCATCAGTACTCCCATGGCTACCAATGGTTACCTCGACCTTGATGAGGGAGGTAAATTGATTGATTTAAAGCTTTATATATTCATGATTGGTAATTTGCTTTATCTTACCTCATCTAGGTGTGATATTATGTTTAGTATCTGCATATGTGCACATTTTCAAGCATCTCCAAAAGAGTGACATTTAGTGACCATTAAAAGAATTCTTAGATATTTAAAGTATTACTCTAGCATCAGCTTATAGTATCCTAATGGTGCTAAATTTTATTTAATTAGATATTTAGATTATGATTATGAGGATTGCAAAGTAGATAGCAAAAGCACCTCGAATAGTTGTTAACTATTAGAAAGACATTTAGTTTCATGATCATCTAAGAAACAAAATTTCATAGCCCTATCCACACCCCAAGCAAAGTATGTCTCCACGGGTAATTGTTGTACCTAATTGCTATGGATAAGGTAAACATTGATGGATTATGGAATTGAGCTTAAAAGCATACCTCTTTTGTGTGATAATGATAGTGCCATGAAGATAGCCAATAACTCAATCCAACATTCAAGAACCAAACATATAGATATCCCTCACCATTTTCTAAGAGATTATATGAGCAAAGGTGGTATAGTTATTACTCACATATGGACCGATGATCAATTAGCCGATATCTTCACCAAACCACTAGATGGGAGATGATTTTGTAAGTTGAGGAATGAGTTAAATGTCATATATTATTATAATATTTCTTGTACTTATGTTTCATGTATTTTCCCTCATTTGGAGTTTTTGAAGTTCTTGTGAAGAACTTTCATTAAAAATTCTTTTCAAAATCTCAAAAATATCTAATTTGATTAAAAAACTATGTTATTTGGGGCTTTATTGTCTATGTCATGCATCATGATCCTGAAAATTATTTATTTGAGTGTTATATTAAGAATCATTTCTTCCCTATCCAGTCCCAACTTCATCAGGAAAATCGGTACTACCGTTTTGGTACTATTGCTCCTCAAGTGTGGTACTACCATTCTTGACTAGTGGTCCCAAAAACGGTTGTGATTGACATCTTATCCTCTAATTTCTCCTATTTCTTTAGTCCAAATGGCTAGTTCCCATCAAACCACCGTAGTCACATTCCACTCACTCTCTTCTGAAAATTGGTCAACTTCAATTTCTTGCTGAAATTAGGACCTTGGCATTCCTTCTCCTTTATTACACTAGGTAATCCCTTTTGGAATATTTTCTTTCCTTATGTTTGCTATCTATTTCAATTTCTAGGGTTTGAGTAAAATGTGCATGAACAGATCAAAATCTTTTGGGCAAACTTGTTGCAACTAGTATTTGGTGATCTTTCATGTCTGTTTCATGGTCTAATCCATGCCAAATACAAGTCAAGATCACATTTGATCCAATGCCCTAGGAGCACCCTACGGTGTGGTACTACCACCTGATGCAATACGGTACTTGCCAGCTGTAGTACTACTACCCCTGCAGAGTCTTTTTTTCTTTTCATGCAAAATAACTTAAGTCTTATCCTTACTTGTCCTAACTAGCTACTCCTTGATCCAGTAACCATGGCAAGGATGAAGAGCTCCATGCACAAGAATGTTTTTCCCAAGGGAGAACTGGTGGGACGATATGATCCTCAAGCGGCTCCTTTATCCTCTCACTACAAGGTGGCTTCTCACAAATCAGCATCAAACAGAGCAATCCCAGTCCCTCAAGAGGATAGCTACATGGAGACGGATTCGTTCTTGCAAGCAAGGAGAGCTCGCGAAAAAGTCAATCTTCAAGGCAAGAGCAAGAAGAAGTTATGGAGGAAAGCAAGGAAGAAGAGGGCTTTGCATAGGATGATGACGAGGATATGATAGAAGCCGAAGAGCCAAGTATCAACCTTTTGGAAATCACTAGTGAGAAATATGTTCTTCTCCATCATCCAAATCAGTTTGAGAAGCCAACAAGCTCTACGGATCCAAGATTCCATACAAAATTTCAACAAGAGATGTTCACCCAAATCTGCAATCATCATAAGCAATTTGTGGACCACAAGTACGTAGATTGGAGGCACTTGAACAATCTTTATCACTTTGATGGTGCATATAGTCTATTCCATGTAGTGGTGCTACAAGAGATATTAGCTTTAAAATGTGACTATCAAGAGGACATGATTCAATAGTTTTATGCTAGTCTTTGCATCCTATGACTTTGACTATATGGTGTGGATGACCAGGAATGAAAGGGTTGAAGCTTCAAAAGCATATTTTGAGCAAGTGCTTAGGACCTACTCAAGCCAATATGAGAAGGTCCACTCCCATGGTGCACTTCAAATATTAGCTTGGTGTCAATTCTATGATGCAAATGTGAGATACACAACTAGAAAGCTAGCGGGGCTCCTTCCATTTCCTTGCTCGATCAACGAAGTCATCAACCAAATGTTCTTCCGAAGAAGGGCAACTTTCATGCTATTCATGGACATACTTGGAACATCATAGACTACATCATGCAAGCACGAAAGTTTGATGTAGTTGACTTGATTATAAGGGAGATTGCATCATTTAAGAACACTAGGGTGAAGCCTATCCACTACGCTCCCTATATCATAGCTCTCATCATGAGGAAGACTCACTTCTGTGGGGCAAGGCCAATGGTGCACAAGCCCTATTAGCCTAGAGAAGGGTTTCTAGTGCCAACCGTAGCCCCTCCTCATGCTCCAAGTACAAGAGGAGCTTGTTCAAGAGCAAGAGCACTTTCCTCAACATGTTCAAGAGCCACCTCAAGCACTGGATCCCGTGCTTCAAGCTTGACTCAAATCAATTTGACACTCATGGAGATTCAAGATGCTCAATTTGAGACTAACTACTAGTTAGCGACTTTGACTTAGCTCTTGAGTATGCTTGAGCATCCTTTCTCCTTAACGACCACGTAGCCGGCACGATGTCGAGACCCGAATATGCAAATTCGGACTCTCTTTGTAAACTGCACTAGTCCAGGATCTCGCTAGTGCACACAGTCAAACATAGATGTAATCACAACCATACATACGCTAAAATAAAGGAAAACTCAAATATCAATAAATCTCAAGGTACGACCTTATGGCCAAGCTTACAATATTTCTAGCCGGAAGGGCTTTAAAACTAGTAGCAGAAATCTAAAATAAAGCGTAGCGGCCAATCGACAAGCCCACAGGCTATCGAGTGGAGAACGAAGCCTAATCCATAAAGTCGTCGAAGTACTCTCCTTCTGGAACCACCTGCTGATAATACTCCTCGTCCTCAACTGAGCAATATAGGCGTAAAGCCGTGAGTACATTGGTACTCAGCAAGTCGTTTGTAACAAATGAATGCAATATAATATGCAAGGCTTACCAATGAAAGGCTGAAAGGTTAATTTGCATAAAACAATATTTGATGATAAATACAATAATTAGATTGAAAGCGCAATTCAAATAAAACCATAATGAATAAGTAATCAAAAGAATTGAAATTAACCACTTGCATACCTCCCATCCACAAGCTAAACCAACAGTGAACTACCTGTTCACTTCCAACAAAAACCCCCAAGTTTAAATGAGAACACTACCCCTCGTGTGAAATCATCGAGCATTATCCATGACCGAGGACGTGGTTATTCGAATAGTTTTACACTCTGCAGAGGTTGCACAACTGTACCCACACGATGTGATTAACCTCGATCTCAGGAAATCACAACAAGACGTTTACAAAGTTTAATCTTAACCTAATCCTGCCCGCTAGGGTTTCGCATCACACCCCCCTTGCGCCACATGGAAATCAGCAACCATGTTCATCTCGTTGGCATGATTAAGTTGAAACCTCCCAAATTAGTTAGCCACGTCTATCCCATACTAGACATGTGATTTGTACGATAAAACTCATATCAATGGCGCACAAAGTTAAGTCCTTAATTCTACCCGGGAGAGGCTACCACATCCCTCGAAGTGAACCTGCACTTCCCCCCTTTACTGCACGATCACTCGCCCGAGTGCAAAACCAAGTATGTATAACCACACAGTGACACACCAATATCATGGCCCAAAATTTTAATAAACGTGGCACCAACCACAATTCCATATATCATTAAGTTAAATTAATAATTCACATGTGATGATAACCCAATCGTAATTTAAGCAAGGCTAAGCATACTATCGTACAACCCATGTGACAAATATCAAAGCATCACTAGTATGTTTCCCAGCCTAAGGTGACAATGGTATCATGACATTCAAAATTATCAAGGAGGGATGAATATAATCGGGCAATAACTACCAAGAACAAGATTTGTATTTAAATAGTGGTGCAATGTAATTTAAAATAAAATAATTAAATAATAGATTACAAATTGGGTTCAATATGATCAAAGGACATGACTTGCGTTGGTTATGCTCAACGAGATACTCTTGGTCTTCGGGCGTAGCTCCTGCTCCTTCAGAATCGGAATCTAACGCGAGAGAAAATGACCGAAACAAGAAAAACACATAAAATGATAAGCAAATGAACTCCAAAAATCATGAAACTAGAACCAAAAGCTAGAGCTCAATTTTGGATGAATTTAAAAAAAGAACGGGGTCAATCGGAGCTAAGACGGAGGAGAACGGGCTCTCGGAAAATCAACCCTAAAGGAAATTATAGAAAAATCGAAAAAGTTACTGTGCTGTGAACCCGATCCATGGGAGAACTGGTCTACAGTGAACCCGGTGCATGGAATAGTGTCACGCCGCGCGCGCGGGCGTGGCTGACATGGCAGGCTGAGGTGGTGACACGTGGTGGCTGACGTGGCGTTGATGTGACACGGGCGACAGATTTTTGTTGATGTGGCTAGGGTTGACGTGGCACGGCTTGGACGTAGCGGCGGCCCGGGATCAGACGGCGGGGATGAAGACGCATGGCACGATGATGGTTGTGGGTTTAGATCTGAGTGGACGGCGCGGATCGGAGCAATCGGTCGGTGGAACGGCGGCCGATGGTCGACGTCTGGCCTGGCGCGCCGCATGAAGCATCGCGGAGGCGGTGCGGGAGCGGGCGCGGCACGGGTCGAGCGCGAGGACCGAGGCGCGGCTGCGTTCGACGACAAGGAGGCAACGCGGGCGACGGGAGAGGCGACTCGGGCGACGGGGATGGCGTCGACGACGGCTCCGGCAGCTTCGAGGACGCAATGGCGGGGCGAGGTGCACGTTGGCGCCGCGGAGCGGGCATATTTATCACGCGGCGGCGATCGGACACGGGCACGTCCGGTCACATGTAGGCAATGGCGGCGGTGTGGTGGCGCGAGGCATGGTAAAGGTGGCAATGGGTACCATAACCGAAACCGGCAAGGGTACATATATGAAAATGTCTATCACGCCCAACCAAGGTGACTGATCGAGATTTATGGGCCATCGCGCGGCCCAGCGCGAACCCTATTCCCAATCCCGCGGCGCGGTCCGGTCACATGGGCGGCTAGGATGGAGACACGTGGCCTTTTGCGACATCCGACGGCGGGGAAGTCACACGAGAATGCGGCGCACGTGAGGGCAGATTATGCGCTGTGGCGGCTAGGCCATAATCTTGTTAGGTCTCGGGTATGGCACCCGTGGGTTTATTTCACCCACGGGTATGGCGGATTAACGCCGCGTGGTGCATCGAGCGGGTTTGGGGTGGTGAAACCCAATGGGTATAGACCCATGAGCGGCGCGTGAGCGCGGGGTGAAGGGCGCAGTGGCGCGTGGCGCGTGCGGGCGGCGAGGGGGATGGCGGCGTGCGGGCGTGGGGAGGGGAGGCGGATTGGGCGGCTGATGGGTCGTCCCGATTTAAATATTTTTCAGAAACTCAAATAAAATACCAAGAGCTCTAGAAAATAGCAAATAAATTATAAAAAAATTCACCAAAAACACCAGAAAATACCTTGAGACCTGAGGAATCCAAATAAAATATTTTCAACTTATGTTAATATTTATTTTAATCAAATTAAATCATTTTAAATTCAAAAAATTCATTTGAAGCTTGATTAATTCCTGGAAAAATTCCAAAATTTAATTTTAAATTCTAGACTTTAAAATATTCAGAAAATCAGGATATTACAAATGACCCTCCTCACCGCTTCATTATCGCCGCCACTACTATCATGATCTATCCCCCAAGTAATGGGTTTTTGGTACTTCATGCCAAAGAGGAAGAGTTAAAGGGGATAGATGGATGAAGATGAAGAAGATGAAGTCGCAAGCCAAGTCAGGCATATCAAGATCTACCTATCTATCTTATATATTTATCTATATGAGGATTTTAGATCTTTTGGTTGTATGAACTCAGAATAGTTAAAGTTAGTATGTGTTAGCTACTTCGTTGCTTGGATGAACTTGTAATGCTACTTTGCTATATTTTGCTATGATACATTGTTATGTCTTAAATGCTTATGCCACTTCGATTATGCTTGCAATGTCATATTACAATATTTGTCTCACATGTGTTCATATTGGCTATGTTGATCATTATTGTTTATCATACTAATATGCTTCCACAAATTCAATAAATAAAGAAAACACCACCAAAATTCCCTAAAATTCCACAAATGTGCACAAATATCACTTCATGAATCCATATGCATATATTTAGGGGGGAGTTTTCTTTATTTGTTGATTGACTTTGAAAACAACTAATTCTTTATCTCCTTTGAACTCATCTCAAGAATTATTTGCAAATCAAAAGTCAAAAACTAAAATATGCAACTTGTTCTCAAACTAGATGTATATTCAAAACTTTCAATTCATTCATATTATATAGGTTGTTATCAATTACCAAAAAGTGGGAGATTGAAGCATCTAGGCCCCTAAAAATGATTTTGGTAATTAATGACGACAATGATTAAAGGGACTAACTTGCTTATTAAAATGATTGAAAGGTTAAGTCCTGGATTTTGATGACATCATGGAAAAGGCATGCAAAGCTGATAAAAGATCGATATAGATCAAGACATGGCTCAAGACAAAGGTATATTATAGTATAAGGACCTCTTTGTAGTTTTTACTTGTCTCGGTGTTTGGTTGAAAAGACCGTATTTGTAGAATAGATGTCGTACTATAAAGAGGGGATAAGGCTAGTAGTTTAAAGCTTATCTTATGCCACTTTAATCAAATATGGTTCATGCATGCATTTGGAGCTTCATTTGGGATTCTCTTTGAATTTTTCCCTGAAAACTGGTATGACCATATGCTTTTGAATGGTACTACCGCTGCATTGGTACTACTGGTAGTTACATGCCAGTAGCTTATTTTCAGAGGTGTTTATCAATCATTTCTTGGATCGTTGCTACTGCTTGTGTAGCATGGTAGTATCGCAAAGTGGCATGACCGCAAGATGAGACCGGTACTACTAGAGTACAGTATGACTGAACTTTAGTTGGTGGTAACTAATTTCTAGAGAGGTGTGTTTTGGAGTATTTTTTTCATCTTTGGAAATCGGTACTACTGCAGCTGAGGTGCGGTACCACCGTATGATCGGTACTACCAGCCTTTGTGAGTACGATACTACCGATATTTGAAGTAATGGCTAGTTTCTATCCATTTAATAAACCTTAAGTAGCCATTGAATAGTAGGTGCGATAGTACCGACCACTACAAGGTAGTAGTACCGTATTTTTACCCCAACGGTAATCATGGTGAGTGGAGCTTACAAATACCTCTCCACTAGCAACAAAGGATTCTTCTTGGATCTTATTAAATACCCTCAAGATCTTGTTACACTCTCTTCAACTTATTTACTCTATTTTCATATTTTAAGGTTGTTGAGAGCATTCAAGTGCGTTGCATCATTAGTTTATCTTTGTGGCACTTGGAAAACCTTCAAGCAAGTATCATGACTTATTACTCTTGGTAGTTGCCGACACCTAGATGGCTTCGAGGAAGTTGTGCGGTGATATATTCAAAGAAGCTTGTGAAGAGACCAAGCAAGTTTGTGAGTGGTGTGGAACTCGGCATCTCTAGAGTGGAGAAAGAGCAATCCTAGTGGACTTGAGGTAGTTAGGTTCAATTTGTAGAGCCAATACAATTCGTTTGGGCTTACCTTAATATAGATTAAGGAAGACCATCAAGTCTTCAAGACCATGAAAAAACATCACTTGTCTCTATTGTGGTTTACCTCTTTGTCTTTACTTTTTGCATTTACATTTCTAGCAAATTAATTGAATTGTGTAGCTAGAATTGTATCTAGTATTGATATAGCTTTGCGGTGCCTTCATAAAACCTAGAGATTTTAGGCGTTGGTTCTACAAAATAATTTTAATTTAGTTCATACTTGCTAAAACTATGATTTAGCCTAAATAATTTAAAACCATATTCACCCCCTCTAGTTGGTTACCCTTAATCCTACAATCGCATGTCTCCTCGGCCCTACCATGTGTGGCTACGCCTATGTCAAGTCACTCGCTTATCATGCCGCCTCACCGCATGAGCCGTGCATGACCATGCCATGTACTGCTGCCTAGTTGCACGCACTATGCCATCGCCGCTGCCTTGGCTATATAAGCCACAGGCGTAAGCCCTCGTGTTTTCCTTAACCTTGTCCATTTCCTCCATGGTTCCTTCCGATCTCTTCTTCTCCTCACCAAGCCAAAATCGAGCTTGTGCCCGCGTGCTTTCCATCAGCCGCCACGTCCCCCCTCGTTTGACCAACTCGGTGAGCCCCACCCCAAGCCGACCATGTCACGGCATGTTTTGCACCTCCAATTGCATTTCCCTAGTCAATTGTGTGACTACTTCGCTAGAGCTCACCGCACCATCCTCTTCCCCGTGTTTCATACCTCCGCCGCCCCTTCCTCTTGTCGCCTGATCGCCAAGCATCCCCGTTGGCTCGCCTCGGTGTTGCCCAAGCCTCACCGTCGCCTGCCCTGGCTCCCTTACCCCCTCCTTTGTTCTATTTTCACGATCGCCGTCACCCTGCTGTGGTCGCCTCACTACCGGCGAGTTTTCCCTAGCCATGCGCCACCGCCTCCCCTGTTTCATCTATTTCAGCCTATAGTGCTCCCTCTCTACCTCTGTTCTCTATGTGTGTGTGTCTCTATATATGTTCATGGCCCCACATGTCATTGTCTATTTCTATTTTCCAATTAGAAAATAATTTAGGGAAATCAAAATAAGTAAGAAAATTTCAAAAAAAATGTAATGAATATAATTTAGTTATGAATAAAAAAAGGATAAAAGTAATTATGGAATTAGAATAGGTATTTATGTAAATTGAAAATATTTAAAGAATAAATCTTGATTAGTTGCATTTCAATAAGGATTAGTGAATCAATTAATGGCTAAAAATAATTATGGTAGGATTACACCATGTAAAACTAATAATTAATATTTCTATATCTCAGAAGTCATGTGGGCCCTTTTGCAAATAGTGATTAAATAATTAAGGTAATTGAGTTCAATAGTATGTCACTAATATTTAACTGGAAATATAACAAGATGTTCTTCAAAAATAATTAATATTTGATTTGGAGTATCCACTTTAATTAAATATTTTCTTGGAGAATAGTTAGATAGAAATGGAGGTCAATTATTTAATTATGAAGCCATTAATATTTATTTTAGAAACTCATACGTCAGTTAAAGATCCTATTAAAATATAATCTTTGTATTAAAGTTATTAGCATACCTCTAGCACTTAAATTTTAAATGTAAATTTAATTCAAAATAATATTGAAATATAATTGTATATAACAAGTTGGGCCATGTATAATTATATTTTAAATAAAATTAAGTTGTTCTAGATAATAATTAAGGATAATTAGAGTATCAATAACATTTAATTTAACGCACAACTTTAAAAGGGAGTCAAGTTAAAATGCAACTCCATTAAGAGTTTACATCTTGTCTAGAAGCACATGAACCCTAGGATTAATTATTTACCAAATGTGGTTGATGAGAACTTAATGTCCTAACTAAAGTTAGCTACCAAATAGCAATTAGGTGTATAACCCATCAACCACTTAAGTGCTCCTTTCATAAAACCTTATAGAAATTAATTAGACAGATGACCCTACATTTTACCTAATTATTCAATAATCATTTGATTAAATGGCAATTAAACCTTAAATAATAATAAGTCCTGAACTTCCCATTAATGTGAAATATAAGATTTATATGATTAATTAAAATTACACCTAACTAGGTAGAGTGCAAACCATAATCCATAAATAGTAATATTTGGCAATTACTACCTAGTACACTATGTAGATCCATGAATATATCCTAGTAACTCATGGAACTTTCTTAATAAATATAAAATAATAAAAGAAATTATTAAGTTAGGTTAGAGCAATAGTATCTTCCGATCACCTGTGTCTAACCACCTTTAAATCTGGAGTGGAATATTCCCATGAATATTCATCCTCATTGATCCTTCCTTGATGTTCGTCCTGGCAAATTTTCTCTCTGTTATTTCTCCTTTGCTCAAACTTTGTTTGACCCTGTCTACATTCCACACACTAAAACTTTGTCTCATGTCACCAACTTATCATAATGAAATTTAGTTAAGTTCATTTAGATTTATTTGGATTTTAGTTAAGTTCATTCAGATTTATTTGGATTTTGGAGTTATTTAAATTTATTTAGATTTAGTTGTTTATTGTGCAACTAGAATTTGAAATCTTGAAGAAACAATAGATTAAGTAAGATCAAGATCGAGATAAAGACCAAGTATTTCAAAACCATTGACTGAAAAGGCTTTGAGCATGATAAAGTTCATAGTAGCTTCAAAAAAAGATGAAGACGGCAATAAATTGAGCAAGGCAAGTCATCACTTGGATCATATTGTACCTACATTTTGAATGCAAATTATTTCATTTAAAATTATCAAATTGCATGCCCTACTTTAGAATAAAGTTATATTATTTTTAGATTGTAGTTAATGCCTTAATCCTACTCGCGTTATTAATTCCATTCCTTGACTTTGGACATATACTCTTGTTACCTTAGAATTAATGATATCCATACTAGCAGATGAGTTCATATCTAAGTGCCACACTAGCCTTGCTTAGATACATGGGGCATTTATTTGCTCTGACATAATTTCAAACATGAAAACTTGGTTTGGGCAGCCACTAAGGGGAGTGGATGGTATTTAAACTAGAAAGGATATTTTGGAATCCCAAAACTCTAACTTACTTCATACCTAGGCGGATGGTAAGTAGGGCTAATGCAGTGGGAGCATGAGAGTGTGGTTTGTGATAGAACTACCCAGATAACCCTAAAGATTAAATCATGTGATAACCTCCTAATGTAAAATAGCGCAACCATAAGTATATAATGTGTATGACATGGCTAATTAATTTGCATTGACCCAGCATAGGTTGATCTATCCGGTGGAACACGGGTCGTGTCGCTGGTGTAAGCCAGGTGCAAGAGAGGGCATTTGGAATAGGTGGTGTAACCTCACAGTGGTGAAAACCTTAGCGGGTGTAACCTCATTGGGAAGATGTGTTGTAAAGACCTTGTGGTTGTCTTCTTAATCTGCATGTCCAAGGAAACATGTGGATTATAACAAATGGAAATCTCTTGTGGGTAAAGTGTGCGACCTCTGCAAAGTGAAAACTATTCGAATAGTCGTGCCCATGGTCATGGGCGGGCATGGGAACTTACTCGAATTAGTGTCTATTTTACAAAAAGATCTTTGTGGTTGGGATGAAAAATAGAAATGATGGTTGGAACCCTGACTTTGATTTCCCTTGGGTGATTAGAACCCAGTGAATATAAAGGGTGGTTCGAACCTAAGAAATAAATATAACATATGGTGGATAAAACCATGCTCTATAATAGGTGGATGAAATCTACACTACTATTATTATTGCATACTCTTACACTCTTGAAAATATGGTTTAGTTAAAATACTAAGTCTTATTTTTTCTACTTATTCTATTTCAAATGTGGCTTCTGCAAATAAAAGAACCTCAAGCCTCCCTTTGTTTAGTCTTGCATCTATTATTATTAGATTCTGTGTGGTGCTTGCTGAATACCTTCATACTTACTGTTGCTCAATTTCCATTATTCAGCAAGTAAGAAGGAGAAAGAAAAGCCCTAAGGTCATCTAAGAGCATGGACAAGACCGAAAGATGATGAGACTAAGAACTAGGTCGCAAACTCCAATTGATTGCCTATGAGCATATCCTAAGAGTCCCACCTGTGTGATATTTCTGTTTCCACTACTGCTCTTAAAGGTTTTGACCTAATTGGCATATGTGTAAGTCTACTATTATATTAGTTACACTTCTGCAAGATATGTATTTGATGTTCAACATTATCTATGTGCACTCTTGTCCTAATGTTGGATCTATTGACCATCTCATTACTCATGCGAAAGAATAGTTTCTACACCCTTTCTTCCTAGAAGTTTTTTTATTATTGTTGCCTAGCTCATTTGGAAAGACCAAAACGGTTTATATGTGTAAGTCTTTAATCAACAAGAAACTTCGCTTCAACACTAGAAAAATGATCTTTAAGCAAGATTTAGATCTCCATGTTTGTAGAGTTAAAGATATATATAAATAATTAATTTTTTCCTAGCTAAGTCATTGGCACTTTAATTTTATGTAACATCCTAATTTTTCAGAATTTATTTGAAGCTTTTAAAAGAAAATACACCACTTGAATTTTTCTAGATTTAATACAAGCTTAAAATAAATTTTTATTAATTAAAATAATTTAATATGAATAAAATAAATATTAACATGTCCTGGAAGTATTTTATCTAGGTTTCTTGTGTCTCAAGGCATTTTTTGGAATTTTCTATGAATTTCTTGGATTTATTTGCTATTTTCTAGAGCTCATTTGATTTTATATGAATTTCTTAAATTAGAAAAAAAAAGAAAAATCTCAAACAATAATGGGCTGGCCCGTTACTATTCATCCTATCCCAGCCAACCTCAACAGTCCAATCCTATCCTTGCCATGCATCGCCCATCGTCTACTCACCAAAGCCGACCGTGAGATCTCTCCCTTGTGACACGTGTCAACCATCCAATCAACTAACACTATTCATTTGTGATATCTAACCGCATCCATCCGATTCCTTTCCAAGCCATGTGTCACCCATCAACCGGTCTAGTGATTGTGCTTCGTCTCTATTTTGAGCTCCTCCGTCAGTCATCTTCGATCTGCCTTAGCGTTCGGTCCAGACTCCATCACCGCCATCGATCCAGAGCCCTCGGTCTCTATACTTATAAAACCATGCCACCGCCTCGCCCTCTACATCCCGTAGCCGAAGCTTGCCCATGCTTCCTCAACGTCCATGTCACGTGTCATCGTGCGCGCCAAGTCACCGCCGTCATCGTCGTTCTCATTGGATCGATCTCCGACACTACTCGCCATCATCCATTGACAACCGGTGAGTTCCGCATTGCCCCACCATGCCACCCATCTCACCAGATGAACTTCTTCGCCGTCGCTCAGATCCACCATAGCACCTCGCCTCACTTCACCGACCGTTCGCATGCCCGTCGCGCCGCTCCTAAGTCCGTGTGCTGCCCTGAACCCCTCACGCATTGAAGCACTACCCTGAACCCCACGTTGTGCCACGTGTTGGCATCCCAGCCACCCAATCCACCATCGCAACCGTCCAATCAGATCTGTGCCGATGCTGTGGATCCAACGGTCCATATTTAACCATGTGGCCCTTGTCCAACCATTGGATCTTAATGACATCATCGCACCAAACCGGCCAACTTTTCAACTCCTCGGTGAACCCTATCTACCGTAAACCAAGCCACGATA
The DNA here is from genome assembly GCA_036346265.1 of Melocanna baccifera. Classification (NCBI taxonomy): domain Eukaryota; kingdom Viridiplantae; phylum Streptophyta; class Magnoliopsida; order Poales; family Poaceae; genus Melocanna; species Melocanna baccifera. The sequence goes on from CM070710.1 coordinate 13,270,723, forward strand.
GCAGCCATGCAAGACCTAGATGCCACATGTTGCCATGTGTCAGCCCACGTTAGCGCCACATCAGCAAAAATGAGCCACCCGAGTGCCACATTAGCATGACACGTTAGCTACCATGTGTCAGGCCATGTCACACTACCACGTCAGCCCTACCTTGTCACCTATCAGCCACGAGTCGCCACATTAGCCCTAGCCTGCCACATCAGCACACTTAGTCGCATGCGCACTGTTCCGTGAGCCGAGTCCATTGTAGACTAACCTTTCTGTGAGTCGAGTCCACAATACAATAGAATTTTTTATTTTCCAATATTTCCTTTAGATTTAATTTTTCAAGATCTCATTCTCCTTCTTCCTACTCTGATTGACCCCTTTTTTCCAAAATTCATCTAAAATTGAGCTCTATCTTTTGATTTTGGTTTTGAAGTTTTTGGAGCTCATTTGAATTTTATTTAAATTTATTTTGTGTCTTGTGTGTTTTCTCTTTTGTTAGATCGCATCTTCGAATGAGCGAAAGCATAACCAGAAATTTAACAATTTATAACTAAGCAAGACCAAGGAAAGTCATGTCCTTTGATCATGTTGAATCTAATTTTTAATTTATTATTTATTTATTTTATTTTAAATTATCATGCATTGCTATTCTATTACAAATCTTTGTATATGGTAGATATTAGCTAATTTGATTAATTCCACCTTCATAATTTGAATGCCAAGATTCCATCATCACCATAGGATTAGAAATTACTTAGTGATACCATACTAGTTGTCATATAGATTGTACGTTTAATGTGCTTAGTCATGTTTATAGTTTCGTTGAGCTTATCATCACATGTGATTAATTAATTAATTTGATTTAATGAGATATTGAGCCATGGTTGGTGCCACAATTATAAAATTTATGTGCTATGACATTTGTGTGTCATTGGTGTTTGTTATATAAAATTGGTTTTCACTTGGACGAGTGATTGTGCAGTAAAGGGAAGTATGGATTCACTTTGAAGGATGTGAAAGTCTCGCCTAGGTAATATTTAAGGACTTAACTTTGTATGTCACTGATCTGAGTCTTACCGTGCAAACCACATGTCTCTTATGGGATAGATCTGTAAATTAATTTATGATATTTTAATTTTAATTTTGCCATTGAATTGAACGTGGTTGCTGATTTCCATGAGGCGCAATAGGGGCAATTATCGACTAGGTGGTTAACCTACTCGATGGTGAAACCTTAGCAAGCGAAATTGAGTTGAGATTGAGTATTGTAAAGGTCTTGTTGTGATTTTCTTAACATGAGAATGATCACATCGTGTGGGTATAGTTGTGCAACCTCTACAGAGTGTAAAACTATTCGAATAGCTGCGTCTCCGGTTATGGACAATGCTCGATGATTTCATACAAGGGGTGGATATTTCTTATAAATTTGCTGGAAGAGCTGCAGAAAGTGAATAGTTAGTTTACTGCTGATTTATTAAGTGAATGGGTAGTTCACTTATGGTCTATTCAATTCCTTTGGTTATTTATTATTATTTTCCTTAAAGTTTGCTTTCAATCTATTTACTGAATTTACTTTAAATTATTGCTTTCTATAAAACAACCTTTTAGCCATCCATTGGTAAGTCTTACATATTATATTGCATCTTTGTTACAAATAACTTACTAAGTACCAATGTACTCACGACTTTATGCCTATTTTGCTCAGTTGAAAAAGAAGAACCATATCCACACGAGGTGCCAGAAAAAGGATACTTCGATAACTTCACGGATTAGAAATTCGCTTCCTAGTCGATTGCTTGTAGGCATGTCGAATAGCTACTATGCTTATTTATATTTTCTACTGGTAGTTTCTTAAGCTCTGCGTGGGAACATCGACCATGTCTTTATACTCCAGAGAGTGCGCGTGGTAGGGACACCGACGCGTGCGCGGAACTCCGCGTCTTGTTTATACTCAGTAGAGTGCGTGCAGAGGCGGACCTCAATGCTACGTCTTATTTATACTCCATAGAGTGCATGCGGAAGTGGACCCCGATGAGAGGTTGTTGAACGGTCGGCTTTATTAATTTTCCGCTTGCACAGGCAAGCGTCTTGTAATAGATAGGATATGGGTGCCGCCTCATGTTGGCTTTTGCTGGCCTAAACATTGTACCTCCGCAACCTGTCCGCATTCCATGTGTGGCGGAGCGTCTGCCCTTCAAGTGTGGCGAGGCGGTAAGCTCCGCGCTGTAAAGCTGTCGCAACGATGTATGGGCCTTCCCACTTGGACTCTAGCTTGCCGACCGTGTCTACGCGGAGGGCCATCCTGAGGACGAGGTCCCCCGGCTGGAATGCTCGCGAGTACACGGAGCGGCCATGCATGCGCACCATTTGCCGTGCGTACTTGACGACGTGTTGGGTGGCATTGACTCACTCCCCGTTGAGGAGGTCCAAGGATAATTAGCACTCTTCTTCTGGCGCCTGGGCGAGGACCCTGCGCGAGCCGGCCTGGATCTCCTCGGGCGTCATCGCCGAAGAGGAGCTTGAACGGTGTGAATCCCGTCGGGCGTGTCGCCGTTGTGCGGAGAGATCAGAGGACGCTGTGGAGCTCTCTTGGCCACTTGCCCTTTGGTAGCCCGACAAGGCGTTTCTTGACTCCGGTAGAGATGGCGCCGTTCGCCCGCTCGACCGCTCTGTTGGACTGTGGGTGTCCGACCAAAGCGAACCAGAGCGTGATGACCATGCTGTCGCAGAACTCCTTGAATAGGGCAGAATCGAATTGCAGGCCGTTGTCGGCGATGATCTCCTTGGGCACCCCGAAGCGGCATATGATGTTCTGCCAGAGGAAGCACTGCACGGCCGCCGAAGTAACCTTGGCTAACGCCGCAGCCTCTGGCCACCTAGAGAAATACTCCAAAGCGACCACAATGAACCGCAAGTCTCCTAGGGCCCGAGGTAGAGGTCCCACAACGTCGATGCCCCACCGTGCGGCGCCATACGGGGATGGGGTTGAGTCGGTCGGTGCAGTGAATGACCCGGCCCATCCATTGGCAGCCTTGACATCGGCACACGAGGTCGTGAGCATCAGCGACGGCGGTTGGCCAGTAGAAGCCTTGCCTAAACGCCCTGCCGAAGAGTGATCTCGGCGCCAGGTGCGAGCCGCAGAGTCCTACGTGGATTTCCGTGAGGAGGTGTTTGCCTTCCTCGCGCGAGAGGCACCGTAGGAGCGGTGCACAGACTCCTTTTTTATAGAGCACCCCGTCGAGCACCTGGAAGGACCTGGCGCGGCACTGCAGGCGACGGAGGTCTACGGGATCGTCAGGCTCGGCAATGCCCTGCAAGAAACCATAAATGGGCTCTCGCTAGTCACCCTGCTTGGTGATCTAGTGGACGAGGGCCGCGTCACGGTTGTCCTGCGCGATGGCCGCCGGAGGCAGGACCTCGTAGAATGCCCCTTTGGGGGCAGGGAGCTGCTGGCTGGCAGCTTTTGCAAGAATATCAGCCTGTTCATTTTCTGCCCGGGGAATCGCCTTGACTATGACGTCCAAAAAATGCCGCTCCTTGGCTCGCACGGCTGCTAGGTACTTGGCCAGTTCAGGATCCTTGGCCTGGTACGACTTGTTCACTTGACCTGCCACCAGCCGTGAGTCCGTGCGAACGAGCACTCGTCGCGCGCCCAAGGCTTTAAGCTTTGCGAGGCCGAAGAGTAGCGCCTCGTATTCGGCGGTGTTGTTGGTGGCGGGAAATGCAAGACGCGCCGAGTACAACAGACGGTGCTGTGCCGACGTAGTGACGACGGCGCCCGCGCCGGAGACGCTATAGGCTCCATCAGTGTCAAGCATCCACACTGGGTCCGTCGACTGCTGGGCGTGTTGAGTCGAGGAAGTCCATTCCGCGAGGAAGTCCGCCAGAACCAATGCGTCCCGTGGCTTCTTTATTGTGCAACATCTCCGCCAAGGGGAACGAGGACGGCACAGTGATTGGATAAGCCAGGAAGTAGTGTTGGAGCTTTCTTGAGGCCATGACCAGCGCGTAAGCTAGCTTCTCAAGCTCCGTGTACCGCGTCTTGGCGCCTTGCAGGACTTCGGAGACGAAGTACACAGGGCGCTGAAGAGCGCCCTCCTCGAGGACGAGGACGGCGCTAACCGCTGTCACTGAGGCGGCGAGGTAGAGCAGGAGGGGAGCCTCTGGCGCCGGGGAAACCAGGGTAGGGAGGCTTGCGAGATGCTTCTTGAGGTCGTCAAAGGCGTTGGCGCAATCGCCGTCCCCAACGAAACCCGTCACAGCCGCGAAGGGTCTTAAAAAATGGCAGGCCCCGCTCCACTGCCCTGGACAAAAAGCGGCTCAACGCGGCCATGCGGCCAGCGAGCCTCTGGACCTCCCTTGTCGTCTTGGGCGGCTCCATAGCGAGGATCGCGTCGACCTTGTCGGGGTTGGCCTGGATGCCGCGTCCGGACACCAGGAAGCCCAAGAGCTTGCCCGCCCGCACACCGAATACACACTTATCCAGGTTGAGCTTGATGCTCGCCTTCCTTAGGTTGTCGAAGGTCTCTTGGAGATCTTGACTGTGGGAGACCAGCTGCCTGGTTTTGACGACTACACCGTCGACATAAGCCTCCACATTCCTCCCCAGTTGGGAGGCTAGTGCTAGCGCGATGAGGCGGGTGAAGGTTGCACCCGCATTCTTCAAACCAAAGGGCATCCAGACAAAGCAATAAGTCCCTATCGGAGTGATGAAGCTGGTCTTGTCTTCGTCATCCTTAGCCATATAGATCTGGTGGTAGCCAGAGTAGGCGTCTAAGAAGCTCATGAGTTCGTAGCCGGCGGTGGCGTCGACCAATTGATCTACCCGTGGTAAAGGGTAGTCATCCTTCGGGCATACCTTGTTGAGGGCAGTGAAGTCGATGCACATACGCCAGGCACCGCTAGCTTTTTTCACCAACACCGGATTGGCCAACCAATCTGGATGTTGGACCTCGCGGATGACTCCGACCTGAAGAAGCTTCACTACTTCTACCTTGGATGCTTGCTGCCGGTCGACGGACATACACCGAAGCCGTTGCCTGATCAGCTTAGCGTCCGGGCGGACCGCTAGGTTGTGCTCGATGAGGGAGCGGTCCACGCCCTTGATGTCGTCCGGGGACCATGCGAAGACATCCGCGTTGTTCTGGAGAACCCGGAGCAGACCTTGCTCCTCCTCCGGGGGGAAGTCTTCTCCGATGGAGACGACTTGACCGTTGGCCTGGAGGGCCACCCTCCTGAATCCGCCCTCTGGTCGGGGCTTGGGGGTCCACCCCGGGTAAAATGGTGCGTCCGGCTTGAGCTTGTCTGTAAGGGCATGCACCCTGCGGTGGGGGCACGTGGTATGAATCTCCACGCGCCGGGCGAGATCTTGGTCACTGAAGATAGTGATAACGCCTCGCGGACTCGGGAGCTTCATACACAAGAAACCATGGTGCGGGACCGTCCCGAAAGAGTTGAGGACGGGGCGGCCTAGTACGGCGTTGTATGGGCTCGGGGTGTTCGTGACATCGAAGACGACGTCCTCGCTTCTGACGTTGTCGCCCTGACAAAAGGAGACTGGGAGGCATACCTGTCCCCACGTGCTCAGCGGTTGACCCGCAAGACCGTATAGCGGGGTCCTCGATGGCTTCAAGCGACTTCGAGGGATCCCCATGCGGTCGAAGGTCTCCACAAAAGCATGTTCTATTATTTGTAAATTTGGCCATAAGGTCGTTCTATAATAATTATTAATATTTACGTTTATTTCTATATTAAGCGTCTCATATGGTCAATATTTCATCTATATTTCACTATGTGCACTATCGTGATCCTGGACTAATGTGATATACAAAGACAACCAGATTTGCATATTCTGATATCGACGGATGTGGTATCAGAGACACATCGACTGTAGTATGAAACCCTGGTTAGAGTGGTCGTCTTAGCAAAACTTCAAAATCTATTTTATAAATCAAACCAACCAAATTGGACATTTAGTAAACTCTCTACCCTCCTTCCCTTTCTTAAGGTTCTTACTCTTTACCTTATTCAAAAAATTATTTTTCAAAATCCTTAAATTGACTTCTTTCCTTTACAATGCCTTAGATGTCTCAACCTTCTTACAGCCTAGACTAGAGGATGGCGAGAACTTCTTCAAGTTTTACTGTGGAGTCTTGGATTGAAGAGGTCATCAATCTACTTCACCAATGATGAGAAGTCAAAAAGGCTACATATTGAATGCATCACCAAGCTGTACTTCACAAAGATTGACAATCAAGTTCTACATCACGTTTCAAGTACATCGGTGCTTGTGGAGAGTGATCCGCACAAGGAGCCGTGCACAAGGCCGTTCAACGTATCTGCAAGTTGTACAAGATCAACCTATTTAAGCCCATTCAGAAGTTTAAGGAGCAATATGTAACTACTAACAGTGTAATAGAGCAGGAGGGAGCCCTGGAGGGACCTCAACCGCAGCTGCCAGTACTCCTACTTTTGTCCACGCCACCGAGTCCAGAGGTGAGGCGACGCATAGCAGGCAATCGCTAGGATACCTTCCGCACTTCATTCCAACCATAGTCGAAGAGCAGTTAAGCGTGGGTGGTCTATAGCGACTCAGAGGAGGAGTTAAGTGAACCCTACTTGGCAGGATCCGAGTGGTAGCCCTCATATTAGACCCTTCTATAGTTTATAAAGTGCGATTAGAATATTTTGGTTTTATTTGCAGTTGTTTGTTATGTGAGCTGCAATCTTGCCCTTAAAAGCATTATGTTGCAGTCATGTTAAAACCTCTATTCAAGTAATTTAATTGCTTCTTTTGTTAGCATCGTGGCTAATTGTTTGTTTAGTTTAGGTTTGCCATTAGAGATTCTCCTTATATGAATTTACCTCTCACCTATATTTTCCCTCTTACCTTCTAAGCCTTGGAAAGTTAGTTCTCAGTTGTTGTGTTTCCCTTCAGAGCAGTAAAAAGATGGTTGATATTAGGAACTCAGCTGGACATGGTCAGATTAATCTAGATCCAAGAAGCAACACATCTAATCCATCGACTCAAGTACAGCAAGCAAAACCAATGGGATTAGATCTAGCACTCAATCAGTTCATGGCAGCTAAGACTCAGTTGATGCGCACTATGATGTAGAACATGAATGCCATAATGAATCGGCAAAATTAGGAAGCAATTATGCTTCAGCCAACTCACTAGCAATCCAAGTTTACAGAATTCATGAGGACAAGACCGTCTACTTATTCATGGTCTTCTGAGCCTTTGAAGGCAGATGATTGGATCCATTCAGTAGAGAAGAAACTAAACCTAACTCAGTACACCGATTGAGAGAAAGTGTTCTATACCGCCCATCAACTAGAGGGAGCCACCGCAGAGTTGTGGAAAAACTACTACACCACTCATGAAGATTAGGACATCATCAATTGGGCAGAGTTCACAACAGCATTTCGTCACACCCATATCTTGGATGGGGTGGTTGAGATGAAGAAGGAAGAGTTTCGTGAATTGCAGTAGAAGAACATGTTAGTCAGTGAATATCTCAACAAATTCACTCACCTATCTCGCTATGCACCAGAGGATATTGCCACTGATGATGCTCGTCAGAAGAGATCCAAGAAAGTATTGAACCCAATGCTCAAAGTTCAAATGATGGAAAATGACTATGCCAGTTTTCAGAGTATGGTGGACAAAGCAATACTCATTGAAGAAAGTCACTATGAGCTAGATGAGTCTCGCAAGAGGAGGATAATACAGCAAGGATCTCAGATACATCAGGCCTAGAAGGGTTGCTTCAGTACCTACCAGCCAACTCGTGTGCCACAGTAGTCAGGATTCAGGACTCCCGCACCAGCACCCTATCAGTTTTAGTTAGGATCCCGTCCTATTGGACCAAGCAATCAGCAACAGAGGATTGCTAATCCTACAGCATCAATAACTTGTTTCAAGTGTCATGAGCTACGACACTATGCTAGCAATTGCTCTCAAAGACAAGTCTTGATGCCAATCTATTTTAACCTGGGAGCCACACCAGATCGGACCCCCGCTTCAGGATCAGAACGTGGAGTGCCCCAAGTGTCAAGTCAGGCCAATCGAGTGTTGTCATTAGTCATGCGAGGTCAAGTAAACCATGTCACTACGGAGGAGGCCCAAGCAGTGCCAGACGTTGTGATTGGTAAGTTCCTAGTCAATTCAGTTTCTGCTATAGTTTTGTTTGATTCTAGAGCTTCGCATTTATTTGTTTCTCATAGTTTTCCCTTAAAGCAATGGTTAAAAACTGTTGTTCTTGGATCTGTCCTTTTGGTTCAATTTCTAGGCTCCGAGTTGAGTATAAACCTAGGTTGTCCAAAAGTCAACATAGCCATTCAAGAAGTAGAGTTCTCAATCGATCTTGTTGTGTTAGATATTCAATCTTTGGATGTGATTTTAGAAATGGATTGGCTTAAGAAGCAACAAGCAATGTTGGATTGTGGAAGCAGAGTCGTTACCTTGATCAATTCAGATGGAAGAAAAGTGAAATTTGCAGCCAGCATAAGTCAGCCAGAGAACGTTAAGGTTTGCTAAAGCTAAGGGATATGTTAGAAGATGTGTCAGTTGTCATGGAGTATCCAATTGTGTTTTCAAATGATCTTCCCAAAATGGCACGTAATCGAGAGGTTGAATTTTCGATTGAGCCAGTACGTGGTACTTCATCGATTTCCATGTAGCCGTACCGGAATGCCCACCAATGAGTTAGCAAGATTAAAAAAGTAAATTTAGGAATTGTTGAACAAGTGTTATGTCAGACCTAGCTCATCTCCGTGGGGAGCACCAATGTTGTTCATCAAGAAAAATTATGGTAGTCAGCATATGTGTGTGGATTACCGAGCACTCAAAGAGGTTACAATCAAGAATAAGTATCCTTTACCCAGGATTGATAATTTATTTAACTAGCTAAAAGGAGCTGGAGTGTTCTCCAAGATTAACTTGGGGTCAGGATATCATCAAATAAAAATTCGTTAGGAGGATACACCTAAGACAACTTTCTCAACTCATTATGCTCTATATGAGTTCACAGTGATGTTCTTTAGTTTAACCAATGCCTCAGCTTATTTTATGTACCTGATAAATAATATATTTATGGAGTATTTAGACAAATTTATCATCATGTTCATTAATGACAATTTAATTTACTCCAAGGATGAGAAAAGAGCATGAGGAACATTTGAGGTTGGTGTTACAAAAGCTCAGAGCACAAGTTATATGCCAAGTTCAGCAAGTGTGAGTTTTGGATGAAGGAAATTGCTTTCCTATGCCATGTTATGTCAGCAGGGGAGTTACAGTTGACTCCAGAAAAATGAAGGATATGTTTGATTGGAAGTCACCATCGTTAGTGACACAAGTCAAGAAATTTTTTTTGGAATGGCATATTATTATCGTCATTTCATTGAGGGATTTTCTAGTATGCCAAGGCCATTTACATAGTTGTTAAAGAAGAAAAAATTTTGCTTGGATGCTAGAGTGCGAAAAGAGTTTCCAAAAACTAAAGGAGAAATTGACTACAACCCCAATGCTAATATTATCAGACATTAATAAGGATTTTGAGATCTATTGTGATGCCTCCCACAAAAGTTTGAGATGTGTGTTGATACATGACAAAAGAGTGATAGCTTATGCTTCATGTTAGTTGAGGCTACTTGAAGAGAATTGCCCCACACATGATTTGAAACTAGCAGTCGTATTGCATGTTTTAAAAATTTGGCATCATTATTTCATGGGTAATCGATGTGAGATTTACATGGATCACAAGAGTTTGAAGTATATTTTCACCTAGGCCGATCTTAATTTTAGGCAAAGAAGGTTATTGGAAAATTGATAAAAGACTATAATGTTGAAATACATTACCACCCTAGAAAAGCCAATGTGGTAGCAAATGCTTTGAGTAGAAAGATTTATTGTAATATGGTAATGATCAAGGAAAGCTAGCCATCTTTATATGAGGAATTTCATAAGCTTAGCTTGGATTTGGTGGAGGAATGATTCCTAGCCACGATGGAATTGCAGTTGACTTTAGATAATAAGATTCTTCAAGCTCAAATAAATGATGAAAATATTCAGCGGATCAAGACCAATATGAGTAAACGTAAGGCATTAGGTTTTGCAGAGGATGACAAAGGAACCTTGTGGTTTAACGAGCATTTGTGTGTGCTGAACAAAAAAAGTTAAAAGAGTTATTGCTCAAGGAAGCTCACAAGTCGTTGTACTCGATTCACCCAGGCACCACCAAGATGTACTAGGATATCAAAGACAAATATTGATGGTCAAGCATGAGGCGTGAGATAGCAAAGTATGTTGCACTTTGTGATGTGTGTTAAAGAGTAAAGGCTGAGCATCGAGACCAGCGGGTTTGCTACAACCACTAAAGATTCCCGAGTGAAAGTGGGAAGAAGTTGGCATGAATTTTAATACAGGATTGCCTAAGACCAAGGATGACTTTGATTCAATTTGGGTAATTGTGGATCATTTGACAAAGGTTGCTCATTTTATTTCGATCAAGACAACCTATGTAGGTGATGAATTAGTATATATATCAAGAATTGTGAGTCTGCATGGAGTGCCCAAGAAAATAGTATCAGATCATGGATTGTAGTCTATTTTATAATTTTGGGGGAGTTTCCATGAAACTATGAGTTTTATTTGAATTTCAATATAGCGTATCATCCCTAGACCAATGGTCAGACTAAGCGAGTGAATCAGATTCTTGAGGACAAATTAAGAGCTTGTGTGCTAGATCATGAAGTCAAGTGGGATAGTTGTTTGCATTTCGTAGATTTCTCATACAACAACAATTATCAGGCCAGTTTACAAATGTCACCATTTGAGCTCTATATAATAAAAAATACAGAATCCCTCTCGATTGAAAAGAGATGGGGGAAGGCCAAGTATTTGGGCTAGATTGTTTAAAGGAAGCTAAGAAAAAAGTTCAATTAATCCAGGAGAGGTTAAGAACTACCTTGGCTAGACAGAAAACCTATACGGGTGCTCGTCGTCGAGAGTTGAGTTTTGAGCCAGACGATTATGTGTATCTCAATATCACACCATTCAAAGGCGTGAAGAGGTTCCAAATGAAAGTAAAAAATTGCACCAAGGTATGTCAAACCTTTTAAGATATATCGACTCTTAGGGCCGGATCTCGGGTCGAGATCCCATTTAAGATGGAGAGGTTGCTTATTAGTTGCTAAAAATAAATTTTTACTACATTAACAAGTCATCCTTTAGTAGAATTTTTTGTGAATTTTTCTGGGTTTATTTGCTATTTTCTAGAGTTTATTTGATTTTATTTGAATTTCCAAAATTAGAAAAAAAACCCCCAAAAATCTCAAACAGTAACGGTCTGACCCGTTACTCTTCATCATGGCCTAGCCAACCCTAGCCATCCAATCCTATCCTTGCCACGTGTCACCCATCCGTCTACTCACCGAAGTCGACCGCCAGATCTCTCCCTTGCGACACATGTCAACCATCCAGTCAGCTAACCACTATTCATTTGTGCCATCTAACCACATCCATCTGATTCCTTTCTGAGCTACGTGTCACCCATCAACTGGTCTGGTTACTGTGCTTCGTCTTCGTTTCGAGGTCCTCCACCGGCCATCTTCAATCCGCCTCGGCGTGCATGCCCAGGCCAGACTCCTTCATTATCGTCTCCAAGCCAAAGCCTTAGGCCTCTATGCTTATAAAACCATGCCACCACCTCACCCTCCGCATCCCATAGCCGAAGCTTGCCCGCGCTTCCTCAACGTCCGTTTAGCTCGTCGTCGTGCTTGCCGAGTCGATGCCGCCAAGCTACCATCATCGACTTTCTCACTGGATCGATCTCCACCACTACTCGCCGTCATCCGCCGACCGTTGGTGAGTTCCACGCCGTCCTGCCCGTCTCGCCAAATGAACTTCACTGCTGCCACTCAGACCCACCATAGCACCCTCTCGCTTCACCGACTGTTCGCTTACCCGCCTCCGCAACCCCTCACGCACCAAAGCACCGCCCCGAACCCCACACCACGCCACACGTCGACATCCCGACCGCTGATCCACCATCATAGCCGTCTGATTAGATCCATGCCGACGCTAAGGATCCAACGGTCCAGATTTAACTGCGTGGCCCTTGTCCAACCATTAGATCTTGATGATGTCATTGCACCAAACTGACCGACCTTTCAGCTCCTCGGTGAACCCCATCCACCGTAAACCAAATAGTTATTTTAGAATAGGCAAGTTTTATTTTGGTAAATTGTGGCTGTCGGGCTACCATTAATATCGTAAACTGTTAGAATGGGCCCATAATGAGGCCTATTTTTTTAATTCCAAAGCATGCAAGGTTTAGTACTATATTGCTAAGAAAATGAGGGGGAGACAAATTTACAAGGTGGAGTCCATGCTACTCCTTGAATTATGGAAGTGGATGGCATGAGGATGGCTTTGGCTAAACACACACGCACGCGCGCGCGTGCGTATTCGCATATTTTCGCGTGAAAATCGTGTGCATTGTGACTTGCGACGCGCGACCGTGATGTGGCGTGGACATAGCGCGCCACTTGGCAAACCAAGTCTACCTTTATTTTTGCTGAACCGTGCATCACTCTCTCTTAGTTTGAATCAGATTCAAACGTTTGAATCTAGAGCTTTATTGGATTTTGATGATAGGCAGTTATCAGTGGGTAAATGGCTGGTTAAATATGTCAGTTACCAGTGGGTAAATGACTGGTTAAATATATCAGTTGGTAAATGACCAGCCTGCCTATATATGTGCCTAGAGACGTCCAGAAAACACACCAAGTAGCTCACTACTTCCATTCTCTTCTTTCAATGAACTTTGTGCTGTTGTACTGCGCCGTGTGAGCCTCGTCGACTCTTTTTCCGGCGTGCACCGTGAAAAAGAGGAGTGGCATCTCTGAACCATTGTCGTAGAGAAACATGCACGGAGCGGCAATAAAGTTTCTAGGCAGCGAATTTGCGCGACCGCTCCCACTCTACTTCACCTCCATCCTGCACTGCATCGAGTCTACACTGCATCACGCCTGCGCTGCTTCCTGTTCTTCATCAAGCCCAAAAGTAAGTCGTTCGTGTACTCGTACGATTTTGGTACCATATTTTTCTGGAGTATATTTCGAAGTCTGATGAGTAGCCTACTGTTAGTAGTTAGTTTTATCACTAGTATATTATATTTGTCTCCTACTAAAATTTAAAATTAAAATATTACCTACATTTCTAACATAAACGACATCGAAGCCCTTAGCAGAAGGCTTGTCTTGACGAATTCGAAGTCTTGCCTGTCACCTTTCAAATGTAGCACCTATAGGTAAACCATCGTAAATATCATCAGTGGTGGTAATTGATAAGGAGGAAGTGATTTAATGAGCCCCTTTTACTGTCCAAACATTAGAATTTAGAATACCGTCTGTACTTTAGCACCCTCTGCATTCTTATGTACAAACAGGAAATACTCAAGGACGGAGGAGAGAAGAAACAGCGTACCTTGGAGGACTCTGCATACTCTGCATCTGATTCGCCTGGCAATTGCTGGGTTATGGGTGCCTTTCCTCTAGTGAACAGTGTGACCTGACAAAATTCAAAATTTTACTCCAATTAAGCTCGAAAAATTAATGTTCTGGTACTCCCAGAAAATTACAGGACATGATCAATTGATTAATTAGCCTAAGGTGCCATTCATTCGATCAGAAATATATCTACAAGCTGACCTGGTGTCCCTCCTTGACAAGGAGCCTGGACAAGAAGACATCAACGAACCTGGTGCCCCCCCATGACAAGAATGTTCTTGGAGTCTGCGGATGCTGCCACCTGCATCCTTGCCCCCCTTGGCTGCCATGACTTCCTCCAATTCTGTCAAATAGAATTTCACAACCATCTTTTAGTACCTACCATGCCTACATCATCTTATCATGGAATCAACAAAGGTCTTGTTTTTCTTTTGATCACCTGGCTTGAGATGGAGAGGGCTGTACCACTAAAGTCAGAGAGAGGTGGAGGAGGCTGCTCTTCAAGGAGACCGTTGATGCCATCTCTGTCTGCTGGCTCTTCTCTTTTCTTGTTTACTTCTCTCCCCTCCCTATGCTTGTGCTATTATAAAACGAGGTACAAACAAGAGGAGGGGATTTGTTTGTTTAGATGATAGTACGGTTTACAGGGTATGTTCTTTTAGCTTATGGTTTATAACTTCTCTTGGATAAATAAATAGAACGGCTTCTCAGTTGCCGTTTCAAACGGCTCATCGGGATAGTCTTTTAGAAGCAGCTTATTGGCTTTTGGTTTGTTCGTACGAGCACTTGTACTATAGTCAAAAGCTATAAGCCATAGTTGTAAGCCGCTACCCAAAAGAATATGTCCGTCTTTTGGCTATGGCTTATTAGTCCAATAAATAGTAATTACTGAGAGAAGCTAAAAGTTAAAAACTGCTAAAAAGCCAAAAAAAAACAGACCCTATATCTCTTGAAACTTGTGGTTCAATGTGTGCTAATAGAACGAAGAACGAGAGAAAAATTAGGTGTTGGAAAATGTTTTGGCTTTTGTGGAGGTAGGAGCCAGCCCTATCCTCTGCTTGATCCGCTCCTCTCCTTCTTTCTTGTGCCCACTTTTGCAAATTCAATTTGCAAACTGCCGATTATTACTTCTCAATTCAGAAATATATGCTATTTTAGAAAGCGTGCAGTTAAACTTCTTTAACTTTGACTACTAATATATAAAAAATATTTAGATTGGTCATATGAAAATGATATCATTAGATTAGTCATGAAAAATATTTTCATAATATAATAGTTTTATACTTTTTAGGTACATATTCATATTAAAAAATAGTGATCAAAATTGTATTTAGCGACTATGTCAATATCCAAGACGTGATGCATTCTTGAACAGGGAGAGTATTATTCCATTATACTTAAAAAGCTGAAACTTCACCGAATGGACAAAAAAGTTTATTTTGATTGGCTACTATTTTTTAACAAAAAATGGCAAAAGATTAAGATTTGATGTATTTGACCGACCCTTACCTGGGCATTGGACGGCTTGTTCCCGGGCCTGGCCTAAGTGGCCATAGGCCGATCTATCTGTAAGGTGATCGGTCACATGTTTATCGGCCCCACATGTCATGCGGACATATACCACTTAGTCTTGCTATGTCGGTGGTGGACGTGTGTGCTCTTCACCTTCTCCTAGGTGCAGACAGGGTGGATAATTTCTGTTCAACCAATCGATTAAAGGTTTGCAGAGTGAATATGGAAGAGGTAAATGGGTATCCGGTACTATCTGTGTTTAACTCCGACTCCATAGAAAAAAATATGGAATAGGATACGGGATAAGTAATATTTATCCGTTTATATCCGTATATCAAGTGATATAAGAAAGTCTATTATAACTTCACTTAGGAATAAGATAACATATAGGTGGATTGCTACATATAAACAAACGGGGAATACTGAGCGCTCTTCCTTTGATATGTTGTCGATTAGTCTATCTGTGCTCGCTCTGATTGCACTCTATTATCCAATGTCTTGTGTAGGGGTGCAAAAAAAAGCAAATAATTTCTGTTCAATTGACCGTTCAAAGGCTTATGGAACGAATACAGAATAAAGAAATAGGTATTCGGCATTATCCGTGTCCGATTCTGAATCCGAGAAAAAATAGAATAAGATACAGGATAAGCGATATCCATTCATATCCACTTCGATTACACCACTACCTCCTCCCCATGGGCATTAATAAGCTTCCTGAATCCAAATTGGCAGCAACCACCTCACAAGCCAGGCCGCCTCCAATAGTTATTGGGATACAGGTAAGCTACGTTAGCGTAAAATAAAAATTTTCTACCATATAAACTAGGAAGTCGTGTAGTAAAAGATTATAGATTGTTACCATTAGACACACAGTGCAGCAGAAGAAGAGTTGAAGTAGCCGATCCAACGAATGTGCGTCAACTTAGTCAATTTCACGAACATGTTGTCAATCGCCTTCTTCACGTAGCAGATTGTCCTCATCACGTGATCAATCGTCTTCTCCACGTAACTGATCATCCCAACCTACGCCACAGTAGCAGCAGTATCTCTACCGGTTTCCACATGTCCCTAGGTGGAACACCATGTGTCAGTATACTTGCACCAACATGCACGGCAAAGGCCTTAGGCTGCTCGGGTGGAGATGACGGCTAGGGTTTTGGGTTGTCCAAAAACACTCCCATCCAAAGCGCATCACATCTTCCCTTATATAGGGCCCCTAGCAGATCCTATTAAAACGGTTCTAATCCGTTAAATGTGTGACCTGTAGATTCACGTACACTCAGCCATAAATTGGAAAAACCTTTCCATAAATCAATGGGCAGCAGTCCCTAGTAAAACATAACGACTCTTAAATATGCGTAAAGATCAAATCAGACAAACCATACGCACTATGATTTGCGATAAGGTCCACATAACCTAGACTAGCTTATAACCCTTTGCAACCAGCATGTAACTGACCACTACCAGCTTGTGGTCATGCCCGACCAGCTCGGCTGGCTTGTAACCCTTTACGTCCAGCACATAACCAGTCACGACTAGCTCGGTTACATTCCCGACCAGCTCATGCACAATCCTTTTGCCTGATGATATCGGTGACTCGAGATTCTCTTGGTACGATTCGTGCAGGTCCACTCTCTTTTGAACTACCGTTTTGCAATCGGAATCTGGGTGGATTGGGGTAATTAGGTCTTTTGAGATTTTGTTCGCCTGAACCTAACCCTATCCCAAGGTGCATAGATCGTGTCATCTCGTCAATATTAGAATTCTTATCTGTGGTTATTTCAGAAACTGAAGTTTAAAATATCAATACATTTCGTCGAACTGCAAGCCAAATTTCGGAATCTGCCTCTGTTATCACCAGTGCCTCTATATATCTGAGTGTATTGCACCACTAAAATCCATCCAAAGATCCTCTTCACTTGCACAATTTAAACACCTCTAAACCCAAAAAAAAAAGGACCCTCGTTGATCTGAGGAAGCTCTTAACTACTACACACCTTATTCATACAGCCGAAACAAGCATAAAAAGGAAGAAGCACCATGCTAGCTATGACAATCCACTTCTACTCGTTTTTTATCATCTTCCTGAACCAGCGTGTTGAGTCCTTGGGGTACCTAGTGAACGTCTCCCGGTCGACGTAGACGATCCCAAATTTTGAGGTGAACCCGAGTCGCCACTCGAAGTTGTCCAGCAGCGACCAGGCGAAGTAGCCGATGACCTTTGCACCGTCGTCGACCGCCCGCTTGAGCTCGCGGAGGTACTGGTCGAAGTAGTCTATCCTGAAGGAGTCGTACAGCGCACCCGGGAGCGTCTCATTGCCCGGCTGGTCAATGCCTGCAAGCAGCCATCGTTGGATTTTGCTTCAAGGCTAGTGCTGTTGAGTACTGTTCATTTTCAGAAGATGGGGGAGGGTCGGTGGTGGTTGTGATTTACCGTTTTCGCCGATGATTATGATGGGGTCGTTGAACTTCTCCTTGACGTACATGACAGCTTTGTAGAACCCCCAAGGAACAACATACAGCCAGTTCGAGTACGCCTGCACATAGGTTTGCAAATAAAAAATCATTGTATAATTTGTAGAGTTCATTTTTTTCAGCTAAGTGGTCACGATTGTCGAAAATCATCATTACCTGCTTCCCGATCGGCACACCGTCGCGCTCATCTGAACAGATGATTGAATGTGTTAGTTAGGCAGATAAAGAATTATCATATTTTTCAAAAGGAATATAGAATTGAGTGTGTAATTTCAAAGAATCATACATGAAAGTTTCACATCCCAATCATTCGCATAGCTCGCCTGTGTCCGATTGATGAAGTTACTGGCATAATATGTCGTGTAATGGTTGATCCCAATGTAATCTGCTGAACCTTTCAGCATCACGGCCTGCTCACGAGTGAACATGGGCAGCCTTCTCCCCACAATCCTCTGCATCGTCTCCGGGTAGTGGCCGTAGGTGATCGGATGCAGGAACCTGGCACAAATTCAAGTGTGAGTCCAGTCCAGTCATCGCGGTGTCAACAGATCATTGATGATAGCGTAAGATGCATCACCAGCCAAGCGTGAATTCCCGCGCTCTCTGCGCCGCAGATTGGTCCTCGGTAGAGTTAGTGAGCTCCTCGTACCACACGAAGTCAAGGAGGATGCCGATCCTCCCCTTCTGAGTAGCCTGAAAAGTGCAAGATGACATGAACAAGAGTTGATATGGCACACACTGAAGAAATGTGGAAGTGGATAGGAGGGCTTGAAGCGGTCACTAGCCTGGTACTTCTCGCGGTATATCTTGACGGCAACAGCATGCGACAGGAGAAGGTTATGGCCGGTGATATAAGGTTCGGTGGCGGAATTCCCACCGAACTGGCAACCAGTGCATCTGCCAGGGGCGAAGAAACCGTCACCGTAGCCGTGAGAGGCCATCATCCTGGGCTCATTGATGGTAAACCAGTTCTTCACCCGGTCACCGTATGTCTTAAAGCAGAAGTTTGCAAAGGCTGCAAAATCACTCCTGCAAAACGGCAAGTCATAAACACATAATAATTCAGTACAAGGGTATGCAAAAATAGGAATACGATTATACGAATCAAATTGTAGTCGGAGCTACGGTGAATTTTATGTTGCTGAAACACAGGCAGTAATTTATCTTGCAAGATTTTGCAATTGTGAATATTATCATTCAGCAGGAATTAACTTCGCAGATGCTTCTGTAATTTTATCAAACTATAGAAATGGATATTTTTTAGTTTTATGGCCCATAAGAGGGTGTTGATCATGAACACTTACACAATTCTGGGGCTTAGCCAGCCGTTGTACTGATCATGGAGCACCTGAGGAAGGTCGTAGTGGTAGAGAACAACATAGGGAGTGATGTCTAATGTGCAAAAATAAATAATAAAAAACTCATCAATTCCAGGCCACCAAATCTGAAATGTGCATCAAGGAATTTTCCATGGCAATAACTGAAAGATAGGTCTAGATCAACGTACTGTGAGCAAGCATGTAATTGATGAGCCTGTGGTAATAATCCACGCCATCTTTGTTAATCCTCCCAATTCCACCTACATTGTGCACAAGGTAAGAAAAACACACGACTGAAAACCCCATGATCTCACCACTAAGTCTGGGTGTGTTTCAGGCTTTCTGCACATACTGGGGAAAATACGCGACCAGGAGATCGAGAAGCGGTACGCGTCGAAGCCCACCCTCACCATATTGTCCACATCATCCTGCAGGAGACCATCAGAAAAGCCAAACGGGTCGCGAACAGAAATCATCAAAAAGAAGTACCGAAATTAGATTTTTCACGAACCATGTAGCGATGGTATTCGTCGACCGTCACGTTCGCAGTTGCGTTGTCAGGAGTAGCACCTATATATATCATCCAAACACATTCAGTGGTAGCCAGCCACATCAGGGACAAGACATGAGACATCGTATCAGATCAAGTTCCATATCCATCTCATCATATATCTCACCTGGATACCTCAGGAAGGTGTCCCAGATGCACGCCCCTCTCCCGTACTTGAGAGTGTTCCCTTCCACCTGGTACGCCGACGACGCCGTCCCGAAGACGAAGCCCGCCGGGAAGCTCTCCCGAGTGAGGTTGCTGTGCTCTCCTGCCGTACCATGAGCGTGCAGTGCCAGGGAAAGGAAGAAGAGTACATGCAAGGGGAGCAATGACGAGGTGGTCTTCATGTTGGAGAGCAGAGGTGGGAGGTGTAGTGGTGTCTGATCTGCCTGCCTATATATGGAGAGTAGCGGAAGGGATCAAGGAGAAGCATGCAGGAGCAGTGCTATTTTCTGCCACAAATAGTGGCAGAACCAAGGACTGTTTCTTTCTTGCATACGCAGCTCCATGCATCTTTCCTCCCTACGATTGTGGAGCAGTCACTTGTACTGGTCCTGGGCCACTAGTTATTAATTGTCTTTTTCCATCTGATTTTTGGGAAATCTGTCGGACGCGATCCCCTCGGTGGGAGACAGTTACATTAACAGTTATTGACTTCTATGAGGTTAGCGAGTAAAATAGCCATTTGGTTTGGGTTGGTTGAGAGCAGGGTTCAAATTACCAGCTGATATTTGACGATTTTTGGCAAAACCAGTTTTACCGGTCAGCATCGATTAATTAACAAACAAGGTCCAAAACTTTCAGCCCTATTTGAAAAGAAACGTGGCCCAAACTGGCCCACTACATCTCCTCTAATCGCTGTCCTAGCTGACGGAGTCAATCTCATTCCCTGTCTCCTGGTGTCTCCTGGCGGCTGCTCGCAAGCAAGCTCCCCCTTCGGCTCTTTCTCCTTTGATCCTCTCCATTCTCTTCTCACCCAAATCGGGAGCGGATGGAGATGTAGGGCGATGACCTTGGCAAGTGGTGATGGGGACGGGGTCCCGATCTTCCAACAGGTTCTAGATATGTTCGATTTGGTGGAGGCGCGACACAAATCGATCCGGCTTCCAAACAACACGTGTTGAAACCCCGCAACGCAGCCCACGTCTCCTCAGATCAACCGTGCGCTGCCAATTGACCTCGCCAAGAAGGCTAATCGATCGCTGCGAATCGAAGAACACAAGCAAGAACAAGGAAGAACACGACGGAATTGCGCATGTATTGGTTTAGCACTTTCGAAAGTTGGGGTCTCACAACCGATGAGCGCGAACTGTTCAAGATAGAATTAATCAAAGCAAAACCCAACCCTAATGGTGGGGTGACGGCTGTATATAAAGGAGTGAGGCGTAAAACTTTGGACGCGCCTAATGGCTCCAACACGATACAAAGCCAAAGATAAAAACTAATGACACAACTACAGATTCTGAACGTCCACTTGTTTCGATGATTCCTGTTGACTCAGAAGGAATTTTGATATGGGACCAGAGCCATTGGAAATGCCTCCTTCTCAGCTTTCCATACATATGTGGAACGTCCAAACGGAGTTCGTTCTTTATTTCGTCCGCTTCACGTGCAGGCTGGTCCAAGGCAGGCAGCGCGAACTCGAGTTGCTGCCCTCCGCTTGGGCTCGACGTCCTTGCTGGTCTTCTCCGCCTCCACACTCTCTCCATGTACTTCATGACCCTCTCCAATGTTCCTAAGCAAGATAACATCATTAGGTAGCAATCTATTCTCAAAACTATAAAAAGGGTCGCTTAAGAACGAGCTCACCTCTAGATTTAATTGTCGCATGCGAGCTCGGGTCATTGGACCTTGTATAACGGTTGGAGGATCAGCGGTTGCATCCGAAGGAGTGATGTCCTCATCAAGTGGTGACTCATTCCGAGCTCCTCCACTCGCTCCTCCTCAAACTTTCAAGCTCCTATGGGGAGACATGAGGGGCGGAGATGGCGGCCAGGGTGGAGCAGAGGTGGGCTAGTCGGAGGCTAATTTCAGCAGTCCGAGGCCGATTTGTGGGCGTATGATCATGGTATGGACATGGGGAATCTTGTGATGGTGGTGGCTTGGCCCAATGTGGTCCTAGATGGGCTAGCAGCGGCGATGCTCATGATGGCACCAAAGAGATTAACATTGGGAAGCTATAGTAATGAAATTTCCTGGGAGAGGGAAGGAGAAGGTTTAGGAGGTGGAGGTGGCCACAGTGACACTGATAGCAAGGCATGGAGTAGCTACGAGTAGCAGATCGACACGCACGGTGATGTGGCCAAAGCATAGCCATGGTGTGGCTTTGGTAATGGCATATCAGGTAAACTCAGTCACCGCCCTGTGAATTCCAATTACTATTGTCAAAGAATTCATGTACTAGCTCATAACTTGCTTGATATTGTCAAGGAGCATGTTTACAACCGATTTTGTTTCGATTTTACATGGATGAGTTTATGGATGTACATGTATGTGTCTGCGAATATCGTCGAAATTCCTCTGATATTTTCAACCAATTTTCACTGATTTTTAGCTGATTTTTATTTGAAATTTGAATTTCATTTGAAACTTTCGGCTCAAAACTATCGAAATTTTCTGAAAATCCCTATAATCGGCTCTATGGGTGACCTCCAGTATAAAATTAAAAACGGTAATCAAAACCCTGGTTGAGAGGGGGAGGGATTTGTAACCACAGTAACTTTTTTATGAACTCCCCAACTTGCAGTGGGTTTTTACAAAAAAAAAATCGCCTGATTTTTTAATCAGTCGCAACATCATGTGGACTAGTAATCGCGTACAAATTTCGGGAGCAACTAATTCTAAGTTCTGTGTACAAGTGGTGAGAACATTTTCATCTGTGCAATTTACTACTACCCGTCTTAACCAGGAGCGATGGCTCAAGATTCCATGTAGAGTACACGGTAGAGAAGGTCAGATACCACCGCTTAGCTTTCTGTACATACATTAAATCGAAATCATGCATCTAGTGTAGCCCATCTATAACCTAAAAGAACAAAGGCTTCACAGAAATGACATGGAACAGATCTCAAGTAGCAATGTTACCTTTGAATTCATTAACAGAAAATAAAGCTTTAACTGCACAGCTCGAAAAGAAAAAGGACAATGCTCTTCTTCCGCTTTACTCAGTCATTGTCTTGCAAAGTAAACTTGCGAAGCAGCACCAAGCTAGGGAGAAAAGGGAGCTGCTGCCTGTTGAGGTGCTAGGGTTACACATTTCGGACAAAATTTTGGTGAAATACCGAAATTTTGGTCCTTTCGTTCGGTGCCGAAAGGCAAATATTTCGGCTGAATTTCGGCCGAATTTTCCCCATTTGAAATTTGTGTGAAATTTATCCAAATTTTGATTAAATTTTATCAAAAATTTAAATACTATTTGAATGGTTTGGCCGAAATTTCGGCCGAAATAAACGAAATTTCGCCATTTCGTTCATTTCGTCCGGTGCCGAAATTTTTTTCAAACCGAATAAATTTTCCCAGGTGCATCGAGTGCACTTAATGCGAACTCCCTCCGCTGCAAATCACTGCCAATCAGGGAAAACATTCTCTGGAAAAAAATTCGCCCCTCACCGATAAATCCAAATTTCGAAAATTTCAGAAATTTTTGAAAAAATCGTTCAAATTTTAATTTCAAATCTGAATTTTTGAGAGAAAATAGAAAAACAAAAAAATAGTGCAAGTTTTGGGGTTTGAACAGATAATCTCATGCTCACCCACCCCATCCCTCACCACTAGGTTAGCTAAGTATTTCTTTCCTAGTGTTAGTTATGAAATCCATTTAAAACAGAAATTTAGAACGAAAATCTACCACTTTGACCAATTTTCGGACCCGCCAAGAAAACTGAATTTTGGCAAAAATCACAAAATTTCGATAGAAATTTGAATCCCTGCTGCCAATCATGCATACCAACCTAACTTTGCTTGGCCCTGAGGTAAGTCTGGACCCATCTAGAGGAATTGTGCATTATGGAATCATCAATCTTATAAATAGTAGAAAAATTTAAGCTTCACAGAAGGATAAATATGAAAAATGGGATGATCTTTATTGCTATAATGAGATTACAACTTGCTCTTAATGAGATATCCTTGCTTGGCCTTGAGGTAAGTCTGGTCCCAACTAGAGGAATAAAGGCCATTTCTGCAGGTAATACTTCGTATAGTAAAACCGGGGGACTCCCCAGCCTCTCAGCGATGCCACGTCTACCGTTTACGCTTCTGCTGACGCGTGTTTACGAGCGCCCGGTGTTAGCGCCTGTTCTCGCTGGGTAGCAGCTCGCGGTGTTCCTGCTTGACCGTGCGGGGTTAGCTTCGGGGGTAAGCCTCATGCGTGGGTCCTCGTTTTGCGTGCACGCTTCTGATCCAGGTGTTCCTCTGGTGTTCCTCTGACGTGCCTGCCCCGCTTGCTTGGTTTCTGTTGGGGTATGCGCTCTTATGGTAGATTTGGTTTTTCCTTCCTGTGTTTGCTTCGTGTCAGGGTGCTGCGCATTTCAGATTTTACCAGGGATTCGTTGCTTTTGCTTTCGGGTTTAGTATGTGTTACGTCCGTTCGCTACTCGCCCTGGTTTCTTCGCTCGTAGAGGCTTCGTGTGGTTCTTTCTTTCGGCCCTTTTCTCGCGGTGCTTTAAGCGACGCTGCTTGCTTGGTTGTTTTCCGATCCGCTCGTGCTTTTCCTCGCTTGCGTTGTTGCTGCTTGAGGTGCTTTCTTTCACGCCATCGTTCTTTCTGTGTTGGTGCTCGCTTCGGCCGGCCGTGAAAATCTTTTTGTTTCTTTTTCCCTTTCTTTTTTTGAAAAAATGTGGTTTCCCTATTTTTTTTAAGACTACGCATTTCGCAATCTGTGTGCCAGTGCTCCCTTTTGATTACAATATGGTTTCTCTCGTGTAGATCGGTTATGCTTTTTTTTTGGTTTTTCATGTTCCCACTTTCTTTTTGGGGGTTCCGCAGGTTGTCTACTATTAGCTACCTTATTTGTGCAAGGTTATGTTCCGGCTATTATTTCGTGATGGCGATGCTATGCACTTTTTCCTACCTGTTCTTCTTGATCTTTCCGATTGTTTTATTTGGATTGTGATATTGTATTCTTTTTGTATATGCTTTAGT
Source organism: Melocanna baccifera (assembly GCA_036346265.1). NCBI lineage: Eukaryota > Viridiplantae > Streptophyta > Magnoliopsida > Poales > Poaceae > Melocanna > Melocanna baccifera. Next base: position 13,295,221 of record CM070710.1, read on the forward strand.
GCCGACCTTTTTTTGGGATGTATAGGTTTACCTGCTACTTATATTCCCAACCACGATCTGCTATACCTGTGCACAGTTTTTTGATGCTGCCTATGTTTGCGGTGTTCTTGTCAATAGCGGCCCACCATTTTGGAAGCTCCCTTTCTTTTCCGAGAGTTATTCTGTAATGACTACGCTATGCGCCTTTTGCTACCCCTTTTTGCGTACTTGGGGATTGTTTTATTTGGGTTGTGTTATTTTTTTTTGGATTTGCTTGAGTACCGATCTTCTTTTGGGATGCATAGGTTTAGTATTCCTTATATTAATATTCCCACCCAGGACCTGATGTTACCTACTTACAATTTTTTGGGGCCGCCTATGTTTGCAGTGTTCTTGTGAATAGCGGTCTACCATTTTGCAAGCTATGTCTGCTTTAGATATTCTTGCTGTCTACAGCAGAACATACCTTCGCGTATTTAGGGTTCTCTCTTGAAATGCTACCTATTTTAGTTTATCTCTTGTACTGATGATTGTCTGGGTTTTTTTTGCAGATATTTGTTTACTGCTTACCTTTCTCGCGTTCTACTCCAGTTTCTTTGGGACTACGCTTCCTGTGCGTTTATTTTTATCGCAGGTGCTATTTTTCCCTCATGTCTTTCCTGCTTTACATCACTATGTTTAGTTCATTCTTTATACCGATCTTGTGAGGTATTTTTGCTGAGGTACAACGTTTCTGTACGTAGTAACCCACCATGCCTTACGGTTCATTGGTTTTAGATATGCTTGCTGCCTAGACAAAAAACGTACCTTTACATCCTAAGTGTGCGGTGCTCACGTTTATATCGCAGCTCACTAAAAGTTAGCTACATTTACGTTTTTCGTGTCTACAACTTATCTGTTCCCCTTCGCCTACATTGTGCTACATTTATGCCCCTTTTTTAGAACTCCCACCGTTTCTTTTTTTCTGTAATGGTGTGTTCCTCTCTACATTTATTAGAATTGTTTCGTTGTATTGTTTGGGTTTACCTAAGCCCCGACGTTTTTGAGATCTGCATAGATTTAATTGTTGTTTATATTTATATTATTAGTACTCTCACGCAAGATCTACTATTACCTGTGTATAGCTTTTCGGTAACACCTATGTTTACGGTGTTCCTGCGAATAGTGATCCACCATTTTCGAAGTGCCATTTGTTTTAGATATTGTTGTTGTGTAGCCCGCAACATACCTTTGCATATTAGGGTGCTCTCTTGAAATGTTACCTATTTTTACTTTCCTCTTGTAATCGATGCTTTTCCTTTTTTTTTATAGATATCTGCTCACCGACACTGCTTCACGTCCCGCTCCAAGCTTTTTTTAGCTACGCTTCCTCTGCGTTTACTTTTATCGCAGGTAGTCTCTCTTTTCCGTGTCTCTTCTCCTTTATGCTACTATGTTTGTTTTATGCTTGCATGTCGATCCTACGAGGTATTTTATCTGAATTACAAGTATTCGTGAGTACCGATTCGCCATGCCTTGAGATTCATCGGTTTTCCGTATGCTTGCTTCCTAGGCTAAAACATACCTTTACATACTAGGTATACGTTCCTCACATTAAGATCACAGCTAAGTTAAAGTTAGTTACGTTTATGTTTCTTTTTTTCCACAGCGCTTATACCATTTTTCTGTGCCCCTACTGTTCTTGTCACCATATTTCCCATATGTTGCTATTTCGTCCCTATCATTAAACTTATCTTCTCCTTCTGTTTCCATTGAATTTGTGCTGCCTGCTTTCTGCCAACATTTTTTTCCGCTTGTTCCTCAGAGATATTATTTTCGATAGACAAGTCTGAGTACTTTACCTATTGCTTTTACATATTGGCTACGTGCTGTTTCCATCAGGATATGGAACCATTATAAATGCTCTACATTTTTACGCCTTTTTTCGTCTCCATGATTACAATCTTTTTTACATTCCTATTACCCTTACCGGTTTGAGTTCACCATGTTACTATTTTTGCCCTAATATTCTCCCTATGTTTTGTTTTCCAATTCGTTGATATTATGTTTGTTACCTTCTGTAAATGTTTCTTTTGTCTCCACCTTGCTTGTTTCTCCGTGCTTACAGTGTACTAGATTTATCTCGCTTTTTTATAGCTCCCACCTTTGTTTACTTTTGTAATGGTATAGTAGTACCTCTTTTTCGTGCTTCTTCTACTCTATGCTACTGTGTTTAGTTCATGATTGGATCCCGATCCTATCACGTATTTTAGCTGAGCTGCATTTCTTCACTGAATAGTAATGTACCATGCTTTAAGATTCATCGATTTTACATATGTCTCTCGCCTAATAAAGCGAGCATAATTTTATATGCTAAGTGTACGTTGCTCATGTTTAGATCGTACCTCGGTGAAAATTAACTACATTTATGTTGCTCTTTTTTAATTGCACTACATCATTTTTATGTCCCTGCTGTTTTTTATCAAAGATATCTCCCATATGTTAATATTCCGCCCCTACCATTGAACTTATCGTCTGCTTTTATTTTTTTTAATGTTGTGCTACCTGCTTTCTGACAACGTTCACCGTTATTCCTCAAAAAAAATCATTTTCCGTAGACGAATTAAAGGGCTTTACTTACTGCTACCACACATTGGTTACGTACTACTTTCAGCACAATATGAAACCATTATAAAATCTCTACATTTGCACTTTTTCCCTTCTCCATGCTTACAATCTCCTTTACATTACTACTATCCTTACCAATTTGAGTTCAAGATACTCCTATTTCTGGCCAAATATTTTCGTTACCTTTTGCTTTCCTATTTGCTAACATTATACTTGTTACTTTTTATAAATGTTTCTTCTGTCTACAGCTTGTTTCTCCATGCTTACATTGTACTTAATTTATCTTCTTTTTTTAGAACTCCCATTCTCTTTTGCTTCTGTAATGATATGTTCCTCTCTGCATTTTCCCCATGTCTCTCGTTTACTGTTCATTACATCCTTTTGTTTCCTCTCTTTCAGTACTAAACTCTTGGTGGGGTTACCTGCCTATTCTCTTTTGCTATCCGATTTTATGGACTCTTCGTGCTCTGCTAAAGCTCGCCGTGAAGAAATTCTCCGTGGCAAACAACCAACTGACTTACCAACCTCATTGTTGCCCTCCATAGATGCTTTGCCTACTGCTTTGTCGCCGGTGCTTCCACAACCGTGTTCACAGCCATGTATGCTTGCTACTAACACCCCCTTGCTCTGTGTCCGATGAGACTCCATTCGCTTCCCGCCTTTTTTAGCCCCTCCGGTTTCTCATTGTTTCATTTTTCCCTGCTTTTACTTTGTTATCTTACGGTGTTATCCAGAGATATTAATACACCTCCTCCATGGAAGCGCCACGATGGTTGTTCATGTTCTCTATGCTTCCTCTGCATATTCTCTTACTGCTTTTAGCTCATCTTCCTTTTTTGTTTATACAAATCTGTTTTCCCCTTTGTTTACATGATAGGAGACCCCTTTGCCCGTTGGTTAGTTCAATGAACTGCAAATAATAGGAAAAAAGGAGGTTATCCAATTTGCTTGAGAGTTGCTAGAGCAGTGCTTTTCTTTCGTTGTTTCTTTTCAAGTTATACTCCGTTTCTTTGCTTCGCTCTTCTCTTAAACCATATATATTTTTTCACCACATCTTGCTGCATAGTTCCTACCATATTCCATACACATTTCAGGTGAGCTGTGTTCTTTTAACCCAGTTATTTCGCTTAGAGAGCCAGGTGTTACCCTTTCTAAAGAACAAGCCTCTTACCTAAAAGGTTCGGTAGCACACTTCATCACTTACATTTTTTTATTCTCTTTTTTCCCCTCCTTGTGTTTCTGCGTCTGTTTTGCACTACTATTACATTTGTTTGTTTGTTTCACAACAAACTTCCTTCTTCATTGTTTCGATTATGTATGCCCGCTCGCATACTATGGTGGTCAGACATGAATGTAATAAATGTAGGGCCATTTTTGGTTTCAAGAAAGATCTCATCATAGAAGCTCCTCTAGACAGCAACGAATTGTTTACAATAAATGTTGTCGGAGTGGAAAGGTTTCTCTTCCACTGCATAAAAGTTTCCCCTCCCCACTTAGAGAGCTTATTGGTTTTAGTAAAGGATCTCGGTCAAGTGAGTTTATGCGTTTAATACGCCATTACAATTCCTTGTTTGCATTCACTTCTTTGGGCGTAGATGTTGATAGAACCATAAACACTGGTGGTGGCCCTTATGTTTTTCGTATAAATGGTGTTGTCCATCATCGCATTGGTTCATTGATGCCTACACCAGGTCGGAAACCCCAATATGCTCAGCTGTATATTTATGACACATCCAATGAGCTTGCTAATAGGTTGTCAGTGTTCAGCAAAGAAGATAGTGCACACGATGAAGCAGATCCTACCATTGTTGCTGCATTGATTGCTATGTTTGATTGTTGCAACTCATTAGTGAAAGAATTCAGAATGGCACGTGATCGGTTGTTTTCTCAAGAAAATCCAGAGATTTATATTCGCCTTATTGGTTCATCTGATAATCACGGTGATAGATATTCTCTGCCAGTTGTGCCTGAGTTAGCTGCTTTAGTTGTAGGTGATCTATCTTTAGAGAATACCAGATTTGATGTGATCGTTGAAACTCATTATGGTGAGCTCAAACAGATCTCTCCTTTGAATCCTGCTCTAATGTCTCTTCAGTACCCATTATTATTTCCATATGGTGAAAAAGGCTTTCATCTTGGTATTAAGTACAAAGAGGTGGATGCTGATGTGTCTCCAGCTAGAGATGAAGTGTCTATGCTAGAATATTACTGCTATGAATGCCACTACCGAAGAGATGAACCGAATCCTTACACATGTTGTGGTCGCCTTTCAAATCAGATACAAGTAGATTGCTACTCATGCCTTGAAGCAAACCGCCTCTCATTCCACTTCTTTAATCAAGATGTGTTAAGGTCAGAGACATATCAAGGCATTTCAGATGCGCTTGGGCAAGGCACATCACAGGGCAAAAATATTGGAGTCAAGATTTTGCTTCCTGCGAGCTTTACTGGTGGGCCTCGGTATAATACTCTCAACTATCAAGACGCTATGGCTATTTGCCGTGAATACGGTGCTCCTGACTTGTTCTCTACTTTCACATGCAATTCAAAGTGGTCAGAAATTATAGATGCGCTCAAGTATGAATCTGGTCAAAAATATGTTGATCGTTCCGATATTGTTACTCGAGTATTTCATATGAAGCTCACTGAATATATTTCTGATATTAAATCTGGTTGCACTTTTGGTGACGTGCGAGCAGGTTAGTTTTTTATTTCCGCTATAAGTATGTGCATTCTTCCCTTTCAGCTGCAGTACACTGCTTTTTCCCCTAATGTGTCTGCTTTTCTTGTACCAGTTATGTACACTATTGAGTTCCAAAAGAGAGGGCTACCTCATGTTCACACCTTAATATGGCTTGCTCAGCATGCCTCAGATCTAACAGGCCAATTTATCGATACTCTTATATGTGCTGAAATTCCTGATCCAAATATTGACCCACTTGGATACACTCTTGTCGAAGAATTTATGATGCATGGTCCATGTGGATATCTCAATAAAAAATGCCCATGCATGAAAAATGGGTTGTGCTCAAAGCGATATCCCAAGCAGCTAAACTTAGAAACAACAATTGATAAATGTGGATTCCCAATATATCGTCGTCGGGATGGACATCGCTTTATTACCAAAAATGGAACTGATCTTGACAATAGATGGGTTGTTCCATATAATGTTGGCTTGCTCAAGAAATACCAAGCTCATATTAATGTCGAATGGTGTAATAAAACAAACCTTGTGAAGTATTTGTTTAAGTACCTTACTAAAGGGCAAGACAGAGCAAGAATGAATTTTTGCAATGTTGACCAATCAAGATCCTCAGCTAGCTCATAGCCTAAACAAGGAATAGATGAAATTGCTGATTATATTAAGTGCAGGTACCTATTTTCCCTATATAAGGCCTCCCACTTTCCTTGCACCAAAGTTTCCCTATTTTACATTTCATAATGCTGCTATTCTATGTAAAACTTGCCGTTTTTTTACAATATACCTTTTTCCCCTTTATCTCATAATCGATAGTTTCTCATATGATAATATAGATATTTGTCTTCATGTGAAGCACTCATGCGTTATTCCAATTTGAAATACATGGTCGAATGCCATCCGTTGAGCGATTAGCTGTGCACATGCCAAATATGAATAGAATTATGTATCATGAAGAAACAAGCTTGCAAGAAATTATTGTTGATCCAAGAGCATATAAAACTACGCTAACCGAATGGTTTACAACTAATCAATGTTCTGCTCATGCGAGATCCTCTACTTATTATCAGTTTCCATCAAAGTGGACATGGAATTCTACCAAAAGAAATGGATACAAAGGAAGAAAGCGTCATCAAAGATTGGCCGATATATAATGTGCACCTGGCAATCGTGAATTATTCTATTTAAGAATGTCATAATGGTTGTTTGTGGTGCACAAAGTTATGAAGAAATCAGAACCTTCAATAATGTGTGCTATCCTACTTTTAAAGAGGCTTGCAAAGCTCGTGGTTTAGTTGGTGATGATACTGAGTGGTTCTTACTTTTTGATGAAACAATAGTTTGGGCTACACCACATCAGCTCAGGCATCTTTTTATGGTGATTCTCTCTTTTTGCAATGTAATCAGCCCTCAAAATTTATTTGACAAATATTGGTGCTTCCTAGCTGATGACATCCAGTTCAAAATACGCCAAAGATTGCAGAACCAAACATATTCTATACCAGTTGATTACCTACAGTCCCAGTTATTAAGTGAGTTATGCAGTATGTTTTCAAGGAATGGGCTCAATTTTACTACATACGGCATTAACAGTGGATCAACATCTACTGATCTTCCTTCTGGTAATCGGCTTGTAGCCGAAGAGTTAGCGTATGATACCAATATCCTAGCAACACAGTCTGATATACTCTGTGGCAAACTAAACTGTGACCAGTCTGCTATTTACAATGAAATTATGATGGCTGTTACTCAAAATAGGGGTGGTTTTTATTTTGTGTCAGGACATGGTGGTACTGGAAAGACATTTCTTTGGAATGCTCTTATAACAACCCTAAGAGCTAAAGGTCACATAGTTCTTGCTGTTGCTTCATCCGGAATTGCTTCTCTTTTGCTTCCAGGTGGCCGCATAGCTCATTCCCGTTTTAAAATCCCTCTTGACATTAATGGAAAGAGCTTGTGTAATATAGCACGTGGAACAATGCTTGCCCAACTCATTATCAAAACTTCTTTAGTTCTCTGGGATGAAGCACCCATGATGCATAGACATTGTTTTGAAGCACTTGATAGAACATTGCGTGACATAATGTCTCATTGAAGATGTCTGTCTACATGGATACACCTTTTGGTGGAAAACTTCTTGTCCTTGGTGGAGACTTCCACAAATCTTGCCGCTATTCAAGGTGGTACTGCAACGTAAATCGCCGATGCCTCACTTATTAGATCTCCACTTTGGCAACATGTGAAGATCCTAAAACTGCTTACTAATATGAGGCTTCAAAATCCAGCTCTTCTCACGTAACATGCTATTCTCTGCGGGTTTGCACAGTGGGTACTTAGTGTTGGAGATGGTCACTTCCAATGACAAAAAAAGGAGAAGTTGAACCAACATGGATAACTATACCAAATGATCTTTTCCTGCTACCAGCTAACAACAATGTAGATGCAATTGTACATTCCATCTATGATTCCTTTTGTACAAACTATGACAACAGTGGGTACCTTCTTTGAGCGTGCAATTATTTGCCCAACTAATACCGTTGCTGATGAATTAAACAAGTCTGTATTTGATAAGGTCCCAGGACACGCAAAAGAGTACCTTAGTTTTGATTCTATTTGCCAGTCTGATAGTCACATTGGTGATGCTGATCTGCTATATCCACATGAGTTCCTAAATTCTATAACAGTCAATGGATTTCCACATCATAGCATTTGGTTAAAAATGGGTGTGCCAATAATGTTACTACGGAATATAAATCAGTCTATGGGTCTTTGCAATGGTACACGTTTGATTATTACAAGACTTGGTGATCGAGTGCTTGAAGGACGTGTAATCACTGGGGAAAACATTGGACAACTTATTTGTATTCCTAGAATTGTCCTAAATGCAACAAGCCCTCAGTGGCCATTTACCCTACAGCGACGTCAGTTTCCAATTAGGCTTTCATATGCAATGACTATTAACAAAAGCCAAGGACAAACCTTGAACAAAGTTGGGATCTATCTAAGGAATCCAGTTTTCTCTCATGGACAGTTATATGTAGCGATATCACGGATTACATCACGTTCAGGGTTAAAGATGCTTATTGAAAATGACAAAGGTGTTGCTTGTGCTGAGACAAAAAAATATAGTATACAAGGAAGTTCTTGCTTCCATTTAATACCTTCTTATTCCTATCCTTTTTTATTCTTAGTCATCCTTCCTATTCAAAACCATTACTACAAATTTATTTATAGAAAATAATCACACCAGTTATAAAAAATGCCCCAAACAAATATATCTCGCCTTTTATAGTCCCCATACCAATACATATCTACATATTTCTTCATAAGAATAAGATACATATTTCGTTTTCCATACTAACAACATTCTGTTCCTGGTTCAGAATGCCCTAGAAACATGCCAATCCAGGTAGGCTTATACTCAATACAATTGTATTCCAATTTCTTAAAAACTACAATGTTAACAGATTTCTTGATTGACACATGCTCTTTTTTTATTGTTTCCTTTATTGTTTTCCTTTACTCAATACTTACACAGTTTGGATTCGTTTCAGCTTGTTGCTTCTAGTTTGTTTATCCATGTTAACCAATTCATCTTGCTTTTTTTTATTTACACATATTACGTTATCCTATTGGTTTCCCCATTCTGTCCTCTCAAACTTACCTAACCTCTCAGTAACATAGCTTGTGCCATTCCCAATTTGTTAAACCACTGAACACTGAATGTAATTATATACCATTCCATCAAAAAAACTACAGTACTAACGAGCTTTTTTGATTACCACATGCTCTTTTCCTTGTTGTTTCCTTGATTGTTTTCCTCTACATAGTGGTCACATAGTTTATATGCTTTTCAGCCTGTTGCTTCTACCTTGTTTATCCACATTTACCACCTCATCTTTTGTTTTTTAGTTATATATATTACATTGTTCTATTTGTTTTCTCATTCCGTGCTCTCAAACTTACCTACTCTCTCAGTAATATAGTTTACAACATTCCCAATTTACTAAACCAGTAAACTTTTACAAATCACAATTTAACCTTATTCACATAATACCTTAGTTGCAGTTGTATAGATTACATTTATCTATATATTTGCATAGCTATAAAAAATGATCTCATTTTTTGCGCTACATATACTCTTTTATTATTTACATACATTTAGAAAATGATTCAATATAACTACATCTCACTATGTATACTGCTTTTTGCCTAAAAACCCTTTTACACCAGCTTATTTTTATGCAATATATACTTTATCTTCTTCCTATTATTTCCTCTATATATTACCTATGCATTTCATTTCCTTCCCATTATGCTTCACTTTAATACCTACAATGTGTGCCCCAAAATTTTTCATCCTTCCGATTCTCTTTGCTATATTCTATTGAGACTATACATACGCCGCTTTAGAATATTTATGCCATGTTATACCAGCTTATCACACTACGACATACCAATGCATATATATATATATATATATATATATATATATATATATATATATATATATATATATATACACCCACACACACACACATATATGCATTACATATACCGCTTCTATTTGTGTTTCTTGTATACATCATTTATATTATTTAGATCTTTTTGCATATCATGTGCTATCATATTGGATTACTCTACCTCTTCTCCTACCTTATACTACATACCAAATTAAACTTCTCTTTCATGCGCATAGGATACATACCTTTTCTCTATTTTATGCGTTTCCTTCCTGTTTTAGAATGTCCTACCAAAAAACTAATTCATAGGCTCTATTACAATTATTTACACTAATCTAAACTATATAGTATGAAAAAGCCAAAAGTATTCATTTACATACTATATGTATTAGCTCTCTTCTCTTATTTTCTTATATATATTACTAATACTATTTAGTTCTACTCTACGCTTCCTATTCTTACATGTTATTATAGTGTTTTGATAACATATTTTGTTGTTCTCTTACTGTGTTACACAATGATATTCTTTCTGTTTATAATATGTTTTTATTCCTATAATACTTCCTTCATATTTTTTTTGTTCTACACAGGTTAAACACAATGTATACATCATTAGATCAGATCAATCAAGCTTCACACAGGTGGAAAATACTTGTTCGATTGGCACGTCTTTGGGAATTTAAAAACACGCAAGATCCAACAGACATATATCACTTAGACTTTGTCATGCTTGATCAGCAGGTTTTAACCCCTCAATTCATTCATCTACTTAATTTGTATAATGAGTGACCTGCTCTTATTCCTGCTATTACCATCTCTCTGCTATTCCATGCGTTTTTCTATATGCACATTGCACTTATTTTTTACAGCTTAACATCACCTTACACCTTTTAAAGGGACATGCTATGGAAGGAATCGTTCCACAAAGATGGCTTCATAAGTTTACATCTTTGCTAAAAGAAGGCTCGATTTATGAATTCGAATATTTTGAAGTTCTCCAGGCAAAACAGACATATAGAGCAGTTGATAACAACATCTCGGTTCGATTCTCCAAATACACAAAGGCTACCGAAGTGTTACCAGAACCAGTTAACTTTCCTATTTATGCATATGATGCAGTGCCATTTCCTGTTCTAAATGATCGTATTGGAAAAAAGGCTTTGTTATCAGGTACAACTACACTTATACTTAGAAAAACTTTACTTTCACACCCATCATTATTGCTTTCTTATTACACTTCCCTACAATATAGACACTACCATGTATCACCTACTGCAACCATTTTGCTATACCCCTTACATACTTTCTAGCACAGAAAAAACAGCTAGCGATCTACCGTTTCTGTTACATAGTCTGCTTGCTACATTTTACCCTTGTTAATTCCATACATTCACTACACTATGTAATACATTCAGTTACTAATATTGTTCACAATTTTATATACTACGATTCTGATTATCATTATTGCGATTACTCAATTGCTATGTGCTAATCTGAATGCTGTATGTACCGGATGTTGTCGCTCTTATAACTACTATCTCACCACTCATAGAAACAACAACAAAGTTAGGCGCCACACCAAACGCACTTATTAAAATAAGCGATGGAAAGTACGCACGAATTTACATTTTCTCCTTCCAATTTTCTTACATTCTATTGCCTATACTTATATCATTGTTGCAAAGCAAACTTCTAAAACAATGCGCTTTACACTTTATTCACGGTGAAACAACAAATGTAACACTGGGTTGCCATGCTGAATTATTTGATCTTGAGTCCTTTTCACGATTCACAGAACACACCAGTCGTCGCTCTATTTGTTGGCCTATCAGTTGGTACATATTCAGGTCTATTACATTACCCTTGCTTTAGCTGCTGTCTATACAAAAAAAGCGAACGCATTTTCCCCTTTTCTTATCTACACTCCTAACGCTGCATACTTATTTCATATACATAACCAGGCCACCTTGCATTACAAAGCACTTCAGCAACAAAATGGTATATCAACATACCAGTCCCAGAAATATCTGCCTTACAAAACATGTACTATCTCTGATTCTTATTTCAAATACTTTAACAGCTATCCAAAACATAGTATAAATTTTCTGTGCTTTTCCCACTTTTCTTACTATTGTAACTTACAGGATTACCAACCGCCCACATCAAATCGAATGGCAAGAAGGCAGTCACAGCTATAACAATCCGATTCCCACGACGGCGCATGAATTGATAACACTCATACCTAATGAAGTTTTGGTACAAGAAACTTTTCATGGTTTAACCACATATTAATAGCTACTTATTTACATACGCTACAGATTAATACTTTCTAAATATGCTCTACACAGGGTCAACGGTACAAGCTTACCATTCTTATCACAGGTTTAGTACCATCACAATCATGGTGGTATCTAGCTTGTACATCATGTTGGAAAAAAACTTTCCCAGATGGAGATGGCTACAAATGTAAAACATGCAATGGCAGATCAGCACAACCAAGGTACACACTTATTTGCACACCTAGGCGCTTCAACTTTTTGAAATTACAAATGATTATTTAACTACCAAAAAAAGGATGTACAACGTATCTTGGAAATATTTATGCAGATACAAAATAAATGTATACGGCTGTGATCCTGACACTGATGATGAAAACACACGTACTCATGTTGAATTCATGTTCTTCGGCGATATAGGTCAGCAACTGATTGGAAAACCACCAATGCTCTTAGTTGCATCAACTGGAGACCAACCAAATGATTTCCCATCAGAAATCCAATCAGTTATTGGCAAAAAATATGAGGTCATTGTTCAAATGTCAGAAGGATCATTGCAAAGTGATGTACCAACTTTCCATGTACGATCAGTGGCAACTCAAACAAACCAGAACATTCTCCTATTGGCAGACAAGCCAGGATCTTCAGCGGTTCTAGCAACAGAAATACCTACCTGTGAACAATACAAAGATCAACTTATTCTTCATCCATCGACACCGCCAACAGTTGCTACCCCATGCACAACAACGGTTACTCCTCTCCTAGCAACACCTATTGACACTCCAGAGGTAAACAAATTGAATAGCAGCGTTATTTACTACCACAGTTCAACAGGCAACGCAATTCATATACATAGCATTATTTGCAAACATTTAATTATGTTTACCCCTTCATTCATCCATTACAAGATTACATCGGAATCACATCCTGATGAAACACCACCCAGCGCACCAATGCCTACCAAAACTACCCGAGCTGCCTCCTCTACAGAAACAAACACAAGGTAATTCCTTCCAGTATAATACATTGTTGTCAACACAATTATCCAGGAAAAACCACATAGCATCTGTTTAAAGCCACCGATTGTTATCTTTGTTGCCTCTCACCAGACCTGTCCGATCTGTTAAAAGGAGCAAAGCCGTGAAGGCATTATTTCCAGATGCACACCAATGAGTCTCCATAATACACAGTAAGCTATTTTACAATAGTATCACTCATTGCTATACACATATTACAAGACTAACCCATGCTACTATTGCTTTACCCTCCGTTCCTAATATAAAAACTATCTGATTTATCCACAGCAGATGCTACAGCTTCCATCCACAACGCTGATCAAAAATGCTTCATACAAATACCATCGTGAACTGTAGTACTTTTGTAAGATTTCCATTCTACTAGCCCTTGCTACTACCAGCTACAACCATTTTGTCAGTACACACTCTTACTATCTATGTCATCCCTTCCAAGAAACTGTGATACAGAACATTACTCCTTGTAACTACCATTGTACTCTTTCACTGTCCATATTAACAAAACCTTTCTCTTTTCTTGCTCCCAGACACACATTGCCTTGTTCACACGTTTGTTTCCTACATCGCTGTGCTTGAATCATCTAACTCATCATTTGTTACCACATTAGTTCTAACAATTTGATCCGCTCTAAGATCGCTCGCTATATACAATTCACACGTTTCTTTCCTACACTCATCGTGCTCCAAATCATCTAACTCATCATTTATACCACATTAATTTTAGCAATTTGGTCTACTCTAAGATCCCTCGCTATATACAGTTGCTCTAAGACATTACCAAAAACAAAAGTTAATACTCCTTTCCGCCCATACAGTATATCCTATCCTCACTTTATTTAGGTTCAAATAAACTATTTACGCAATCTCTTAGCACATATTTCCTGCACTTCAAACATTTCATAATTGTTAACCGCATCATATACATTATGAAACAAAACCATTGTACGTTAGACCTACATATTCCATCTTTAACAATTTCACCTACATATAGTGTTCTACAGTTATCTACAAACCGGCTACACATAAGCCCATCCAGCTATTACTAATGATACATAACAATTGCATACCAATTCTTCGTCAGCTATCAACATACCACGCGTTTAACATTTTGTCATTCACATGCAAATAAAAAAATAAACGATTCAGTGCTCCAAAGACAGACCACTCTCCATACCAACATAGATTATGACATGTGAATACTCAGCGATTTACACAAAATAAACTGCGCGGCGTGACGCCGCGTGCGCGCTTCTAGTTATATACATTGACGCACCACTGCTGCAGTAATTATCATGCGTATCATCACAATGACAGAAACACAGCTTATTAGCTGGAAAAAATAGTTGACGCAGTTTCATTTCATATGCAAGAAGCAGTAGAACGCATTTCAGTTGCCCGTGCTGCATGGCACAATGCTGATCCCAAAATTTCAGAGGTGGATGTAGATTGAAAAAGGCTCTCTGTACTCTGTACTGATTTACAGACAGCAAAAACAGCGAGTGGGCAGTTTGAGCAGCCATACATTTTGGATGACTTTTTTTGGCCCAACTATATATCAGACAACAGCTCATACAAGATGCTGGTAAAAAGGGTTAATTTGCTAAGTGACCTGTACTAGTGATAAGTAAGGAAATTAATAGTAGCTCTAAGCGCATGAACGAAGGGTCTATTCTTTTTAGCTGCAGTTTATAGTTTTTGGTTGAAATTTTTGAATTTTAGCCGTTTGCGACAGAGATTACGGAGAAAGATACTCACTTGCGATTTTGGATGGTACAGATATTGGACTTTTAACATGTACTATAATTAACTTGTAGACTTCATCTTAAAAAAATACTCCGTTTAAAAGTTAGGTACTATAATAAAAATCAAAAATTGTTTTAAGAAGCTGAAATGATCAGACCCGAAGACATCCACCTAGTTTTTGTACTGTAGAAGTGGAGACTAGCACGAGCACTTGCATTGATACCAATGGTCCGATGCAAAATCTGTGCACAATGATGCCCTGACCGAATTGCTACGCCATGCTGAAACAAATAGTCAAGCATAGCTTCACGTTCGGCCGTGCAGGCCAATCCGCCGTGCTTTGGGGGCCGCCCTCAGGTTCCACGTGCACCTATGTCTAGAAGGCCTCCCCTACTCAGTAATTGGTAACAAGTGCTCGCTGGACCACATCGACGACAAATCACTTTGTCAAGATGATGCGCGAACGCTGGACCTATGGGCGTGGACAGCAAATCCTAGTTCTTACTTCTATCCCTAAGGGTAATCTCAATGTAGAGATTAGAATGATTTCTTAGCAATTAATGAGTCTGTCATATTAGCAAATTGGTGAGGTGGCATGCTAATTAAAAAAGAAAGAGAAGGAAATCGTTTTCTCGTGAAGAAACCGAGTCGCTCGTCATCCAATACCGAAGAAACCACTTCTTTTTAGCGCTGCAACAGTTTCATCGTTTCCATCGCCTCCCTCCCGGATCGCCTGCGCCTCTCCACAGCCGAAATCCACCACGCGCTTCCCCCGACCCTCCCGCTCCCGCGCGCGGTGCCCGCTCACGCGCAATGTTTCTCCCAATCTCGCGCGCTTCGCTCGCTCGTGCGCCGCTTCTCCCAATCCCGCGCGCTTCGCTCGCTCGCGCTTGCCTGCCAGATCCGTGACCAACCTCATCCCCAGCCAACTTGCAAGGATGGATCGATCGAGAAAGAGATGTCTACAGCAAAGGAAGGGATCAAGGAAGGCCAATTCAAGTTCCAAGCAAAGTTGTGGTGATTCTCTATGCGCTGGTGCTTCTCCAGGCATGGGTTCCCCTACCGCCAGAGCTCCTGACGCTGCTGCTCCAATGGGTGATCCTGTCACTGCTGCGTGGCCTATCACCTCTGAATGGTAATTACTAAACATCTCGTCAACTAATCCAACATAGATCATATGAGCACGGCAAGAACTATGGAACAGATGCTGCAAAGCATAAACTATCTTCAAGTCTTTGTGATATTTTTGTCTGATATTTTTCAGGTTGTATTCATCGGGTGGATTCATGAATTATTTACGGAGGTCAAATCCATTTGTTAACCATCCTAATGGAAGTCAGCTTCCAGAAAATTCTCATTTTGTTGGAGCTGCAATGGGGCAGAGTACAATGACGGCATCACCAACTGAAAGTGGCTTAGCAAAAGAAGCTGCAGATGAACAGATGGGATCACAAGAGCAAGAAGCAATTGATATTGATGATGATGACACCCTGCATCCTGCTAGGATTGGCAAGTGATTATATTGGTCAAATAATGAAGATATTAGATTGGTAAGTTAGCTATCCTAGTTTCTAAAAGTTGTACTGTACTGTAGATCAGTTTGGCATGTTACACTTGAGTAAGCAATTTTTTGTTCTTTTCCTCAATGCAGGTTAGTGCTTGGTTGCAAAATTCACTTGACCATGTAGATGGAAATGATAAGAAGTTCGATAAATATTGGGCAGATGTTACTGCTGTTTACAATAGCACAACTGAAAGCAACCATACTAGAAACATAAACCAAATGAAAATTCGTTGGGATCGAATTAACAAGCCAGTAAGTGAGTTCCAACCGCAATTGGCTAAGCATAAATTGTTTGCAGAACATCAAGAAGGGGCGAGGAAGGATGTTGAATGTACATTTGGGATTTTGCAATCTCGCTTGTGTATTTTGCGTCGACCAGCACGTCTATATGAGCAAGGGGATCTTGAGAATATCATGCTAGCTTGTATAATCCTTCACAACATGATAATCGAGGATGAGAAGGATATAGAGCAGATTTCTCTCAATTTGAATGAAGAAGGAAGCACATCGATAGTTGAAGCACCTAGCATCACTCATGGAGAAAACCCAGAGATGGAAGAAGTACTACAAAGAAACGCCACTATTCGTGATCGTACTGCTCATAAGCAACTTCAATCAGATTTGATTGAACATATTTGGCATAAGTTTGGAAATTAAAAATAGTTAGGTACATATATGATTTTTTCGATGAGTACCCGATTTGAAGCATTACATTTTTTATGTGGTATATAAAATTTGCATTACTAATTTTGAGTATGTCTAAGTCTATCATTTTTTTGTGCAGCTGGAGTGGAGCTATTGGACTGGAGCTGTGGAGTTCCTGTGCAGTTCCTGGACTAATTTTGCTTATCAGATTCCATCATTTATATTGGGAGTTCCTGTGGAGTTGGACTGGAGCTGTGGAATTGGACTGGAGCTGGATGAACAAGAAGTTCATGATTACCTAAATATTACCTAATACTATTATGTAGTATCATTCTTATTCCTACCTTAATCATTATGGTTATTGTAATACTTCAGAACGTAATCCATGGGTGTCTTCATGGTTGGTATCCTAACGCTTTAGTATTCCACTAAGTAAACTGCGTGTCTTCATGGTTGGTATCTTAACCGTGGCTATCTAGTATAATTCTTATGCCTTTGATATATATGCATTACATGGGCTATATATGAATTCTACAGCCACAATTTGGCCACACACACCATATTGTCATAGCTAATCATTCTATAATTACTGCTGTAACATCCCAAATTTACGGGACTATTGTAATTACAAAATTGATAAGAATCTTTGTCGAATTTTTGTGTATTTCAAAATTTCGTTTAATTGAATTCTTGATTTGAAAAAAATTGAGGCGGCAAAAATTTAATTAAGAAAATAAAGCCTCAAAAAAGTGAGAATTTAGATTTCAAATCATAATCCGAATTCTCAAAAACCTTGGCAAGCCCTAAATAAAAATAATTCTGAGAATACCAAGGTTCCTGTTAAAAATCAAGAATTGAGTTATTAAAGATTTTCCCTTCTAATTAAATTAAGTTGGCAAAAGAGAAAATCAAATAGCAAAATCCCAAAAAGTTTTATTTGGGCCCAGCCCTTTTCTTCCAACTCGGCCCACCCGAGCTGCTTCTTTTCTCCTGCCCTCATCCCCTTCCTCCCAAAGCAGCCGCCGCCGCCCAGTCTTCTTCTTTCCCCCTCCATTTCGCTCTCTCTCTTTCTCTGCTGGATGCCAGCCGTTCGGCCGATTTCACCTGTGCCCTTCTCCTCACTCTGCGGACCCAGGTCGACCTCAGCCCCGCTCACTCGGCCCCTTCCTTCCCGGGCCCGTGCACTGCATCCTTCCTCCTCCCTTCCTTGGCCCAGTCGGCCCTCTCCTGCAGCCTAGCCGCGTCCACCGGTTGCCCTGCCTCCGGTCCCTGCCCCGGTGCCCCCACTCCTGGCCCCGACTTCAATGCCGCGCGCCGCCCCTGGGATGCTTCAACGCCGTACGCCTAGCTGCTGCCCTCTATCACCGGCCTCGCCTCCCCAGCTTCAATGCCGCACCAGCCTACTGCAGCCCGAGCTAGTCTCTGGATGTCGCACCACCACCGCTAGCCTGCACCGGCCTAGCTCTGCCTCCATCGGTCTCGCAGGCACCGTCGTCACTCTCCCTTATGCTCGTCTTCAATTCCCCAACTACCAGCCACCCCGCTCAAATGCCACCACTTCGGCATTACTTCGCCTCGGCCCACTTCAATGTGCGCCAGCAACCCCCTCGCATTCCCCTTCAATCCTCAAACCGATTTTGGATAGTCGCTCCTCCCTTTTTCTCTTCTTGTTGGGTGATCCGCCCGCCGGGCTTTCTCCCGTGTTGCTGCGCCACCCGCCGATTGTAGCCGCCTGGAGCTCCCCCACGGTGCCTTGAAGCCACTCCAACCCCCGCTCGCACTCCCCGTCGACTCCAGCTCACCGCCCACGGCAGCCACTCTGCGCCGCCCGTGGCCTCCGTCGACGGCCCGCCTCAGCATCTTCCTGGCCAAGCCGCCGCCACCGGTGAGTTCCCTGGGGTCTCCCCTCACTCACCCTCGCCTCCATTTCATTTTCCCTCCTTCCCTCCACTTACTGACGTTTCCTCTGGTTTCGTCGCCGCCAACCGGAACCGCCACCGCTTGCTACCTCGTCGCCGGTCTGAGTCATCTTCTTAGCCTCCTCAACCTGGGGACCCCTGGTAGCAGTCGCTGTCGATGTCTCTCCGATGGTTCCTCGCCAGCATCGTCACTCTCGCAACCGGGCGCCTTTCCTCCCTGACTTGGCCTCCACTGGCTTCTCTGCTCGCTGCCTTTCTCTGCGGCTTCCCTTCTTTGTCAATGACAGGTGGGCCCTGTTGAAATGTATGTGGAGTTATGGTTATCCCTTGTAATGCCAAAATACTGCTATCTTGTGAAATTGCTAGTAGATAAGTCTGGAATTGGTATTAGGAGTAAAATGCAATTGGTAGGATTGAACAAAATTGTATGTTTAAATCAAATAGGATGCTATGAAAGAATCTATCAAACTCTCTTGGCTAATTCCCAATGTTCAGTAATTAGCGCAATCTTGCTAGTTATGAAGCCATTGAATGGATCATGTTTGTTAGAGAACTCCTTGTTGTAATAAAACTGTGATTGAGAAATAATTATGCCCATATCTGCTGAATACCAATTTATCCCTGTTTGAGCATTTGCTTAAAACAAAGACCTCATGGCCAATTTTCCAATTTACAGTTTATTCTTACTATTTGTTTAATACAAGCACAATTCGCACAATGATAACAATGAATATTGCAATCTAAGCATGTTTAGAAAGTGACCCTGAAGATTGTTGATAGATAAAAATCTTACTTGCGGTTTTAAAGGGAGAATGAAATCGCTTATCATCCCAAACCAAGTTTTGCTGTTTCTCGTCGATGCTTAAAGGCCATCAAGAGTTAATCCAAAGAAACCCAAGTATACTATAGCAATCTGCCTCATACCCCTTTTGTCTTTCTCCCTGAATTAAATCCGCTAATGCAACTCAAGGCTATCTAAACCTTAACTTGTGAAATGGTAATAAACTACAAAAGGATTTGTTTTTGATTAAATTGCAAAACCCTTACTCAAACAAATTAATGCCGGGAGCTAAGATTTCATAAGCCTCTCTAGTATCTTTATCTTGAGCATTTGTCATCAGCTCATCAAGTTAACTATATTTTGGGCACATAGAATATCAATGCACAAATTGTTTCCTTTCTAAAAACAATAAAACTTCCTTTTTAATTAATGTTTAAGACAATGATAAATCCAGTCTTTAATAAAATACAAAGACCCAAATCTCTTTCGAATCGAAAGATTATTAAACCTAGATAAAGAATTATTGCTCCTTTCATCAAATAAATTGTTTTGGAGGGATTCTAGGTTTGCATCCTAAGGCTAAGTCTTGTAGGAAAATGAAGCCTAAAGTAATAAATTGCTAAGCCAATAACACTCTTAACTAAGAATCTTGCTAAAGCATAGTTTTGCATCCGGAATAATCTAAATCCTTCCTCCTATAAATAATTAATTGAGTGCACAGTCATCAACTCAAACTTGTCAATTCATGACTTACACCCTAACTAAAAATACAATCTTCAATCATCCCTCATGAGTTGTCAACCGCTAAAATCATCAACCTTGCTCCTAATCATAATTGGATAAGTACCCAATTCCATAGTATACCTAAATTATAAAATGCTTGGATTCAATTATCTGGCAAAACCATCCTCCCAGGCAATTTTTCTAATGTATAAGTCCTGTTTAACTCATGGAACTTCCTTGATAAATATAAATGTTACAAAAGAAGTTATAAAGAAAAGAGCCATAGCCTTCCCCACAAACCCGTATCTTGAATCCTGCAGAATAATCCTGCAGGTGGTCCTTTATTCAACCTCTTTCTCTTTTGTAAAATTTTCCTTCTCGGTAAAGCTATTCAATCAGTTCCTTCCTATCAAATGAATCCATTCCAATCGCTCCCTCTCTACTCTCAATTTGTAAACCACATAAAATGAGTTCAATTAAATTAAATTAAGCTTTTGCCGCTGTTTGAATTTATATAGTTTTCCATTTTGTTTCTACGTATTAGAAGCTGCAGTCGGATTCAGATTACCGTGAAGGTTCAAGAATTATCTTATCGACTGGTTATTTAAGCAGGCTTTGATTTAAAACAAGGCTGCGGTAATTAAGCCAGGCAAGTCATCACTTTGATCATATTGATCCCACGTTTTATAAAAGTTATGTTCTTTCAAATTATCGAAAATGCATGCTCAATCTTGTTATGCAAATGTATGTCAAATGTAAGGTAGATATTGTCCCTGTTATGATACCAGTATATTATCATATCACTCTTTACCATTTGAATTATCTGATTCCTTGTCGCCCTAGATAATAATGCTAATATCATTAGCTAAGTCATATTTTACTGCCAAGTGAGTCCAGAGCTAGGGCATTAAATTGTCCGGCTCATCATTATTCTTCAATCAATTAAATTGATTTTGGGCAGTCATGAGATGTAGATGACTGATAGTTTTGGTACAGATTATCTTGTGCTTCCTAAAACCTCAAAACTTGCTTTACCTGTCTGGGCGGTTTGTAAGAGTGGCTGGTGCAGATGTAGCACGAAGTATAGGGTTGTGGAAAGCACCGTCTGGACAAATTAAGGACTTAATCCTGTGTTGACCTCTCCATGTAAAACAGTACAACCACAAGCTGGCAAAGTGTAGGCATGACTGAATAATTTGTACTCGCCAGTAAATGAATGCATTTCGGGGGAAAGCATGATTTTTCTCGCTGGACGCAAAACGTCCTGGAGATGGTCATGTCACCGGATAGAAGTGGGCGTAAGAGGGGGTCTAGCTGGCGCCTAAATGGCCTTCCTATAGGTGGAAACCTTAGCGAGTGCATTCTTTTACTAGATACATTGTAAAGGTCATGTGATAACTCGATTGATCTGCGTATCTAAGGCAATACGCAGAATATAACAATTGATTTATCTCTGTGAGTAAAGTTGTACAAACTCTGCAGAGTCTAAAACTATTCGAATAGCCGAGCTCACGGTCAAGAGCGGACATGGGAACTTCCTCGAGTTAGTTCTATTTCAAAACCTTTTTTTCGGGAGGGATGAAAACTAAGTAGAGAGATGTACTCTACTTTATTGAACTTTTCCTGGAGAGATGTACTCCAGCGGTAATTAGGGTGGAGGTAGCCCAGTAATCAAAATTAGCATTGGTGGAGGTAACCATACACTGTAAAAGGTGGATGTAACCTGCGCTACTATAAATATTGCACTCTCTCTTTACAACTACATTTTGGTGAAAATTGCTAAGTCTCAGGAATTTTACCTATTGTATTGGAAATGCTGCTTTAGCAAATAAAATAGCCTCAAGCCTCCTTTCACAGCCTTGCATATAATAGTTATTAGTGATGCATTCTGTGTGATGGCTTGTTGAGTACAATTTTGTACTCATTGTTGCTTATTACCCTCCAGTTAGTCAAGAACAGAAGAAGAAGCCCTGCAATGTATAAAGAGGGTCGACAGAGCTGGTATTCAAGAAGGCCAGGGACGTAGGTCGCGAAACCCCAATTGGCTGCCTGTGGGCAAGTCCTGAGGGTCCCACTTGTGTAAAGATTTTCCGCTACTGCATTCTCTGCATTCTCGGTCTAATCGGCCCATGTACGTTATTACTGTATTAATTATGCTTTTGCTTAATATGTTTTTGATATAGAGTGATGTAACTGTGAGCACTGACTACTGATCCAGGGAACAGTGCAGAAATCGCAGAGGAATTCGGATTTCTAAATCCGGTTCTGACAACTGCTACATGTAAATGGTCATTAATTTTATTCTCTATAGAAATTACTATAGAAACTACAGCATTGGGGTGGTTAAGTCTAGATGGATAGTTATCGCTCTCTCTCTCCTCTAGAAACCACACATAGAAACTATGCATTGAGACTGCCCTAAGGTAACATGGATAACTTTCATTGACGGTTCTTCTCGTGGTTCGTCATCAGGCCCACAGGTGATGTCAACAGAACCTGACCGCCTCAAAAAGGGCCATACTTACAAAGTTATTCTGCACCTCGACTTCATCGAGGACTTCTCGGTTGCCCTACCTGAAGCTGACTAAGGCACTGTAGCTTTCGTGCCCTTCAAGCTGGCCACGTACGGGCTGTCCTGGTGCCTGGGTGTTGTTGATGGAACCCCGGAGCACGTCGAGGACCTCCAAAGCCAACACCAAAGCAATGACAATGTGCGGCCAAAAAGGGGAACCTATGGAGTGTCTCGCCGCAGAGGGCTGACCCTTGAGGCTTGCCGCACCGAAGACAAGAACCGCGACAAGTGCTTTGACAACGACGATGAAGATCACGCCCACCACCGTAAGCATGACCAGTCGCGCCAGTGGAGAACGAACACCCAGGAGGGCGACTGACATGGAAGCTCATCCCGAGAGCGCCTTCACGACAGGTCTCCATGGCCGCACCATAACTCTGGAGGGCATCGTCGATGGCAACATGACGTTCTGGCCAGCCCCATCATCTTCGACTCTCTCGGCGCCAACCAGCTAAGACCAAATGACCACAGCACATTGACCACACAGACTCCGCCTTGTAGGCCCTTTTTGCTTCCCAAGTGGCACTCCTTCATCGTGAGTTGGCCAACCTATTAGGAAAATAATAGTCCCATGTGGATTGTAGGAGAGAAAAAGTACAACATATAAGTGTGAGGGGATCTCCACCTATTAGACTAGTGTTTTGGGGGAGGAGGCCCAATATCACTTATAAGATTGTTACTTGGAGGGTTTGCTAGTGGACAGCCTGTGGGCTTAGTGCGCAGGGAGCGTAGCCTATTTAAGAAAGAAGAGACCAAGGAGTGGATCCGGTGGGACCTAGAGTGGTCGCCGGTTCCAACATTTGGTATCAGAGCCAGAGACCTAACATCTCCCAGGGTGCGGTGTGCACAAATCCATATGAAGGAGGAGTTTCTTAAGAGTGCGGTGTACACAATCCAT
Organism: Melocanna baccifera; assembly: GCA_036346265.1. Taxonomy (NCBI): domain Eukaryota; kingdom Viridiplantae; phylum Streptophyta; class Magnoliopsida; order Poales; family Poaceae; genus Melocanna; species Melocanna baccifera. Next base: position 13,319,123 of record CM070710.1, read on the forward strand.
ATGTGAGGAGGAGATTTTTAGGAAAATAATAGTCCCATATGGATTGTGGGAGAGGAAAAAGCACAACTTATAAGTGTGAGGGGATCTCCACCCATTAGACTAGTATTTTGGAGGAGCAGGCCCAATACCACTTATAAGGTTGTTGCTTGGAGGGCTTGCTAGTGGGCAGCCCATGGGCTTAATGCGTAGAGAGCGTAGCCCATTTAAGAAAGAAAAGACCGAGGAGTGGATTCGGTGGAACCTAGGATGGTCGCTGGTTCTAACACAACCTACTTGACACCAAGCTCCGTCAGTCCGAGGAGGAGGCACGGTCCAACAAGCAGGAATGGCTCGGCAAGGCCGAGGAGTACTTGGCTGTAGCGCACCAGGCAAGCGAGAAGCTGCTCCTACCTCTCCATCATGATGGGCTCGCTATCTACCGCTCTGCCATAGGGCTTACCTCTACATAGCCATGCTCCTTGCCTGCTCTTCAAGATGGATTGGAGGCTTTAAGCCTTGGCTGCTGCAGGCTGGGCAAGACGCCACCGGTTGAAGCATCCCCTAAGCTTCTGACCTCCTCTAATAGGGCTGCCACGGCAGCCACAAGCATCCTAGAGGCGCCACTCCAGGACTTCGCCCTGACCCCGCTGAATGCCATTCAGACCACTGCAACCCCCGGGCGTCGCAAGATATATCTACAAATGCGGCTCCTCCACAAGTCGTTGGCTTCGATTCGCCACCCCCTCTGGTCGCCTCCCAAGCCCCTAACTGTAGGATCGTCGATGGCAATCAGAGGGGGATGAATGATTGCAACGCGCACCGAAAATTTTTAATCTATTATTTTATGCTTTTTTAACCTGTTTAATTCTCGAAGAACAAGACGAATAAAAACAGCAAAAATACTATATGTATATGTGTTGTTGAACACAGGACCGAATCAATCACTAATGCTAATTATAAGGTTTTTGACTAGATAACGTGGTAATGCAGTTGTACTAAAAATTAGTATGTATGCATGAAGCCTAGGATCTCTTGTCACGTCCCATTGAAAACCATCTGCACCTACTAGTTTATATGCAAACAAAAAGGAAAAACTCACAGATCAATGAAGGCAGTGCAAAAAGGAAAGCAGAAACCCCAACTCAGGTAGAAGAGAACGATCTGGAAGAACCGTGACACAATTGCAGCCGTATAATTTTTTCTCACCGATCAATGCAACTACGTCCTCTGTCCTTTTCTTTTCTGCCGCAAAGCAGCAGCCGCCTGCTCCTTGTTTTCTATCAGAGACGGCATAGCACACGTCTAGGCTTCGCTTTTCTTTTTCAGATGGTAGCACAGCCTCCTGCCGTTTCTGTTCTTCCGCGCCTTAGGACCGAACGCCTAGCGCCTGCTTCTTTTTCGCCTAGAGATAGCCGCGTCGCAAGGAAAATAGCCACCGCCGGCCAAGCGCTGCAATCTCCTTTTACTCGAGGAAAAACGCAGCGCCGCAGCTTTTCTTCTCTTCTAAAACTACGTCGCGCCTGCTCCTTTCTTTTCTGCCCAGATCGCTCGCCGCGCACAAGAACAAGCCACGGCACAGCACCTTCTTTTTCGTCAAAAGCTACGGCCTAACTCCAAAGCTGCAAGCCCTATTTTTCTATTGCTTACATCCCTGACAATACAAACCAAAGCTCCCATACATATATGCTTGCAGCCATGCAAACTCCACTTCCACACGGAAACAACCGCGCGAGACTCCGTATATAACTCGTATTCTTCGGCCGTATCTAGTCACCTCTTACGTATTGCTTTGCATGCAGCCAATTCCAACACGGAAGCGATGCCACGGTGTCGGGACCCGGAACAACAACTCCAAGTCCCTCTGTATAAATCGCACTAGTCCAGGATCAAGCTAGTGCACACAGTGGATACAAAGATTTATATCATGCACAATGACATTTATTCATTAACTAAATATGGGCCTGATGGCCAAAGGTTACATCAATGGTTCATAAACCAAAAATAAATATAAACAGTGGAAGAAAACCAATGAAGCAGCAGCCCATCCTGCCTGCCCACAGGCGAATGACTGTAAGACGCGGCCTAGTCGTCACCATCCTCACCGAAGTTGTTGACGTCATCCTCTGGCAACAGATTTTAGTAAGGTGAGCATATAAAGTACTCCCAAGGTAAGCACATAAAGTACTTACGCAAGTTACACCAGGAGTTTTAACAGAGTGAATGCATGCATAGGGATAACAAAGGAAGGCTTATTAAGTTTATTTGTGCGAAAAACAGTACTGAATTTAAATACAATAACATAAGCGCAAAAGCTGAATTTTATACCGTAGATAGAAATAATAATTTAACAAAATAATATCGTTAGTGCAGGCTCCGACCAAACACTAACCTAGTCACAGGTATCCCACCTGGTCCATCTTTTCAAAAGTTTTCACATGGATTCCATCTATCCATATGTTTTTCAAAATCTCTTATGGATTCATTTTGTTAGTGCAGGCTCCGACCATACACCAACTTATTCACATGTATCCCACCTGGTCATGGATTCCATCCATCCATCCATCCATAAGCTTTTTCAGAAACCATTTTAAAAGCCAAAGTCTAATCCATGAAAAACTTTACCCAGTTTGCCCATAACCGTGGGCACGGCTATCCAGGATAGATTATACACTCTGCAGATGTTGTACAGCTTTACCCACAAGACATGGTCATCCCATATTGCCACCGGATAAACACACTTCCTTTGGTGTGCGGCGAGGAGATCATGACAAGGCCGTTACAATGATCCATAGCCAAAACAGTCACGCCGCCACTAAGGTTTCACCACAACTCGAATCCACGAGTTGGAGCCCCCTCTGGTGCCATGTGAGACTTCTCGCGGCCTACGCCACGCTCACATTCAGCCTATAGCGAAACTATATTTGGAACTTCATAAATTACTTAGCCAGGTCCGTCTCATACCGGACTTGTGGTAGTACGATGTGGCTTTGCAACAGTAGCTCACAGACCGGTCCTTAATTTGACTTAGGCTCAACCACATACCCACATGCACGACAATCAACCAGGTGTCACCAAACACGAGGCATGCCGGCACCCACCACCTAACCATTTGCCTAAGTCCAAATCATAGTTTCTATTTTCATTTTTAAACAATTTTCATAAACCATCCTTGACTCACCGAAGTCAAGTTTTCAAAAGGAACTGTCATTTCATGTGAAAGAATTGATCCCACCTAAAATTATACTAAGCCAGGCTAAGCATTTCTACAAAATTTCTAGTCAATACTATAGTACTAACTAGTTTTCAACTAGGGTGACAAGGTATATGAATTCGAGATTCAAATTGGCCATATTCAAAGGATTATGGGTATATCTAATATTTAAATTGAATTTAAATTAAATTTGAATAGAAGTACGCATGCATATACAGTAAAATAACATAAATAAATTTAAAATATTAGGTTCAACATGGTCAAAGGTGTAACTTACCTTGCTTCGATGTTTGCTGAGATTCGTTGAGTTATACTCTCCGGAATAGTCGTAGTCTACACGTGAAAAACCAGAACAAACCAAACTCAAACAAAATCCAAATAAAATCCAACAATCATAAATATATGCTGGGAGATAGAATATGAATTTAGAAATTTGGATGGGTCCAATCAGAGTTAGAGCGAAGAAGAAGGACTTCTAGTAGTTTGAATTCTAAAGAAATAAATAAAAGTAATTCTTGGAATTCTTTTCTTTATGAAAGAAAAGTGGTCGGAAGCTACAATATTTGTGTATGGTCGAAGCCATGATCGAATCAACGATTGAAGTTACGAAGGTCAAAGTTGAAGATAGAGACTCCAAGTGCAGGTGCAGTCGAAGTCGAAGATTCAATCGAAGACCTGGTCGGAATTGTACAGTGGTCGGAAGAATTGGATTTATGCAGAGTAGTCGAAAGAATCGGACGGCTTGGAGAGGTCGGACGGCTTCGAGTGGTCGGAGAGATTGGAGGGTTTAGAGAGGTCGGAGGGTGCGGAGGTTAAAACGGTCAAACAACCATGGTTGGCTCGAAGACGGAGGTCGAAGTCGAAGGCTCCAAGATCGAAAGCCGAAGTCGAAGTCTTCGAGGTCGAAGGCCAAAGGCTGGAGTCGAAGTCACCGAAGGTCAAAGTCAAAATCGGAGTCTCCGAAGGTCAAAGTCTCTGGGGATGAAGATTGAAGTCGGAGTCGAAGGCTCCGAGCAGTCAGAGTCTAAGAAGCCTCCGAACAGCGGAGTCTAAAGAGCCTCCGGATGGCGGAGTCTAAAGAGCCTCCAGCATCAGAGTCTTATGAGTCTCTGAATGTCGGAGTATGAGAATTGGAGGGCTGGGAGAAGTCGGACGACTTCACGTGACAAAATCCGAGCGATCCAACGGCGGCGAAGACAGGTGAGATGTACAAAAGAGGGAGAAGAGTATGAGTCCTGATTTACTTTGGCGCACGGTTCGGGCTGCACAGAGTTGGCTGGCAGCGAGGGTGTAGCGGAGACGGGGTACAATTATTGACGGTGGAGACTCTCCGATGACGGCTTGCTCGGAGAAGGGGTGTCGAAGGTTCACGCGGGCCTGAGGAAGGTTACCGGTGGTGGGGTACTCCGGTCATTCTTTGGCTCGAAAAAACAGGGTGAAGGAGGTGCGCGCGGTCCCGTCGAAGATTTGGCGGTGGTGGCGTCGGCGGAAGAGACACTCCGGCGGCGGGATTGCTTGGCGGAGGGGTGGTGAGGTAAAGAAAAGAGAGAGGGGATTGCGAGGAGTGCATTGGTGCTTTCGTGCAATACCAGAAGTGGCTGGAAGGTGGTCGGCGGCGAGGTAAAGCAGTGGCGCAACTCAGGCGGCGGTCCGACAGCGTTCCGGCGATGAGGAGACACAGCCAAGGACGATCGAGAAAACCCAAAAAATATGAAATATATACTGAAAAATAGGTTATCAATTTAGATAAATTTAGAAACCTGAATCACCTGATTCAGAGTTCAGACGGAGGAGAACGAGCGATTGGAAGATTGTCGGATCAGAAAATGCTAAAAAAAGGAAAAATCAGGAACATTCCGAAGGAATATTCCTCCGTGAACAGTAACGGACAGCAGCCCTTTTCATTGTTTTTGGCCATGTCGTTGGCGAGAAAAGGCACGGGAGGTGAAGCCAATGGGTTACTAATGACCCGAGGCACATGTAGGAAGTGACGGCACGTCAAACGGAGCACGGTGACGACGTGTACGGCGAAAATGACATAGGGTGTGTAGAGAAAAATAATTTTTGGGTAAAGAATATGATGAAGTAAGGTAACCATGGCGTAGAACGCGGTAAGGAGAGTCTAGAAAAAAATATCGGCTAAGCCGAAACTCACCGGAGGCGACGCAATCGTCGTTTGAACGACGTCGGTACCGAAACACGAAAAACTCAATATCTTCGCGCTCGGTCAGGCGAATCCAAAACCGTAAGAAACATAGCCTCCTGGGATGGTTTGACACGTTTTGACGCGAACGGATTGTTGAAAGCATTCCCGGACAGACGGGGACGCGAAGTTCCATTAGTGGCCATGGCAAGGTGTCGGGCGCAAAAATTTAGGAAAGGTTTTTGGACGAACGGAGGGGAGCACGACGTAGAACGCGTCGAGATGAACTCAACGCCGCAGACGGCTCAGCCAACGGACTAGCGAAACACGATGGAGAAGACTTTATGTAGCATACAGGTTGACATCGGCGTTCCGGGCAAACGGAGAGGAATTAACATGCAAGAGTTGCGGCGAATCGAAGAGTAGAGCGTGGGGATCGTGATGCTCACCTTGGTTTTGGTCGGGCATGCACGGTCGGCCGGTGGCGACGCGAAGAACAGCGACCCGTTTTGGCCCACGGTGGCGACGGTGCTCCGGCGAAGTTCCGGCGAAGGCGAGGTGAGCACCGCGTAGAACGCGACGAGGCGAAGCCAACGATGTGGTCAAATGCGGCGGCGCTCCACCGGATGAGGCACAAAAGGCCGAAGAACGCCGCTTGAACTACAAAACTAATGTCAGAAAACAAACACTACTGCAATCAATCAGTCAAGGATTTGCCGGTTCTCTGAACTCACGTCTTCAGGAGTTAGTTCCAGACGTGAACAGTAACCTGACGAAAATCCGACAAAACAGGGAAAACAGCAGAGAAATGAGTGGTGCAGAGCGCAATCAACTCGGTTCTACCGAGGGCCTCTTTATACTCTTATTGATTACTTAATTTAGGATCTTTTACATGCAAGAATCATTCGACAAGAAACAAATTCTCCTAACTGTCCTGCTAACTCGGACAAACTCTTCTCTCGGCCACAAATACAGAGAGTGACCGAGTCTGCTGCTTCCGGTTACTCCGGGCTTATTCAAACAAACCAAAACACATATTTGTGAAGATAACCAGAATAGCAATGCTCAAGATTACACTCTAATAAATTCTCCCCTAATCTTGACGCATTCAAACTTGATCCAAACCCAGTTTGTCTCTAAGTTCCTTGACCGCACTCGGCCAATTGGTTTTGTTAGGATATCTGCTAATTGATCTTCAGATCGAATGTACTCAACTGAGATCTTCTTCTGCTCAACACACTCTCTAATGAAATGATACCGAGTGTCAATATGCTTGCTTCGGTCATGGAGTACAGGATTCTTATAGAGATTAATGGCCGATTTGTTATCCACATTCAGCACTGCACTGCAGTTTTGCTCTTCCATCAGTTCTGCAACTAGACGACCAAGCCACATACCTTGGCAAGCTGCAGTTGCAGCGGCAATATATTCGGCTTCACAAGTTGACAACGCAACTATTCTTTGCTTTTGTGATTGCCAACTAATCAAATTATCTCCAAGTAAGAATAACACCCCTGTGGTACTCTTCCGGTCATCTACATCTCCGGCCATGTCGCTGTCACTAAACCCGACTAGCCGGAGATCTGTTTCTTGCCTTCTCTTAAACCTGCAGCCAATGTTCAGTGTTCCTGCAACATAACGCAATAAGTGCTTGACTGCAGCCCAATGTTCAGCAGTGGGTCTTTCCATGAACCTACTCACATAACCAACCGAGTATGCTAGATCCGGCCTGGTATTCACCAAGAACCTCAAACTCCCCACGATGCTTCTATACTCTGTCGGTTCAACACAATCTCTAGTGCTTTCTTTACTTAACTTAAGTCTAGGCTCCATAGGTATTTGAGAAGGATTGCATCCTTCCATTCTTGCCCTCTGGAGGATTTTTCTTGCATATGCGGATTGAGACAGAGTAATGTAATCCTCTGTCTGACAAACTTCCATCCCAAGATAATAACTCAATAAGCCTAGATCACTCATACTGAACAAAGTCTTCATTTGCTCCTTGAATCTGGCTATTTCAGTGACTTGAGCTCCGGTAATAACAAGATCATCAACGTATACACCCACAACAAGTCTTGAATTATCTGTACCTCGAGTATACACAGCACCTTCCACAGCAGTCTTGACAAAACCCAGGTTTGCCAGACTGGAGTCCAACTTGAAATTCCAGGCCCGAGGTGCTTGCCGTAAACCGTATAGGGCCTTCTTCAGTTTCAAAACTTTGTTTGGGTTCTGTTCATCAATGAAACCTGGAGGTTGCTGGACATACACATCTTCTTCTAGCTCTCCATTCAAAAATGCTGTTTTGACATCTATGTGGTGAATTTCCCAATTCCTTTGTGCAGCCAATGCAATGAGTAACCGCACAGTTTCCATCCTTGCAACTGGTGCAAAAACCTCATCAAAATCAATCCCGTGCTGTTGCACATATCCCTTAGCAACCAGCCTAGCTTTATGCCTCACCACTATGCCATTAGCATCCTTCTTGATCTTGAAAACCCATTTCAAGCCAACTGCTCGATGTCCTGTTGGCATATCAGTCATGTGCCAGGTGGAATTATCTTCTATTGATTTTAGTTCTTCAATCATTGCCTTGCGCCAACAACTTTGCTTCTCAGCTTCTTCAAAACTTGTCGGCTACTCCTCAGTCAACAGGCACTGTTCACTGTAATCAAACGCTGAAACTGGTGTTGTGGAAGTATAGAGATCATCAATCCTTCGATATCTCCGTGGTGCTTCATCTATATTGGTGGAGGCATCACTCGGTGGTGTACAGAATTGTATCCCCACAGGAGTATATGCACCGCCTGGAGTCGTTGCTGAAGATGAACTCCCACCTGGAGTTATTGTCGGGGACAATCTCCAACCTGAATTGTTTCCATTGTCCACCCCAACATCTTCAGTCGCTGTAGACCTTGATGATGCCAATCCAGACATAGGTGTAGTGAAATACTCAACTAAAAATTCCCCATCTCCACGGTCTAGTTCCTGTGGTGTGTTAGAACTCCCCCACGGCCAGCTTGCCATTTCATCGAACACTACATCTCTTGTTACACACACCCTTTTCCCCACTGGATCATACATCCGGTAGGCTTTGGACCGTTCAGCATAACCAATGAAAATCATCTTCGAGCTGCGATCTTCAAGCTTCTTGAGATTGGGTTTCACTTCCTTGACATGGCCAATGCATCCGAATGTCCGCAGGTGCTCAACATTGGGATGAAAACCATGCCAAGCTTCAGTATGGTGTCACACCTCCTAAGCTCTTCGTCGGTGATCGATTCAGCACATATACCGCCGTTGTCACTGCTTCTCCCCAGAATTGGTTTGGCATTCCCATGGCCTTCAACATACAACGTGCAGCTCCCACAAGTGTTTGATTACGCCGCTCGACAACCCCATTTTGCTAGGGAGAATATGGAGCAGTTAGCTGACGCTTTATGCCATGATTTGCACAATATTCTCCAAATTCAGCTGCGTTGAATTCTCCACCACGGTCAGTGCGGAGTGTCTTCAACTTTTGCCCAATTTCTGCTTCAGCGGCTGCTTGAAAGTGCTTGATCGCCAATGCAGCTTGATCTTTGGATGACAATAGCCGAATCCACATAAAACGGCTCATGTCATCCACCAGTAATAAGAAATACTTCTTCCCTCCTGGGGTTCGCTAGCAGTGTGTTTCGCAGCCTGGGAATGAAATACACCCCCTCAAGTGCACCGTGCTCTCCATTTTTGCAAGCATACAGCACTGTCCCGCGCCCACAAATTTCTACTACAGATCCATCCCCGAACTTGACAGTCCCGGTGACATGGGTATCAAGTTCAGCAAAGACATCCTTGGCACCCGACATATGATTCGTAGCACCGGTATCCAAATACCAGAATTTTGAATCAAAGTCTCCAGCCTTCTCTCGGAGCTTCACTTCTTTGGCCTGCATTTCATTCAGATACACCTGCTCGTGCAAGGTTGGTTGACTGGGTGAGGAGGACTCACACACTTGTGTCATGAGAAGTGTGGATTCTTCCTCAGTCTTGGCCAGATTAACTTGATCCTTGCGCTCCCGTCGAGGCTTGCGACATTCCCGAGCAAAGTGACCAGAGTTACCACAATTGTAACACTTCGCTTTGGTTCGGTCATGCGTGCTACCGCTCGGCACACCCTCCTTGCCGTCGCGGCTTCTTTGTGATCCGGGATGTCTCGGGCGCCAGCGGTTTTGCTTGCCACCGGCTCCACTCCCTGTGCTCCTGTAGCCACCTGAAAGACCCTCCTGGTCTCTTTGCTTCATACGGGCCAACCACTCCTCTTCGGTGAGAAGGAGTTTGGCTCCGTGTTGCATGCCACCAGTGTCTTCGTCTTCACCGTATCGTTCATCTACAGAAGATAAATGACCAACAAACTCCTCCATCGGCATTGTTTTCAGGTCCAGCAATTGTTCAATAGCAATTGCCACTTGCCGATATTTCGGAGGGACAACTCAGAGTAGTTTCTTGAGCACATGCTCATCTTCGAGGACACCTCCCATGTCACGGATGTCATTGACGAGGCCAGTGATGCGCATTCCAAAATCTTCCACAAATTCTCCTTCCTTGAAGCGGATGGAGTCAAACTCTTGGCGCAAAGCTTGTTGCCTTGCCTCGCGCACACGAGTGACACCGACCCGCATCGTCTTGACTGCTTCCCATGCCGCCTTTGCTGTGTCTTTCTTCGCCAACGACCTCAGCATTTCCCTCGGCACGGCCTGAAGTATTGCAGCAAGTGCCATGCGATCTTCCTTGAAATCGCCGCCTTCAGGTTCAATTGCTCCCCATACACCCTGGGCTTGCAAATTTACCCGCATCAACAACGCCCAGTCGGCGTAATTGGTTCTTGTCAGCATCGGATATCTCAGCGCCACTCCTGACTCCCTGGCCGTCTGCTGAGACATCGTCGTCATCAGAACTCCATCGCTGCCTGCGCTGTTGCCGGTTCTGCTGGAGCTTCCACCGTTGCCACTCATACTGCTCCGTCGACTAGGAGGAGTATAATGGCTTGGCGATTGCGACATGGTGGTGTTCAGGATCAGAGAACGCAGCTCTGATACCAAATGTCAGAAAACAAACACTACTGCAATCAATCACTCAAGGATTTGCCGGTTCTCTGAACTCACGTCTTCAGGAGTTAGTTCCAGACGTGAACAGTAACCTGACGAAAATCCGACAAAACAGGGAAAACAGCAGAGAAATGAGTGGTGCAGAGCGCAATCAACTCGGTTCTACCGAGGGCCTCTTTATACTCTTATTGATTACTTAATTTAGGATCTTTTACATGCAAGAATCATTCAACAAGAAACAAATTCTCCTAACTGTCCTGCTAACTCGGACAAACTCTTCTCTCGGCCACAAATACAGAGAGTGACCGAGTCTGCTGCTTCTGGTTACTCCGGGCTTATTCAAACAAACCAAAACACATATTTGTGAAGATAACCAGAATAGCAATGCTCAAGATTACACTCTAATAACTAAAACTCCGATTGCGACCAAACGAGTGGGAGAGGGGACTTGAGATTTTCGGGGTTGAGTGAGGATGAGGAGAGACTCACAGGGCTCCCTTTTATAGGGGCGGGGGTGGACCGAGGAGGGAGATCAACGGGGCATGTCTTTGAATGGTATGGTTTAAATCCCGCGAAAATAGCTCATGAATGAAGGGGGAAACGGTGGGAAATGAAGAGGCTTGATGAGAGGAGTTAAATGCAATTTATTTCACGTAAATCCGTTGAGGAAATCGCAAGTTATAGAGGTTTGAATCAAAGCTTCAAAAATGACCATGGCGTCTGTACACACGCGCACAGCCTGGAGGTTGAAGAAAGGGAGGAGAGAGAAAGAGAAAAGAAAAAGAGAAAAAAAGAAGAAAAAGAAAAAGAAAAAGAAAAAGAAAATTCAAAAAAATTCTAAAAAACTATTTTCAGAATCCTTGGAACTTAAAAAGATAAAAAAATATTTTCGGAATTTATTGACGTTTATTTTAATTTTTAAAAATGTTTTTCTTTTTCTATCTTAAAATAATACAATAAATAATAAATAAAGCTTAAAAATCTTAGAAAAATTCATAGAAGTTCCTAAAGCTATTTTTAACTTATAAAAAAAATTCCAACTAAACTTTGCATATTTTGCTTTATAAAAAAAAATTTTGTTTAATAGAAAGGCTCTTTTCTTCTCTTTTTTTTAGCAGAAAATTAAGTTAACTAAAAATATTAAAATTTCAAGAAACCAAATAACTTTCATTTTCGTTTTAAACTAACTTATTTAATACCTTATTTTATTTTTACTTTTTATTTTTTATTTACTTAAATTACTCTTCATAAAAATGACCTCTTTTTTTAAGCTGAAAATAAGGCAATTAAATTTTTTTAAAACTTAAACAACCAAAAGTAAATGTTTTTTTCTTAATTTTTGAAATAAACAGCTGGGCTGTTACACACGGCTCTGTATTAAACTTGTATTCCCCAGCCGAATACACACGCCAGCCCGCATGCATAGCTTCGCTTGTTGGGCCATCCAGCTGTAGCAGGCCATGCCAGCCTCCGCCTTAACGCATCTCCGCGTCTCCAACACCGCGTCATCTCCATGCACATTGTTCTCTAGTCTAAACATCCCACATGACATTCTTGACCGATAGGACCTCAGTTCCTCCCTGAACTTAGTCCCGAAACCTCAGTTCCACCCGAACTTAGTTTCAGTCCCGTCATCGACGACGTTCCGCCTCAAACAACACCTGCACATGAATAAACAAACAACCACGTACGAGCACAAGTCCACGACTTGACTCAAATCAATCCGCACAATACCTCACACGAGCGTATTATGCAGCATACGATAATCCGTAATCGTTATCACATCATAAGCAATATTAAAACCAACGTTGTCAATTATTCATCATCTAAAATACCACATGGTCTAACAATCTCCCCTTGATGAATACATTGACAACACTTTAATTTAACATGACTTCCAAGAAGTCTAAGTGAAGAACTGAAGCCAACTCTCAAATTCTCCCTCTCAACACAAGAGAACCAAAAACTCTCTAATATCTCAAATTTCTCTCCCCCTTTGGCAATGTAATCATCAAGAAATTTCAGTGAATAAGAATAATTCTAAGAAAGAGCAATAAGAATAAAAATCTAGAAACTTTGTAAATTATCCAAGTCACATTGTATTGGTTTAATAAAGCAACCAAGTCATATTTTTGCGAAGAGCTATCTGGATCATATAAAGCCATATATCATATAGCAATGTCAAAACAAGTCCGTCAATATGATTAATCGATTTATATCAATGACAGACATCGCAACAATAACCAGACTAATTATAAAGAGCAAAATGAGATATCACAACGAAAAGTCAAAGCCTAAAAGTGAAGCAAACCTTAACTCTAAAAGAGCTAGCAGTCTCATGTAATAACTTAGTGCTCCACACTCAATTTTTAGGCATGTGGCATGCTTGTAGCATACTTCTTTTCACAATGACATATTTTTTTTCTTTTTCTTTCTTATTTTTTTTATGGTAGCATGCTTGAAGCATACTTCTTTTCAATTCTCTTTTCGTTTATACCTTTTTTTTAAAACATGCCAAATTGAGTGATCATAAAAATTGGAAACATGAAACATACGAGCCTCATAGCCAAGAGTTAAAATAAGACTCACAATCATGCTAATCCTTTTTGATGGACATCGCAAAGTAATAAATATAATCAATCTAATCAAAGTATTCCGCCATGTCAAGCTTTTAATTCAAATGTAGCAAATTAATTATAACCAGTCGGGATCAAAGCTACACAACATATGAACAAATATGATAAAGAGAGTTCTACTACTCAAATGGTTTCAATGACTTGGATTTGATGAGTTATTTGATAAGGATAATAAACAAAACTTGTAAAATTTTAAACAACAAGCTCCCCCTCAGAATAATCCCATAGGGTGCAACACACCCAACTCACATCATAAACGAACAAACCGAAAAGTATCAAGCAGTTTTATGAGAGCATCAGCAAATTCAGAATCTAACTTACATAAGATATAGGATAACATCACTTTTGCCACATGGTCTTTCAAAAAGTGAAATATCTTGGAAGCCATAAAAAAGACTTAAAAACTATCAAGTGTTCCGATTAAACAATGATATAAAAGACCAAAATCCAATCAAACTCATGTTCTCCATCCTCATTAGCTGTTCTTACATCACAGGAAACATCGATCTCACAGTACCGGGGTTAGTGAAATAAGATTTAGGAATCCAATACTGAGATACACGACGAGCAAAAGTAGGCGCAACACAAGTACTCTTATGTAAACATTCAGATTTAGTATTACTCATGTTTCTAGTCACAAAAGAACGTGCATTCCTCAAATTTGACCAAGCCTTAGCCTTTTCTTTCATTTGTTGTTTGGCTAGTCTAAAGCAAAATTGCACAAGATGTCCATCTTTACCACAATGACTGCAAGTGTACTTAACTTTATGTTTAACTTGAGAAGTAGAAGCAACATTTACATTCACTTGATTAGTAGATGACATAATACCAGCAGACTTAAATAGTTTGTTTTGGTTCAGATGTTATTTCAATTTTTTCGGATTCAAGAAGCTTAACAATCTTAGGAGGATTATTCTTGGCATGTTCAATATAATTAAATCCTAGATCATGATTTTTTACACTTATTTTTAACTTGTCTAGAATCATATTCAGATTTTTCTTGCCAAAAGAGAATCTCTCTAAAGTGTCTTTGAGGTACTCATTTTCTTTAGTTAAAGTGGGACACGTTGAGCACTTAAAGGATTCATTCACAAGATTCTCAGAAGTATTAGACTGAGCCAATCTTTCTTTTTCAGCAAAGTTATTAAGTTGTTTAGTCAATGCTTCTATTTCTGTGTTAAGCTTAGGACAGTTAGAACAAGAAAATGTCTCATGATGAAGCATCTGATGAATTGTTTCCTGAGAGGAACTAAGTCTAGCTTCTAACAATTCACATTTAGAGCAAGTTTTAGATTGAGCAGTTGAATTACTTAACTCTAAGCATATAGAGGAACTAGACTTGAGTTTTTCAATTTCATCATTCGCAAGTTTTAACTTTTCATCACAAGAGTATGTGCCAATTTTAATTCATCAAGTTTAGCAGTTACATCACTAAGTTGAACCATGTTTGTCATATTAATTCTTCTAGAATTTTCTAATTCAGAATGTAAAACTTGAAAAGACTCACAAGATTCATCATCAGGAATAGAAGATCTAAATCTATTGATTTCAGAATTTAAGCTCTCAACAACAAAATCGTGATTTTTAATTTTCTTTTTATACTTTTTGAGCTCCTCTGTCAATCTAAGCACAACACGAGATAAATCAGTATAAGAAGGTTTTACCTCATCAGAATCACTGTAAAGATCATCATCATTGAACTCCTCACTGTTGGCCATAAAACACATCCCTATGAAGTCTACCTCCTTTACCTTCTTGTCATTGTCTTCATCGTCGCTTTGAGAATCATCATCACTTAAAACAATCTCATCAAGTGCTGCAATTATCTTATTGACTGCCCTGCGATAATTGCGTTTCTTGTTTGGATCAATCTTTACTTGAGAGCGACGAGTTGGTGTCTTGTCATCCTTAACCTCCTTGCTCCTTAGTTTGGGGCAATTCATCTTGATGTGGTTTTGCTCACCACATTCATAACATCTAATTGGACCTCCTCTTCGTCTTGATCTGACGTTGTAAATTGCCTTGGTCACCATGTTAGAGAGAAGTACAAGCTGCTCCTCTGGAATCTCCTCTAATTGTTCATCTAAAATAGAGCACAATGCAGACAAAGAAACAATAGAAGAACTAGAAGAACTGTCAGCTTGGTTAGTCACTAAGCCCAAAGAATTAGTCTTATTTATTCTGACCAAAACATCAATCTCATGAGTTTTCATCTTAGAATAAAGATCATTCAACGTGAGTGTTTCCATATTAACAGAATGATTAATAGTAGTGACTAACGCATTCCAAACAGACATATCCAAAGCATTTAAAATCTGACGCGCATTATCAGAATCAGAATATGTGACATCAACAGATTGCAAATCACTAATAATTTTATTAAAGCGGTCAAAAAGTGCATCTACTGATTCCCCTGGTTTCATCTCAAATTTGGAATACTCCTTTTAAATTGGTTCGATTTAACACTTTTAATGATTTAGAACCTTCATGATAATCAGCTAGAGTAGTCCAAATTTTATTTGCAGATTTAATATGAGCAATTCTAACAAATTCGTTTCTACTAAGACCTTGCAATAGAATATTTCTAGCCTTAGCATTTGCTTCAACATCAGGAGTATTTTCATTAGTAACAACAGGAGGCACAATATATGGATTTTCAACTTTTTGCCAAATTGCATTACCTTGTGCTTGTAGAAAGACCTCCATGCGAGTTTTCCAATAAAGATAATCAGATCCATCGAAAAAGGGTGGTTTACCTGAGAAACGATCCCGATCTGATGCCATTGCAATCTTGCTCTGATACCACTTGTAGGATCGTCGATGGCAATCAGAGGGGGGTGAATGATTGCAGCGCGCATCGAAAATTTTTAATCTATTATTTTCTGCTTTTTTAACCTGTTTAATTCTCGAAGAACAAGACGAATAAAAACAGCAAAAATACTATATGTATATGTGTTGATGAACACAGGACCAAATCAATCACTAATGCTAATTATAAGGTTTTTGACTAGATAACGTGGTAATGCAGTTGTACTAAAAATTAGTATGTATGCATGAAGCCTAGGATCTCTTGTCACGTCCCATTGAAAACCATCTGCACCTACTAGTTTATATGCAAACAAAAGGAAAAACTCACGAGTCAATGAAGGCGATTGCAAAAGGAAAGCGAAACCCCAACTCGTAGATGAGAACGATCCGAAGAACCGTGACACAATTGCAGCCGTATAATTTTTTTCTCACCGATCAATGCAGCTACGTCCTCTGTCCTTTTCTTTTCTACCGCAGCGGCAAATTACCGCTCCTTGTTTTCTTTCCGAGACGGCACAAAGACACGCCTGCCTTCGCTTTCTTTTCGGATGGTAGCACAGCCTCCTGCCGTTTCGTTCTTCGCGCTTTAGGACCGAACGCCTAGCGCCGCTTCTTTTCGCCCAGATAGCCGTGTCGCAAGGAAAATAGCCACCGCCGCCAAGCGCTGCAATCTCCTTTACTCGAGGAAAACGCAGCGCCGCAACTTTTCTTCTCTTCTAAAACTACGTCGCGCTGCTCCTTTCTTTTTGCCGGATCGCTCGCCACGCACAAGAACAAGCCACGGCACAAGACCTTCTTTTTCACAAAAGCTACGGCCTAACTCCAAAGCCGCAAGCCCTATTTTTTTATTGCTTACATCCCTGACAATACAAACCAAAGCTCCCGTACATATATGCATGCAGCCATGCAAACTCCACTTCCACACGGAAACAACCGCGCGAGACTCCGTATATAACTCGTATTCTTCGGTCGTATACCACACGACAGCCACGCGAAACAAACTAACGTGAACTCCTTATCTAGTCACCTCTTACGTACTGCTTTGCATGCAGCTAATTCCAACACGGAAGCGATGCCACGGCTCCGTATTAAACTCGTATTCCCCAGCTGAATACACACGCCAGCCCGCATGCATAGCTTCGCTTGTTGGGCCATCCAGCTGTAGCAGGCCATGCCAGCCTCCGCCTTAACGCATCTCCGCGTCTCCAACACCGCGTTATCTCCATGCACATTGTTCTCTAGCCTGAACATCCCACATGACATTCTTGACCGATAGGACCTCAGTTCCTCCCTGAACTTAGTCCCGAAACCTCAGTTCCACCCGAACCTAGTTTCAGTCCCGTCATCGACGACGTTCCGCCTCAAGCAACACCTGCACATGAATAAACAAACAACCACGTACGAGCACAAGTCCACGACTTGACTCAAGTCAATCCGCATAATACCTCACACGAGCGTATTATGCAACATACGATAATCTGTAATCGTTATCACATCATAAGCAATATTAAAACCAACGTTGTCAATTATTCATCCTCTAAAATACCACATGGTCTAACACTAACTCACCCGGGTCCTTCAGGGTGGGGGTTCCTCCGACTGTCATCCTTCGGCCAGAAGTGAACATGTGGCAACTTCAGTGTCTACTCTCCAGCTTGTAGCCTCAGCGGCTGGCGGCTTGCAGCACTCTGTTGTGATCTGGTCTTCAGGTTGGGGCCTCCCTACCGAAGCTCCAGTGGCCTCAGGACCGCCAACACAAGCTCCTTGGGCCATCACCTCTGCTCCTACGCCGACACCGGCTTCGCCTGCAGTGTCAGCAGATGCCTCACTACCGACTGCTGATCCAAGCCCCGAAGAAGTGCCTCTGCTGCTGCCCCACCCCCTAGCAGAACACCTCTAGGTCGAGGCGCCCCCCTCGGGGGACGATGAAGAACCGCTCTCAGCAGGTCACGGCAACCCCATTCCTCGAGGCAACGGCCGCTTGGAGTGTGCTAACCGGCTAGCTGACCTCTTTAATTATGGTGTTGACGCCACCTCCTTCCGCTGCCCCAACCAGAGCCGCCTGCGAAGCGCGGGCCGACTGTTGCCTTCACTCCTAAGCACAGCGAGCGCCTCACATCTAAACGATGTGACACTCCTCTCATTTTGCGGGCTCAACAGACGATTGCATGCCGGCTTGGCATGCTACACGGCAGACAGTAGATGACGGACAGGGCGGTCAACCGCTACCTCGCTTTGTTCAACAGGCTCCTGCCACAGAAGGCTCTCCAGGCTCTTTCAGCTCTGTTTAACTTCAATCGCGTGGAAGCCTTGCAGGTCGACACGTACTGGCAACACAGGGGGGAGTCGGCTAGCCTTGAGGAAGCAGCTGCGCCGGCCGGGCTATAGAAGTGCGCGCCTCCCAAAAGGCCACTTTAGAATATGAAGCACGAAGCCTCCTTCATGCAACCAGTCGTTCCGGGCTGTCACCTGTGTCACTTTTGTTCTACTTCCTAGTTTGGCCATGTACTTCACAATTTGTATGCTTCTGTGAATGCTTGTTATGCGGCAGCTTCACCTTGCGGACTGCATCTGTGTTATCGAATGGTTTTCAGCTCCTGCCTTTGTCACTAGTGTCGCATCTCACCCGTTCTAGTTCCTTCTGTTGGGTTGATCTAGGCTAACCATTTCCGAGTTTTCAGGGAGACCAAGTCTCTCTCACGCCTTGATCGGAGACACAACCGACTATGACACGGTTTGGGTCCCGGTCACCTAGAGCTACAATAAAAAGCAGAGGTTTCGGCAGGGCTTACACGCGAGTTGTTCAGGCCACAGAATACCCCAACAGTCCCGATCACTAAAGTGCGCTACGGTGAACGAAGACCAAGCCCCTTCCCTGTATGCGGCGACAGCACCAGTCCCGGCGACCACAGCGACCGTGACTCCGGCCACCTCTGCATCAACCGAGCACCACCCTCATGGCATCTCCGATTTCAGGTACGTCTTCCGCACTAATGTTATGTGTTCTTGTTTGATCTAGGGGTAAAGCCTTTTGTTCATGTCTAAGTTTTAGATCCGTACTACATTTGGTATCAAAGCCACCCTTAGGATCATCTTGAACCATAACCGGACTCGGATGTAATGTTTAATGGCTCGGGTTAGCATTTAGAAGGAGGGGAATTAGCAAATCAAAACTTAGATTGGGGCGAGTAGGAGGGGATTTAGAACTCAGCTCGGGGTGAAAAGGAGGGGAATTAGCAAATCAAGACTCAGATCGGGGCGAAGAACAAAAAAAGAGGAAGGACTTATGGCTTTTTCCGGTGCGGGCCGCGGGCTGCTCCGCCAGCGCTGCCGTCTGCCGCCCTCCCAGCGCACCCGGCCAAGGCCGTCGCTCGCCCGACCGGTTTTTGGGCGCAGACGTGTTTTGAGCTGCGCAGGTGTTGTTGGGCCGCGCATGTATTTACACTTTAGGGCCGTTTTTTAGTCCAGTGCCTTTTTATCCCTTTAGTCTTTTATTTTTTGGTGTGCACTATTTAATTACTTTTCGGTTGACTAATTATGATATATCATTGCCACATATCATTATGTCTTATCTCTTTTAAAATTGAACCAACGAGATAATTTAATCTGAGATTTTATGTTATGGCGTTATGTATGCATATAATTACTTTCAAACTAACGTTGACTGTAATTGTATGTCACCATAAAATTGTCAAGTTCTATTTCATTTTCTGCCCAACGGTGATATGAATTAGAACTGTAGTTTTTGCATGTTATTAATCAGACCAACGTAGGGTTAATTGCATGCAATATATATATTGTTATGTTGTCTCTAATTTTGCCCTGTATTTTTTTATTCAGCAATAAATGCTTCCAATGTTGCCGCTACAATTGACAATATTGAGCAGCTCACGGGAAGTAATTTTTCCACATGGAAAGAGAGAATCCATGTTGCCCTTGGAGTTTTGGACCTTGATTATGCTTTGAGGGTAACCACTCCTGTTCCTCCCACTGAAGGTGAGGAAAATTATGATGAGAAAAAGAAAGCTTATGAAGCTAATGCTGAAATATGGTAGCGGTTAAACCATCTGTCACTAATGATTATGAAGACTTCTATCTCAGTTGGGATCAGGAGAGCATTCCCCGATTCCGAAAATGCTAAAGCGTATCTGGCTTCAATAGAAGATAAATTTAAAGGCTCCACTAAAGTTTATGCCAGCACTTTGATCCAGAAACTCTTAAATGCTAAGTATGATGGGTCTGGCAGTATAAAAGAATATATCATGATGATGACTGATATGGCAGAAAAACTCAAGGGCATGGACATGGCAATATCTGATGGTTTTCTAGTCCATTTTATCATGACTTCTCTTCCTTCTGAGTACACGACATTTAAGATCAATTACAATACTCAGAAAGAAAAATGAAGCATGAGAGATTTAATCGCCACGTGTGTCTAGGAGGTAGAAAGGATACGGACGGAAAAGAAGGATTTTGCCTTCCAAGTTGGTGGCTCTAACAAAAGAAAGTTCCAAGGAGACTTCAAGTCTAAGAAAAAGCTGCAGTTCTCTCCTAATTCAACCAAGTCGGGGTCTAAGGTGCAAAATGCGCCTAAACCCCATGTTGCTCCCCCTGGAGCAACTAAAGGAGGGGTGTCATTTCTGCAAGTAGCCAGGGCATTTCCAGAAGGATTGTGCTGGTTTTCTAAAGTGGCTCGCCAAAAAGGGTAATGATACAATAACGTTTATTGATGAAACTCTTTATGCTAATTTCTCTCTTAATTCTTGGTGGATTGACTCAGGTACAACTGTGCACGTTACCAACTCTTTACAGGGATTCCATACCGCGAACACACTAAGAAAGGGGGAGCGAAGTCTTAGAGTCGCGGATGGAAAAGAAGTCGAAGTAGAATCAGTTGGAACTGTTTCAATGGCCTTAGATAGCGGCTTCACACTTCGTCTTGATAATGTAGTCTATGTTCCTTCCATCAGGAGGAATTTGATCTCAGTTTCTTTATTAGACGATGATGGTTTTAAATGTATTTTTGGTGACAATAAATGCATCATTACGTTTAAATCAAATAATATTGGTCTTGCCTTTAGACAAGACAAGCTCTATATGCTTTCTCTTAATGAAACTCTTGTATCTTTGAATGTGTATGATGCTAAGCGTCAAAAGAGTAATGAGACTTCTTCAAAACTGTGGCACTGTCATTTAGGCCACATTTCAATGGGGAGAATGGAGTGTCTTATTAAAGAAGACATTCTCCACCCATTGATTTCTTTGACTCAGACCACTGCATTGATTGCATTAAACAAAAATATGTAAAGCAAATAAAGAAGGGAGCGACTCGCAGCACAGGACATTTAGAATTAATTCATACTGATATTTGTCATCCTTTTTCTTTGACATCAGTGGATGGTTTTAACTCGTTCATCACATTCACTGATGATTTCTCCCGTTATGGTTATGTCTTTTCCATTAAAGATCGATCTGAATCACCTGACAAATTTAATATATTTAAGGCTAAAGTCAAAAATCAGCACAACCTAAGTATTAAAGTGGTACGATCGGACCGAGGGAAGAATATTACGGAAGACATGCCTCTTATGGGCAAATTTCTAGCCCTTTCGCTAAGTTTTTCATGAAAATGGCATTGTTGCCCAATATTCTATGCCAGGTGAACCTCAGCAGAATGGTGTAGCTGAGAGATGCAACCGTACACTTATAGATATGGTACGGAGTATGCTTAGCCATTCTAGTTTACCAATTGGCTTGTGGATGGAAGCACTAAAGACAACCACACATATTCTTAATCGAATTCCTAGTAAATCAGTACCTAAGACACCTTATGAATTATGGACTGGGAGGAAACCGAGTATGAAATATTTATAAGTATGGGGTTGTCGTGCTGAAGCTAAGATATTTAATCCACATATTGGGAAATTAGACCCTAAGACAATAAGTTGCCATTTTATTGGGTACCCTGAGAGATCAAAGGGGTATCGCTTTTACTGTCCTGATAGGATAACAAAGTTTGTAGAAACAAGACACGCTGTGTTCTTAGAGAATAACGATGACATGGAGCCCAGGAAGATACATTTTCAGGAGAAGCGGGTTTATATTCCTTCACCGCTCATCTCAGAGCCTTATATTCCTATGCCTCAGGTGGTTGCACCTCCAGTAGAGAACACTGTTGCTGCACCCGCTGTTGAGGTCTCTGAAATCCCTAATGTTACATCTAATGATGAGCCTCAGCAGTCCCCTGTAATAACTGATGTACCTCTTAGAAGATCACACTGGGAGAGAAGGTCTACCATCCTAAATGATTATGTTGTTTATATGAATGAGGATATTAATGATATGGGAAAGGTAGATGATCCCACCTCTTATAAGAAGGCCGTGATGAGTGAACATTCTTCAAATGGCTTAAAGCCATGGAAGATGAACTAAAGTCTATGAGCACTAATGATGTATGGGACTTAGTAGAAATTCCTGACGAAGTCAAAATAGTAAGCTGTAAATGGGTCTACAAAACCAAGTATGACTCTAAGGGAAATGTCGAAAGGTTCAAAGCAAGGTTTGTAGCAAAAGACTTCTCACAAAGAGAGGGGATTGACTATAATGACACCTTTTCTCCTGTCTCGACTAAAGATTCCTTTAGAATTGTCATGTCACTTGTAGCTCATTATGATTTAAAGCTGCATCAGATGGATGTTAAGACGACATTTCTTAATGGCGACTTGCAAGAGAACGTTTACATGGCTCAACCGGAAGGCTTTGTCGTGGAAGGCAAGGAGCATATGGGATGTCGACTTAAGAAATCCATTTATGGTTTAAAACAAGCATCAAGGCAGTGGTACCTCAAATTCAATAAGATTATAAGGAGTTTTGGTTTTAAGGAAAATAAAGTTGATAACTGCATATATGCTAAGTTCAAGGGAAGTAAATTCACCATCTTAGTACTTTATGTGGATGACATCTTATTGGCCAGCAGTGATAAGGATATGTTATTTGAAACCAAGAGATTTCTATCATCTAATTTTGATATGAAGGATCTCGGTGATGCCTCTTATGTTCTTGGCATTGAGATTCACCAAGATCGGTCCAAAGGAATATTAGGTTTATCTCAGAAGGCATACATTGACAGAGTACTGAAGAGATATAATATGCATAAGTGCTCTGGCTCGCCTACTTCTATTGTTAAGAGCGATAAGTTTGGGATATTTCAATGTCCAAGGAACCAATATGAAACTGATCAGATGAAGTCGGTTCCTTATGCTTCAGCTATCGGAAGCATTATGTATGCTCAAGTATGCACACGCCCTGATTTAGCTTTTGTAACCGGGATGCTTGGCAGATATCAGTCAAATCCAGGACTGGACCACTGGAAGGCCGTTAAGAAAGTCTTGTGTTATATGCAAGCTAGTAAGCATTTTATGCTCACATATAAGTTTTCTGATAAACTTGAAGTTGTTAGTTATTCAGATTTAGATTTTGTGGGATGTGTTGATACTAAGAAATCCACGTCAAGTTATATCTTCACTCTCGTTGGAAGAGTTATCTCGTGGAAAAGCTCCAAACAAACCCTTACGACATCTGCAACGATGCAAGTTGAGTTTGTAGCATGTTATGAGGCTACTGGGCAGGCTGTATGGCTTAAGAATTTTATTCCGGAACTTAAAGTGGTAGACAACATCTCTAAACCACTCACCTTGTACTACGATAATGAACCCACAGTCTTTTATGCAAATAACAAGTCAAGTGTTGCTGCTAAACACATTGACATTAAGTACCATGTTATGAAAGATAGAATTCAGGATCAAACCATTAGTATCAATCATATTAGTACTAAGTTAATGCTTGCGGATCCGCTTACTTAAGGCTTACCACCCAATATTTTTCGTGATCATGTTGCCGACATGGGTTTATTGGAAAACCTCTGATTCTGGATAAAAAGACCTTAAAGCAAACCAACTTCCATTAAGTATAATGAATATCCATTTAAAGATGGAATAGTACACTATAGGTACTGGGTTGTATGGCACTTCTTTGGCCATGCAACACATTGCCTTGTTATGTTGTTTCATTGAGAATGGGCTTATGATGTTAGCCTTACGATCAAAGGGGAGAATGTTGGGTTGATCTCAGCTAACCATTCTCGAGTTTTCAGGAGACCAAGTCTCCCTCGCGCCTTGATCGGAGGCGCAACGGACTATGACACGGTTTGGGTCCTAGTCACCTAGCGCTACAATAAAAAGTAGGGGTTTCGGCAGGGCTTACACGTGAGTTATTCAGGCCACGAAAACCCCAACAATCCCGATCAATAAGGTGCGCTACGGTGAACGAAGACCAAGCCCCTTCCCTGTACGCGGTGACAACACTAGTCCCGGTGACCACATCGACCGTGACTCCGACCACCTCTGCATCAACCGAGCACCACCCTCATGGCATCTCGAACTTCGGGTACGTCTTCCGCACTAATGTTTTGTGTTCTTGTTTGATCTAAGGGTAAAGCCTTTTGTTCATGTCTAAGTTTTAGATCCGTACTACACCTTCATGTTGCTACGCATATTCATGCAGTCTCGCTCCACAATAGCTGGCCGGCACAACCTTTGTAACACTGCAAACCACTTGGGCTCCAGCCACTCATCCACGACAAACCTACCACTCGACCATGTTTCCATCTCATTTTGCCTTACAGTGAGTCACGCAATAATAGGGACAAGAATAGAGACATCTACTGCATGCCTTAGATGATCAGCCACTTTGTTCAAAAAGGAACCAGGCCCTCAGACTCCCCCATCTCGTCCCCTTCTACTTGTGTCTTCACCTCCCTATGCTGGGGCCTAACCTTTCCATTGTTTCCTGGAATGTGAGGGGACTTAACTTCCCTACTCATCGAACAACTGTTCAAGCTACTCTTCAGGCAAACCCTTGCCACATAGCCTGTCTATAGGAATCAAAACTGAGTGCAGTTGACCAATTTCTTGCCAAGTCCATTGGCGGAAATAGACTAGATGATTTCGTCTTCCTACCGACAGAGAACACCAGTGGAGGGATCCTTATCCTTTAGAACAGCGATACAGTTTCCATCTCCAACCCCCGATGCCATGAATTTAGCCTCACAATCAATGTAATTATATGGGACTACACTATCGATTTTGTCCTTGACCTCGGTGTATGGCCTAACGCTTGATAGAGACAAGGAGAGATCCCTTACGGAACTTATGTTTGTGCATCCACCACCAACCACCAAGTGGCTCCTTTTGGGCAATTTCAACCTAATCTATAGGGCCACCGACAAAAATAATTCAAATCTCAATCACCATCTTATGGGTAGGTTTTGTAACGCCCTTAACACCTACGAGCTACAAGAGATCCATCTTCAAAACCACAAATATACTTGGAGCAATGAAAGAGACAACCCCACACTAGTCAAGCTAGACATATGCTTTTACAACACTACCTGGACCACCACCTTCAGCAACCATGCCCTACATGCCTTATCCACTTCCATGTCAGATCACTGCCCCCTCCTCCTCTCAAACGTCGGTGCACCAAGGCCACCCAAAGTCTTTCACTTTGAAAATTTCTGGACTCGACTATCGTCCTTCCAATAGGTAGTCCAATAGGCTTGGGCAGAGACCACACCTAGCTCAACCCAATGTCCACCTTCAACAGAAATTGAAAATCACGATGACCCGGCTAAGGGCTTGGAGCAACAACCTACTCTCGAATGTCAAGCTTCAGTTACACCAAGGAGATCATCCTGCGCCTTGACATCGCTTAGGAAAATAGGGCCTTGATCCCCGAAGTGGCGGAACTCTAAGCCCGCCTAAAAAAGAGAATCATGGGTCTGACAGTAGTCAAAAAATCTCGGATCAAGCAAGTGTCGCGTATTAACTGGCTGTGAGAGGGCGACGCTAACACAAAAATTTTTCACATCAAAATCAACTCTCGTAGATGAAGGAACTTTATCCAATGCCTCTCGGGAGGGCAAGATTGGGCAACATCACACAACAAAAAATCCAACATGCTCGTTGACCACTTTTCCCACATTCTCGGACACAGTTCGCAGGGAGCCACCACCTTCAATTGGGAGAGACTATAATTGTCGCACATGGACCTACATGACCTAGACGCACCTTTCACCGAACTTGAGGTGCACACGGACATCCTTCAATTGCTGAAGGACAAAGCACCGAGCTCGAATGGCTTCAACGGAAACTTCTACCGTTCATGCTGAGACATCATAAAAGAGGATCTCATGGCAGTCCTACACAGATTTTACAACATCAGAGCAACCAACTTTCAGCGCTTCAACACCGTCAATATTATTCTTCTTCCGAAGAAAGTTGGTGCCCAATCCACTACGCAGATTATAGGCCAATAAGTCTCATTCACAGTATTTCCAAGATCATCACCAAAACCTTAGCTTTGCGCCTCATCCCCTTCATGAACAACCTAGTCTCACAGAGCCAGAGCACATTTATTAAAGGAAGATGCATTTGGGAAAATTTTCCTTTATGTCTGGAACCTCTCAAGAATCTTTCACTAGGCGAGAACGCCAACCCTCCTCCTCAAGCTAGATATAGCCAAAGCATTCGACTCAGTACGCTTGGACTACCTTTTGCAGCTGCTAGTAATCAAGGGGTTCCCTCTGCGTTGGAGGGATTGGATATCTTGCCTCCTCTCCACTGCAACCTCAAAAGTTCTTCTAAATGGCATCCCTGGCAACACTATTCAACACCGTAAAGGTCTTCGTCAAGGCGACCCACTCCCCCTTCCTCTTTATCATAGCGATAGATCCCATCCAAAACATCCTCAACATAGCAATGGAACAAGGTCTTATGCAACATTTGCGTGGATAGGTAGCAACCTTTTGAACCTCCCTCTACGCAAATGACACGGCCATCTTCTTACACCCTTCCTAGGGCAGACGTTACCTCCCTTGTCTACATTCTACAGAAATTTGGTGAAGCCACGGGCTTGCATACAAACTTACAAAAATGTCAAGTAGCTCTGATTCGTTGTGAAGGGATTGATCTACAAACCGTGCTACATGACCTTCCAGCCATTCTAACCTCCTTCCCTTTGGAATACTTGGGACTCCCCTTGCGGTTCATAGGCTATGTCACCTGCACTTCCAAAGATTACAAGACAAAGTGTCTAGCCGCTTATCGAGCTAGTGTAGGAAATTGCTAACTCTTGCGGGAAGGAAAATTTTGGTGAAGTCAATCCAAAACACATAAGTGACATACCTCCTCACGGCTATAAAACCACCTACCGGAGTGCTCTAGTTCCTAAATAGACGGATGAGACAATTTCTTTGGGCCGATTCTGAACAACTAATGGGAGGTAAATGCAAGGTCAACTGGGACAAGGTGTGCAAACCCACACACCTAGGGATCTTGACCTCCTGGACCTCCAACGTTTTGTGCATTCCTTGCGAATCAGATGGCTATGTAACAAGTGGACAGTCCAAACAAGCCATGGAAAGGGATGCAAAGCCCTTGCGATGAGCATGATAGACTCTTTTTTGCGGCTACCACCTCCATTACAATCAGAGATGACAAAACAACGAGCTTCGGAGCTCGGCTTGGGCTCAGGGAAGACACCCGTGTGACTTTGCTCCGCATCTTTTTGCTACCTCCAAAAGGAAAAACCGCTCTCTATGTGGCTCTAACTGAAAATAAATGGCTACAAGATCTCAACTGGTTGGTTGGCCCAACAGCACTACACATTCAGGAACTCGTCACCCTCTGGAACCACACTTCACCCTTGCACCTTCAGGAATGGGTACAAGCTAGTATAACTTGGAAGCTCACACTGCATGGTAGCTACGCCATGGCCTCAACATGCAAAGCGCAGTTCCTAGGAACAATAAGCATCTCCATGAACCCCCTAGTCTGGAAGACTTGGGCCCCCAAAAAATGTAAAATATTCACGTGGCTGGCAATACAAAACAGGCTATGAACCGCAGACCGCCTCTTCTTGAGGGGATGGCCAAACCAATTGGTTTGCCCCCTCAATAAGATTTCTTGGGAAACATCCATCCACCTCTTCGTCAAATGCCGCTACATGAAAAGAATTTGGACTCTCATCAGCCACTGGATTACCTTGAACTCCATAGACCTAGCTTCTTAGCACATCACCGCCTCCATCTAGTGTTGGTGGGAGTCCGCCATTTTGAAGCCAGACGTGCTGTGCAAACCTCTAGCCTCGTTGATGATGCTCGTCACTTGGGAGATCTGGAAAGAGCGGTATTCTCACATTTTTCTTTCCGTAGAGTCTTCCCCCACTTCCCTTCTAGCAAAGATTAAGGAAGAGTCTCAAGCCTGGATCTTAGCTGGGGCGAAGAGGCTAGCGGAGCTCCTACCTTCCTCTGTAACACATTAATTTCAACTTTGCTTGGGTGAGAACCTACTAGGTTTGCCACCCTCTTCCTTGTATATAAACTCTCCTTCCGGCTTTAATATATAAGGCAGTGCTCCTGCCCATTCAGAAATACTAAATTACTAGTGCCAACAAACATCTCTTTGATGGAAGTAAGCAAGAAACAACATAATACATCACTTAACCCAAATACCTGCTATCGTTAACTGTTATTTTGGTGCAAATCAACTAAACTCATATATCAAAGGGGAAAATAATATATGAGAAAAATGAGATATCGTAACTATGCTTGGATTCTGAAAGTCATAATTTCTTATTGTCATATGATGTTAGAAAACTACAATTTTATATTATGCTCTCTAATTGCAGTTGAAGCTAAGCAACATAGTTGATTAAGAACAGCTCCAAGATATATCAGTAATACCTAAAAGGCACGTAAGTGAGACAAGTACGAGTTCCCAATGAAGTTTTCGTTATGCAATCCGAATAAAGAAGCTTGTAGCTAGTATGATATTAGTGGTTGATAAAGAGGTCTGTTCTTTTTGGCTGCGGCTGATAGCTTTTTGGCTGTTTACGACAGAGATTGCAGAAAAAGAGATACTCGCTTGCGATTTTTGATGGTACAGATATTGGTTTTTTAACGTGTACTACAATTAACTTGTAGACCCTATCTTAAAAAATACTCCGTTTAAAAGTTAGTTACTATAGCAAAAGCCAAAAGCGGCTTTTAGAAGCCGCAAAAGAACAGGGCCTTAGTCTAAGAACATATGCATCTAAGATCATTGGTTGAAACTATTTTCAACATTGAAAGAACATAAAGGAGCATGGTGATCAGTTTTCCAAGGAGCCAGACCACAGATCCGAACATGTGGAACGGAAAAAAGGCTTTCATAGAGATACATCCCCAACTGTTTCTGGATGGCAAAAATGAACACAAGTGAGAATGCTATCTCCACACGGTAGGAGATGAACTAGGGTTTTGGAATACCCTTGGTTCCTTGTGGCCAGCAGCTCCCTGATGTTCCTCGCACCAAGATAGTAGATAGATAATGGGGGTGCAATATACTAGTCAGTAACGATGCCAATTAGAAGCAACCAATCACGGGGCTCTCCAAACTGTGGTATTGTTCACGAATTGAAGAGAAGAATTAATTGTAAAAATTTGATCGGTGACTTGAGATCAGCAATGGTACTTCTCAATCAATGGGATCATTGCAAACCCTAATTGGGAAACCCTCAAGCACACAATTTGCACTATAAAACTTCCATGGCTTTTCTGGTTTTCTTCTATATTCAATCTCATCTAAGTTACAATAGGCAATGCCCTTGGCCTTATATTAGTGCATAGGGGCACGACCAACACAACTCAAAACTCACACACAGAGCTCAGGCTAAGCCGACTCGAATTCTATTCCCTACGTAACAAATTAGACTCAGACACCTATGAAAACCGATCCCACCTCTCCGAAATCGGACTCCCTAATTAAACCAACATGGTTTTTACATGGGCTCTCTAAAACCAACATGGTTCAGCTAGATTGATTTGGCCATCTTGAAAGCACATAGCAAGCAATCAAACCGACTCAATTTGGCAATTCAGATTGGATTCCATCTTGAAGATTGAATCCTTTCCAAATAGCTCCCACGTGAAATCCTTGCTGGCTCTCGGTTCCTGGCTCTTGTGCACGGCTTGGATTGCCCTCCTGGCTCCTCAAGCCGAGTTGAAGTCCCTTGCTGGCTCCCCTGCATTCCAACTTGTTCTAATTCCCACGCACGGTTCCCCCTTGTGCGGATTGCACACGGGCAATTAGTTTGGATTGCACACAGCCAAGTAGCTCCGAATTTGTTGGCTCCTTTTCTTTCTTTCCAAACCAACTCCTCTCTCTCCACAGGGCTTGGCTCTTGTATTCCTAGCTTGATCTTCCCGTGTGAGGATTTGTCTTGTCTCCCCTAACTCATGGCTCTTTTGTCCTCTTCAAGAAATAATCAGCCAAGCACTTCTCACACTTCAAGTACCTCCTGTTGATATGGTTCTTTTTCAACCGGGCAACAGTAGGCATAAAGTCATGAGTACATTAATACTCAACAAGTCATTTATAATAAAGATGCAATATAATATGCAAGTCTTACCAATGGATGGCTGAAAGACTATTTTGCAGAAAGCAAAAATTTTATGTAAATATGGTAAATAGATTGAATTTGAAATTTGAATAAAATGATAATAAGTAACTAATCAAATGAATTGAAAGAACCACAAGTAAACTAACTATCCACCCAATAATCCATATGTGAACTAGTCATTCATGTAATAAACCACTAATGAATTAACCATTCACTTTCTAAAGTTATCCCAACCAAATTTTATGAAACATCTACCCTTCGTGTGAAATCACTGAGTATTGTTCATAACCAGTTGACGCCGATATTTGAATAGTTTCATACTCTATAGAGGTTGCACAACATTACCCACATGATGTGATCATTCTCACGTTAAAGAAAATCACAACAATGCCTTTACAATGCTCAATCACAACTTAATTTTGCCCGCTAAGCTTTCACCGTTGAGTAGGTTAACCATTCAGTCGATAATTGCCTCCTCTTGTGCCACATGGAAATCAATAGCAAAATTGAAATTGAAGTATCACAAATTAATTAGCTAGGTCTATCCCATACTAGACATGTGGTTGCATGGCAAGTGTTAGATCAATGGCGCACAAAGTTAAGTCCTTATACATTATCCAGGCAAGACATCCACATCTCTCGAAGTGAATCCACACTTCTCCTTTTACTGCACGATCACTCGCCAAAGTGAAAACTAAGTTTGTATCACCAACACCAATGTCATGGTACATAAATTTTATAATTGTAGCTCCAACCACGATTCAATATCTCATTAAGTTAAATTAATTATTTAACATATGATGATGAACCCAACAGAACTATAAGCATGGATAAGCATATTAATCATACAACCTATGTGACATCTAGTATTGCATCAATAAATAATTTTCATCCTAAGGCGACAATGGAATCAAAGCATTCAAATTATCAAGCGAGAGATTAATTAATTTGGACACTAACTACCATATGCAAAGGTTTGTAATAAAATAGCAATGCATTATAATTTAAAAATAAAATAAATAAATAATAGATTTAAAATCTAGGTTCAATATGATCAAAGGACATGACTTACCTTGGTCTTACTCAGTTATGAATTTTTGATCCTCTGGTTGTGCTTCTACTCTTCTGAAGACATGATCTAACGAGAGAGAAATAAATGAGACACAAAATAAAATCAAATAAAATTCAAAAACTTCAAAACAAGAACCAAAAGATAGAGCTCAATTTTAGATAAATTTAAAAAAAAGAACGGGGTCAATCAGAGTTAGGACAGAGGAGAACGAGCTCTTAAAAATTTTAACCTAAAAGAAAATACTAAAAAAATCAGAAATTGTAATGTGCTGTGGACTTGGTGCATGAAATAGCTGGTCTACGGTGGACTCAGCATAGGAACAGTGAACTGGTGATGGGCTGGATGACGTGGCAGGGTGACGTGGATAGACATGTGGCAACTGACGTGACGTCTGACATGGCACCTGGGATGGCTCAGTTTTGCTGATGTGCCATGTACGTGTTATGACATGTGGCAACATGTAGACTTTAGGGCTAAGGTGGCAGTGGCTCAGCTGCTGACTCGGCCGAGGATGATCAGACCAGCCAAAGAGGTGACGCGATCAAACGATCGATGACGAGGCCGAAGTGGTGATTCGATCGGTCCGACGACGATCGGACAGTCTGGGATGAAGTGATGTTTGGATGGGGCGAAGAGGGTGAAGCGATCGGACGATCGACGACGATCGGACGATCGAGGGATGACAACGATCGGGCTGGTCCGAACGGGACGACGCGTGGCACTCTGCGATTGGTTGAATGGTGGTGAAGTATTGGCGGATGTTCGGGCTCCTGAGCGGCGCGGCGCGCACACGGTCCAAAGGGCGGTGAGGCGAGGTGCTACAGTGGCGAGTAAGGCAGTGGCCGACTGACCAGTGGTAGAATCGAACGACGGGGTGAGGCGACAACACACTGGACAACGAGGTCGGCAGGGATGGTGGTGTTGGTTGAAGACGTTGACTGGGACAGCGACGATGACGACGAAGCTTGATGAACGATGGTAGCTGCGGGGTTGCGTGAATGAGGCGATGGCACGGCTTCTATGCGCGGAGGCCAAGGTGGTGGGTTGGACCAGGACTTCGACTCCATGGCGATGATGGCACAGACATTGAGATCTTCGGATCAGAGATGGTGGCAAACATAGTCCGGGCAGGGACGAAGAACAGTACATGCATCGTTGGATTGTTGACATGTGGCAGGGCGACAGATCGGGTGGCGATGGCAGAAGGCACAGATGAACAGTACCTCCTAGCTAAGATGTTGTACATGTGTCTATGGACAAGATTTGGCAGCTGGTGCGGATCTTGGGGTCGGATGATTGACACATCACAAAAGGGGATCGAACGACTGAGATTGGATGGGCTGGTTGAATAGTAATGGGCTCGCCCATTAGTGTGCTTAGGATTTTGGTGGCTTTTCTATTTTAGGAATTCAGATAAAATCAAAAGAGTTGTAGAAAATAGCAAATAAATCCAATATAGAAAAATTCCTTGCAGCATAAGGAACCCAACAAAAACTAGTTTTCTTTATTTGATGTTTACTTTAGTCATACTAAATCTTTTTAATTAATGAAGATTCATTTTAAGATTTAATTAATTTAGAAAATTTTAAATGGTGAATTTTATTTTAAAAGCTTCAAAAAAAGCTCTAAAAATCGAAATGTTACATACTACTAGGGCCAAAGGGAGGCAACCTAGGGGGCGACTGGACAAGGTGTGGCAACGGCGAGGGTTGGAGGTGCAATGTCGATGGGGAGCTAGGGAGGAGCCGCATGACGGCAATGGGGAGCCAAGAGGAGGAGCCACGCAACAGAGAATAACAGGGAAGAGGCACCAAGGAGGAGCCACGCGATAGCGACGGGGAGCCAGGGAGGAGCCGCGTGATGGGGAACCACAAGGAAGAGGCATCGACGTGGTGCACGATGAGGATCCAGAGGAGGTGGCGGTGTGCAACGAGGAGCAAAGCAATGAGGGGATGAAATCGGGTAGGGTTTGTTTGTGAACACAAGGCGAGAGTCTCACCTTTTCAGTTCTCCCTGTGTGCCCAACGCTGCCTCTGACTGCCCAGCACAACCACCAGACCACCCAGCGTCGCTGCACCTTGTCCGCCTAGCTCTGCCTGGGATTGGCATTGACTGTCTAGGCGAGATGAGCACCCATAGGGGTGATTTTGCCTGAGTTGGGGCAGCCGCCTAGGATATCACTAACAATATATAGATGTAAAAGTGTAATTTAATACAAGTGTAAACAATTTGAATAAAAAGCTAGTGTTGGAATCCACCTAACACTAATTTAACATGGTCTCGCACCCAATTTTCCATGTGGATATCCATTGATGATATAAATCCTTTTTACAAAATATTTTTGAATACCAAGTCTAATCCACAAAAGGCCTCACTCAGCATGCCTATGACCGTGGGCATGGATATCTATATAGTTTTACACTCTACATATGTTGTATAGCTTCACCCATAATACATTATGTATTATATTGCCATGCGATTATCACACTTCTATTGGTTGTGACAGAGAGATCATGATAAGGCCTTTATAATGCTCTATACCTACATTATCACACCCACTAGGTTTCACCTCCATAGGGAATCCACCTAGTTGGAAGCCCTCTCTCGCGCCGTGTGGGAATAACTGTCCTCCTGATACCCACATTTCACAAGATGGCACAACCAATGCTGGGGTGTTGCAAATTAGTTAGACAAGTATGTCCTATACTAGACTTGTGGTAGTATGGAATGGCTTCGAGATTGCAACTCACAAACTTATCCTTAATTAACTAGGCAAAACTTGCAACAAACCCACAATGTGCATAGAAATGCACCCTCATAACAAACCATCCACCCAAATCAAAATCATTGTTTATTTTATTTGTAAAATATTTTCATAACATTCCTTAGCAATAACCGTGCCAAGGATAAGTTTAAAATCATAAGGATTTATTTGGAAAATTTTCCTCAATCATCCTTGGTTCAGGTCTAAGCATGGCTATGCATTTGCTATAGGAAGCACTAGTTAATACTATATTATTGTAGTAAATAGTGAGATTTTATCTAGGGTGGCCAATGGACAAGGTATTTCAATGTCAAGGATATGCTCTAACAATTTGGGAATTAACTAACATCTAAAACTAGTAATTAAAGTACATTGCATAAAAATTACTCATGCACAATATTTTACAAAAAATAATTTTATTTGCAAATCGGAATCAATATGGTCAAGTACCTAGCTCGTAGTGCTATTGCTGATGGTGATCACCGTAAACATCGTACACCTCCTAGACATCAATATCTAAACACGAAAATAGTCAAATTCAAACAAATTTCAAATAAGGCAAAATAAGGCAAACGTCAATATTTGCAAATGTTGTGCCATGACGCATAGTGCCCGTATTCGCCACATTCGAAGCACTTGATATATGACTTATCATGAAATCTGTCACCACCGGCCTGCCAAGCGTTATCTCCACTGCCACATCTGTCGCCTCGACCACTCTGGCCACCTCGCTCGTGCCATTGCCTGTGACTGCTTGATGAGCCACCGCTCCTTGTATCTCCCTTCATCAGCAACACTTGCTGGTCATGAGACTGAAACCTCTGCTCAATACGAGACTGAAATCCCTTCAGTAACTCCTCGTGCGCCTTGAAAGAGCCGGTGATCTCCTCGATCTTCTTTTTCTCCAAGTCAGAAGAGTACATAAGCGTTGTGATGACAGGCACGTACTTTTCTGGTAGCACACGTAGGTATTTCTTCACTGCCACAGATTCCTCCATCTTGTCGCCAAGAGAAACCATCTGATTGTATAGTGAAGTCAACTTACCAGCGAACTCGTCCACCGACTGGGTCTCTCCCATCTAGAGATTCTCGAACTCGTTCCGTAAATTCTGGAGCCGCACCTCCTTCACACGATCAACTCCCTCGTGCATCTTCTAAAGCGTCTCCCATGCCTTTCGTGCCGTCTCCTTCCCGACGAGCTAAAGCATCATCAAGTTTGGCACCGCTTGGTAAATGATAGCTAAAGTCGCCTGATCCACCTTGTCTTCCAGCTCCTTATCTTTCCCCTTCGAATCGACTGCACCCCAGACTCCCTGGACGCGTATATTCGCCTTCATCTTCATTGCCCACACCGGGTGATTATCGGTCGTCATGAGAGGGTACTGGAGGGAGATTAGCCCACCTTGGGCCTTCGCCTTCTCGTCCATATTTTTCAGGCACCACCAAAATCAACATGCTTTGATACCAAATGTTGGAACTTGTTGCTTCTTTTCTTGTCGACGACTCACAGCTGATCCCCACAAAAATCGTTGTCTGCTTCCTCTTTTCTGGCCGCCGGCTCTGCTTCTTTTCTTCTTGCAGAACTGCAAACAACAGCACTACCTTTTCCTTTAAAAACCGGCACGCGCCCTCTTTCTTTTCTTGTGAGAACACCTGCGCTCACTTTTTCCTGCGTACTCTTTGCTTGTCTTGCTAAAAGCACTTTGCCTGGGAACACCTCCCCTCTCTATCTCTCTATCTACATGCACTTCCTTTTTCTCTTGAACACAACCGCTCGCAGCTCTCTTCTCTTTCTCTGTGTTGCTTTGCTTTTTCTTCTTGTTCTTGCGTTTTAGTTACAAGGCTGCAAGCCTATTTAAAGGCTGCACTCCAACTCAAAGACGGACACCACAACTGACTCGAAAACGAAATACGTATACGCGGCAAGAGTGTATACGACTCAGATACGAACTCGAAACGAAAACAAGATTAGAGTTCTAACAAACTGAAGAACCAAGAAGAATCGCTCCCACATACGTGCCCGGCGATGGTGAGCTCCCCTATGGCATCCTTATCCCTCAAGTCCGTGGCCACCATGAGCATCCTAAAATCCACAAATACCAATCCGTCCCCGACACCGCTGACCCTAGCGCCATCACTGACGTCGATGGCCCAGTACACCGCTGCCTCCTTGCCCTCCTCCTCACTATGCGCACCCAAGAACACGAAGGCATCAAAGGAGACGCCGTGGACACTGCTGGGATCAGGCCACAGATCAAAATGCCCAAGCAATTTAGTGGAATTCATAAGAACAATGTGTTTTAGATGGTGAACAGTAATTTCAGAAAACAGAGTTCACAGAGAGCAAAGTTTGGGGCAATTTTCTCTATTTCTAAATACTGCAATGACTCAAAAATGCTAAACACAATTAGACACCTTTAGCTGACTTCCGGACTCACTAAGATCCTGTTTTACCGGCCTCTACATCTATGACTTGCGCATACTACGCAAATCTGACTCGGCACTAACCCACTGACTGAGAACAATGCAACACACGCACACTTGAAGACCCAGTATTTCCTAACTGACATACCATGTCAGGATTACATGTAACAGACACGCGAGGGAGGAAGCCACGCGAGGCGCCACGCAGAAGCCTCCGAGGTGGAACGGGAGGATCTTGGTGAGGTGGTGGTGGGCGGCCTCGGCACAATCAAGGAGGGACCGGAGGGCGTTAGTGGCGGCGGTGGGGGAGACGATGGTAGAGGAGAAGCTGCACAGTGGGTTGGCCACGAAGGCGAGGACGTGGAGGTGGATGGACATGGCGGCGATAAGGCGTTGATCCGACTTGATGCGCCCACGCCGAGCAGGGAGTTGAGCCACGGGCACAGCAGCTACTCCGCCAGTGTCTTCTATGCATCGTTCGCCATGCAGACGCGGTTGCTAGAGCCTCAGACGACCGCCGGGAGCATGTTGTGTTTCAGCTATGGCCCCGCTCATTTCGGCTTTTTTTCGATTTCAGTTTCTAGTTTCTGCTTTTTCACTATTTAGTATTTCGTGTTTTTCTGAATTTTTTTAGATATTTTAGGCTTTTTTGTATTTTCTTTTTCGTGTTCCTTTGTATTGTCCCTAATGGGTTAACATGTTTTTTCTATTTTTACATTTTTTTAATTAATTATGCCCAAAAAGCCAAATCAGTTCATAAAAAAAAGCCAGCTACAGTGAAATTTCAGTAAAAAACCAGAAGTCATCGCTAAAACGAGCGCCCCACCATGACCACTAGACAGCTGTTCGACACCCTTGGGAGGACGGGTGACACAACAGCTTTACGAGAGAGAGAGAGAGAGAGAAGTAGGAGAAGAGGAAAAAGAAGGGAGAGGCTTGTGCAATGAATAGGGTGAAAACGGATCGGAGTAAGAGACTTGTGCTAAATATTGTAACAAATACGAAATCAAATTAAATATCTATTTAATTCGGTCAGATTCTAATATTATGTTGGAATAGTCTCGTATTAGTTATGAAAGGGCAAGAGACCTAATTTAAAAGTGGTAGAGTCTATCATCTTATTGGCTAGCTTTTGGGGTGAGAAGGCCCTAACGATCCAACAAGTAGTATCAAAGCTCAGTTCTAACATCTCTGGTCCAATGGACACTAGTGTGTGAACGTCTGATGGACTGTGACCTTGAGAGACCATCGGTGTACGGTGAAGGGGCAGTGAACGGCTGAGAGACACCAATGTGTGAAGGAAGAGATTGTTGAAATAATCCCACATTGATTGTGGAAGGGCAAGAGACCTACTTTAAAAGTGGGGGAGTCTCACATCTCATTGGCTATCTTTTGCAGTGAGAAGGCCCTTACAATCCAACATATTCTCATAACTTACGTAGTGTGAAGATATTAATGATATTTTATCCTCGTACAATTACGCTTAATCATTCTAATTCATTTACTTCACCTAAAGAAACATGAATTAACATTGAATTAAAAAAACTTGTCTAACTAATTAATTCTATTGTAATAAAATATGCATATGAGTACAAATAGTCTGGATAAAATAATATTTTAGATGGTAAAGTTTCATACTATATTTATATCCATATTTTTTGTGAATTCAAATACGAATACAAATAGAAGGGAATTGTTGATCAAATGGAAAAATCTATGCCTTATTCATATCCTGTCAAATACGATAATAGGATAATACAAATAATTCATATCCATTTCCCACCCCTAGCAATCAAGGTACTGACTGTTGGGTAAAATAGATTTTTCACCCACCTTGTCTATTAGCTAGATATTATATTTTAATGGCCTTGGTGTCCACAAGTAAAGAGCCACAAAAGTTTAGTGTCTTTCAGCAAAAGCATAAAAAGGCACTGTTCTGGAGCAAATGCCACAAACATTATGTTCTATAGTCATTTTGCCTTCGAATAAACTCCAAATTTCAAAAACTTGGTTGGAAATGAAAGTTTAGGATTTTAGCTTAAGTTAGAAAAGATAATAGAACCATTCAAAGTTAAAACGAGGGAGAACGGGCTTTCAAAATATTTAATTCAAGGAAAATAAGAGAGAAAACACTCTTTAAGAATTTTCTAAATTAACCTAATTTTCTTTCTAGACAAAAATCGAATTTATTGCACTAGGCTATTGTCGGTAGGAATTTGAATTTAGTTTCAAATTTATTTTCCTAAAGAAAAAGGATATGAACTACGGTGATGTGGGCCCAAGGTCTATGGACTGAGTCTACAGGGATAGATCTAGTCTATGGTGGACAGGGTGCATGGAGCAATGGCTATGCCACATGGGCACACACGTGGGCGATGAATCGGCTTGGGATGCTAATGAGGGGTGGACATCGTGGTGACGTGGTGGTGAAATGGTGTTGACGTGGCGACAATGACAGTGGTTGTGCATGGGGACTGATGATCACCGGCAAACGGTAGTGCAATGGAGGGTGACGTGGTGTGGAAATGGGAGAGGAAGCGATGGGGATTCCGTTCATTTGACATTGGGCTTAGGAGGAACTTAGAGCTGGTTGGCGGTGAGGTAGAAGCAGCAGTGTAGATCTCAACTTTGGCGAAGTTAGGGTTTCAGCGGTGTTCTTTGGCCCAGAAGCAATGGACGAGGTCGGTGGAGCGGCAGCGAAGTTCACGGTGGCGATGACATGGCTGAACTTTGATCACTATGGTTGGGAAAGCTCACTGGAGTAGTCATTGAGATTAGAGAGGGAGACAGCGGCTTCGCTAGGGCTCTACAATTCGCAAGGAAGGTAAATGAGGTGGAGGTGGTGTGGTGCAATGCGATGCCAATGGGGTTTATATAGGTCTATATAGGTGCCAGAGGAAAAACGGTATGAATATTAGTGTAAAATCAATGTCAACACCAATGATGCCATTGTGGCGTCTGTTCTAGTGGGTGACGTCATGACCACATGCGCCACTGTCCCACTGATGACCTGCAAAGTGCACAGGACTGGTGTAGCTCTTTCCCTTGTAGTATTCCTAGGTTTATTGAACCGAAAAGGAGCAGAGGAAAGCTATTCTCTTGTGTGCAACTATACCTGTCACTAGTAATAAGTAGTAATAAGTACAAAGATGAAGTAATAGAAATCTACTGTAATA
Organism: Melocanna baccifera; assembly: GCA_036346265.1. Lineage (NCBI taxonomy): Eukaryota > Viridiplantae > Streptophyta > Magnoliopsida > Poales > Poaceae > Melocanna > Melocanna baccifera. The sequence continues at coordinate 13,358,922 of CM070710.1, forward strand.
ATTAAATAAAGTAAAAGTAAGTATGAAATATAAATGACTCGAATATGACAACAATTAGGCAATGGAGATTTCGATTCAAGATAGTATGGAGGTAGCGATGTATGTCATAGTATGGTTTCGTAGGTAAGAACCCTTGTGCCATCATTCCTCTGTTCATGGGATTCCTGGCTCTATTGTCCACCTCCCAGCCTGACTGAACAAACACCACTTCAGTATTAAGGTAATATTACTAGAGCAATGCTTTAGGTTTGGTGATAAGACTCATCGGATCACAGCAACTCCTCATTGATACCCGCATCTGTCACCCTACGGGTCGCCGATTTATTACAAGTGATTTCCCTGCAGGTCAGAATGATTGTTCTATACTCATGTTATGCAGCACCTGAAATTAGATAGCATGCATAAACATAGCAAGTATAATCAACGATTCCACTGAAACCGAATGCGTTCACTATAATCAACTAGGAATTAATCGCATGGCTACTATTTCTACCTATTCCCTGCATCTCCTCTGCCTAAATAGACTACTCACGCATAACGGATTGAAATGAAGAATAAACAAAGGGAGATCAAAGAAACACAATTCCCTCTTCAATTACCAAGAGTTGATATGATGAACTCGAGTCTCCAATTGACAATAGATGAAGGATTACAAAGGACACATGCTAATATAGTTTATATCAAAGAAATACAAAGAAAAAGCCTTCATTTCTCTCCGATCTAATCTGTCACTCTTTGGACGACGACACGACTTGATATGCATTGAATAAGGCTTCACTCCTTTTAGAGAAGGGATATGGTTTGACGAGGTGACGCTCCTGCCAAGTGGTATGGTCAGGGGATACGGTCACTAGCGACCGTACCATACCTGTTTTCTTCACTGGAGGCGAGTCACGTCGCTCCAAGAAGGATGGTTGCTCCAAATCGCATCCTCTACGCAACGGAAGCCTTAAATCTTAGGATTTCCACCTGTAGACTGCAATATGCTCAACAAATTTTATTCTTACAATATATGGATAATTATATAATAACTAGAATGAATTGCGCACTCCGCTATGCCATTTTGGGTAGGACCGTTGGTCGTAGATACCCCAAAAGTAAGTTATGCAATTAATTCTTTCTAAGCCTATGCTTATAAAATTCTCCTACAATTTAGATGGGAAACTATGTCAGTCCAAGGCATAGCTAGCACGGAGATAAGGCGAGGCGAGGCGAGGCAAGACGCCTGACTACCTTCACACATTTTAGGCGAGTATGGCATGCGGCGAGGCGACGCCATATTCACATCTTAATGTTGTATGGCAGTAAATTTGTTGAACATAGGGTATAACTATTTTAACCATGTAACAAAGCAAAGAAACATGAATAATCACAGTAAAGAAACATGAATAATAGCAGCAAAGAATCATGAATGTTGAATGGCATACCTTGCTGACATTCTTCTTTCTTTTCTCTTCTCCCAAGTAGCATGCACCTGCCATCAAACAGCATTGCTGCCATTCTTCTTTCTTGTTGAATGGCATACCTTGCTGATATTCTTCTTTCTTTGCTCTTCTCCTAAGTAGCATGCAGTTACCATCCAAGAGCATTGCTGCCATGGAGCAAAAATTAATAAGTTAGCAAAGTGCCAACATACAATAGCATTGTTTGGGCTCGCTATTTTTCTTACATACAAAATATGAAAACAGGACAGCAGTAACAATAGTCAATGGAAGCTAAATATGAACATATCAGTACATGATAAATGACACCATAAGTCCACAGCAATAACATCAATAGTTCAATCATCATAGTTTTGAAAGAGAAGTAAATAAGACTGATGTAGTCTAGCTATCCCAGTTTCCCACACTCCAGCCCAAAACACCAACAACCCAACACACTCAGCTTTCAATAGTCATCCAAGTCGAATGCATCCATATTGTCACTATCCATATTCTCTTGATCACTCTCTTGATTAGCAGCAGTAGCCATGGTACTTCCGCCTTCGCCTTAAGTAATCATTGTCCTGCCTACTGCATAAGAACACAACTACGAACATGTATAAGATAACAGGGAAAAAACAAACAGAGCAAGAAGATAGCAGCAGGCAAGGTGATGAGGCTGCAAGGAGCAAGCTGCAGCAAATGTGCCAGCAAAAACAAGGTAAAGAGTTAGAGCAAAGGCTTTTCTCCCAGGAATCATGACAAGAGCTGTGCTAATCATTCATCAAAGTATTATATCTGGAAAGTTCTGCATTAACACCCATATTTTATATACCAAGGGGCCAAATTTCCTAGATATATTTGCTCGAATTCATAGAAATTAAGTTGCAAAAAGGGATCACTTATTCCTCATGGCACTCTGAGGTGATCCTACGGTGACATACAGACTACAGAGCATAAACATTAAGGTGGCGTTTGGATACGGGGATATGGGGTGGGATAGATTTAAAGCCATGTTCGAAAGGGTACAGTAAGTAATGCAACCGGAGCCAACATAATTCACCATTTCTGGTTATACCTCTGGCCTACTTTAAAAATGGCTGCATATGGAAGGACAAAATCAATTATTCTGAGAGAGAAAAATCAATAGTTCATCATTTACAAAAGGAACTATCCTAGTACGGATCTGTGGGCATTGTTTTGGAGCAAAAGATGATCATAATTACACAATGAAATCCATCTACTGAACTGCATATTCCATAATAATCACCTAAACCTAAGCAGGCTCACTACTCCAAAGGTTGAGTTTGGGTTTTGAACAGCCCACAATCTTTTATGTAGTCTCTAAACTCTGAATTACCCTTCATAAATAGTACTTAGGGGATTAACATGGTTTCCTCTTGTAAGATTTAAGTTTCTGCAGAGTGTTTCGAGGAAAGCATAGACTAAGTCCTTAACTATGGATGGACAATTTCTGAGCTGGCAAAATAAAATTTCTTAATTATGGATGGACAGTTTCTGAGCTGGCAAAATAAAATTGGCATGCAATAAACACCACCTAAAGACGGATTAGCACATGTCATAGTAGCAATTTAGAACTTGAGTGGTATGAAAATTGTCCATATAGAACTAACCACGCACACAATCTTGGTCTTCTCCGCAATCTATTAGGAGCTTATCTTTCACTAAATCTTCATTGTTCAGACTGACCCCTGGATGTCCAAATGAGCTGAAGGTGGTCAAGGAGTACCTCTTCTGCCCCTTGCTCGTGTCTAGAAGCCTATTTTGACTACAGTAGCTATAACTGCATAATTAAAACAAGAGAGTAAATTATCACTGAAAAATACAAATGCTAAATAATCAAACTCAAGGTATATGTAGTACTACGTACACACGAAAAAATGACTCCCATATCAACAGGGGGCTAGAAATCATAGCGTTCTAAGAGAATAAGGTTGATCATTGCATGTCTTACCTGAAACTAATTAACTCTAAGTAATTGACAGGTTCATTACTGTTCTCGTAATCTAATTTTGGGTTAGAATCTCATGGGAAATTAGTGAACTTTAAGCAGTAACTAATCCCTTAGGTTTACCTATTTTTGCATCAGTAAACTGTAAGGGGATAATCAACCTCATGTGAGGCACACGTTATAAACGGTGGTTCTATGCTAGCTACATGAAAGTTCACTTTATGCCATTGTGCTGTAAATGGAACAAGCTAACTTCAACTCCCTACATCTAACCCAAAATTCTTGTTCTCGCCCATCAACTGCTAGAACGGTCCCCAAGGCATAGAAATTCATCATCTTTGAAGTACTTGGTAAGGCTAACACAGCCCTACAGTCCAGATACTCCAAACCTACCGTCATAGGAAAGTTACCACCTCTAAAGCCCAAAATTTCACCGGCACCCCATATTGAGCAGGCTCAACGATCCCAAGTTTCCCATCCTATTCCATACAGATAAAAGTGCTACAAAAGAGATCTAATTCTACTCCAAAGATGAAGGCATCACCAACTGTCCCCAATGTCCAATGGTCTAAGCGTTTCGTCAAACAACTTGCGAGCGCAGACGCAGGGCAACGAGACCCCATCGCACACCGGCACCAGCACAAACGACAGGGGAAACACCGACACCAGCACAAACGACAGGGAAAACAACCACAACAAGAACAGGGAGGCAGCTCGTTACCTGAAGCACCGATCGGGTGGCAGCAGCAGGGAGCGACGAGCCCCAGCGGTCGCCGCATGGAGGTGGCGGTGGCGGAAGCGGAGGAGAGGCGGTCATTGGGACGCCAGGGAGGGGGAGGGCGAAGGGGGTGCGGGAGGTGCAGGCGAGAGTGGCGGTGGCGGCGGCGCCCCTCTCCATCGTCGGAGTGTGCCTGTAGCGACTGATCGTCCGAGCGGAGAGGGTCGAGGGAGAGTACGAACTTGCCGACGACAGGGTTAGAGTTGGTCTTGGGGTTGGCGCCCCCAGCTTCACAGGAGGAAGAGGCGGCCGCTGCGGCGGCTTCCTTCCATGCGCGGGAGACGACGATCGGGCACTTCATGAGGCACACGGAGCGGTCGGCCCGGGCGTATCCAGGTGCTTCGCCTCCTCGGCCATCGCAGGCGGCGGCGGTCGGGTGAAGGGGAACGGGAGCGCCTCCTCGAGGACACCGCGAGGCGGATCCGGCTCGATCCCGCGAGAGGAAGGCTGGGAAGCGCTTGGGAAATTTGGACGTTTGTGGCATCCTTGCGCGGACAAATTCCACAACTAGCACCGAGCGCCAAAAAATTCCTCATCTGGCCCCCCGTTCCGGCGCACGATCGATCATCCGAGCGCACGATCCAGCAGACGCCGACACCTGTCCGGTCGTGCGGTACCGGACCGCACGACCGGTGCTCTGATCGCGATCGTCGCGATCGACCGCACGACTACATCAGAGCACCCGGCCGTGCGGTTCGATACCAGACGACGACGATCGTGCCCGAGCGCGCCTCCGACCGTATGTACAAAAGATTTACATGTATAAAATTAAATTTTGCAATAGATAAAATTGTATTTGTGAAGTTGTATGTAGAAAATATTTACATGTATATAATAAATTTTTTGAATGAATAAAATTTTAGATATGTATAGAATTAATTTTACATATCATATATGTAAAGTTATATTTCCCCAAGCGTATAGAATTTTGATGTATTTGTAAGGTTATATTTAGAATAAAAATAATTTTGGATATATAAAATGATGTTTGAAACATATGAATTTTATGTACATTCCAGTTCTTTGCTTGTGTAATTTTGTTGTAACAACTATTTGAAAAAATATTTGGAACATATTGAACACATGAAGTTTGATAGTAATTCTTTCATCTTAATGTAGTTATAAAAATGTGAAAACTGATACATATGATTAATTGTAGAGTTTGATTACTTACTTAAAAGTATATGTAAAACATTTGTAAAAATCATACTTCTGATTTTTTCGTTGTAGGCATTGCAATATAAGTAGGAGTTTGAGAGGTTTTTGCATTCCAATTGAGCTTGAAAAGATATGTGAAAAAATGACTTAGAATAGTGCAATAATTGGGAGAAAATTTGTCCATCTGGACCAATATGTGAGGATCAAAAGTCATAATTATTCCTACCTCAGATTATGAACACATTAAAAGATATGAAAATCAGAAAAGTGCTCAAAATTATGCGAAAGTTTGTGCATTCCAATTGAGCTTCAAAAACTAGCTGAAAAAATGACTTATAAGAGTGCAATAATTCTGGGAAAATTTTCACATATAGACCAATATGTGAGGATGAAAAGTCATAATTATGAATACCTCAGATTATGAGTGCATTAAAATATATGAAAATCAGAAAAGTGCTCAAAACTATGTGAAAGTTTGTGCATTCCAATTGAGCTTCAAAAGTTACCTAAAAAGTACCTTAAAAGAGTCTAATAATTCTGAAAAAATTTTGTCAATATAGACCAATATGTCAGGATGCAAAGTCATAATTATGACTACCTCAGATTATGAGCACATTAAAATATATGAAAATCACAAATCTACTTAAAACTATGAAAAGTTCTGAAATTTTAGCAATTTGTCAAAATGAGGAAAGTACAGATTGATGTCTTTTCATTTAGTTTTTTTTGTACATTTAGATATCGAAGTCCTCATATGGCATATTATTTAATCCGTCTGAACATGCTATTTATATTGCTAAAAGAAGAATATTGAAATGACAAGATGAACATACGATTAGCGTAAAACGGTGGTAAATAAGAACATAAGCGATATTGAGGAAAACAAACTTACACACACAACGTTACACACATAAGCGATTACATGAAGAATTGAATGCGAAGGTAAACATGAAAATAACATAGCGCACAAAGTTACACGATAGAAAACAAACCGACACACTCCTACGATACATGTGCGCGTTGTTATGCGGACGAAAACAAACACGAACACACACAACCTAATAACCGGGGCCATTCACGGGACCAGCGCGGAACAAGCCCACCTATTGCGTGGACCGGGGCCATTTTCCCTTCCTGACGACATCTGCGTCGAACTCCTCGGCGCCTCTTTTGCCTTGGCGCTAGCTCCTCTTCCTTTCGCGTTCTCTTTCGCGAGCTTCGTGCTCCCTACGCGTGCACGCTTCGTGATGAGCTTGCGTCTCCCGACGTATACGTTCGGCATGCTCTTCGTTCCGATGCTCCGCCTCGCGACGTTCGGAGTCCCTTCTTTCATTCCACTCGTGGAAGTCGAGAGTCCACTGGTCGTATTCGTGGATCTCTTGGTCAATCCACTTGCGATACCCGCACGGGGTTACGGGACTGCGAGTACAAAAGAAATGTTAGTGCGGACATGAAACGAGAAGTAGTAGGGAGGAACACGCTGTCAGCGGTTCTTACCGGCTGCCGATAGGTGCGTGTGTCCCAACGTCGGTCCGGATAGTCACTGGAGTAGTTTGCGCAACTCTAGTAGCGCATACCCAGGCTAAGCCGCTGCTTCGACTTGACAAACTTACATGGATCTTGACACCAACGGAGGAGGTCTCCCCTCGGCGGTCTTGCGGCGAACAGCGTCGTTGGAACCGCCGGATAGGGTCGGTGCAACGCGGATATCTTCTCGGGAGCCGTCCTCCTCGCACGCACCGCTTCTTGGGCCCGCTCCGCAGCTGCCTTCGCCCGTTCATCGCGGGCCGCCGCAGCTCTTGCTATGTCGCGAGTCTCCTCCCATTACTTCTGCATCTTCTCCCATTGTGCCTTCTGCCGCTTGTCCATCTTGAAGGTGTGGGGTTTGGATTCTGTAGTGACTTATCTCAAATCCCTTTCACCTCCTTATGTACGCTAAGGGGTTGGAATGGTGTGGATAATTTCGAACCATGAAAAGGTGCCCCGTGAATTAATGAAACAGTGCAGGGTTGGCCCATCTGAACTGTGCACAAAGCAATACACAGGCTTGTGCTGTCAATGCGTAAAGTAAAGCCGGCCCGACTCGTCTTGTCAATGCGTAAAGCAGGACACTCTTTCCCCTCACTGCGTAAAGCTGCCAAGTCTTGCGCTGTCACTGCCCAAAGATGACTCGTCTCGCCTCGTCTTGTCAATGTGTAAAGCAGGACACTCTGTCCCCTCACTGCATAAAGCTACCAAGTCTTGTGCTGTCATTGCCCAAAGATGACTTGTCTCGTCTCGTCTTGTCACTGCGTAAAGCAGGCCACTTGTCCCGTCTCGTCTTGATATGTCACTGTCTACTCACTGCGTAACGCTGACCTCTCTTTCCCCGCAGTGCAGAAAGCTGTGCAGTCCCGTCTTTGCAGTCTTTGGTCATGTCGACGCACAAAGCTGGCCCCGTCTAGTCTTTGCAGTGGGTGACCCTCACCCGCTTAGGTGGGCACGCGTAGAAAAAATGAGCAAGCCATAAAATGACATGATGACACCCACTTGGAGGGGCCCCCGTGACTACCCTACCCTTGTGAACACGTGTCAGCTGCGTCGTTTTCTTGGTCCCCCGGTCCCTACGTAGAGAACTCTTTAAATTGATCGAAGCCCCAGCCCCTTCTCCGTCGTGCAGAAACATACCATGTCGGAAGTAGAGGGTCCAGTCGGATGTGGGTCACCGAAGGAAGATCTTCCCTTGGAAAGGAGGGAGAATTTCGGTCCACAGTACCGCCTGGTACCAAGCCGCCGCGCTCAACCCGCGTGGCGAAAATGCAGACACAATGAGGACGCGGTTGTGCAGGTCTTGGATGGCCCAATCGATGGCGGGCGACGTTTCTTCCGTTGCCCACACTCAGGGGTAGAAATTGCTAATAGTATAATTTTCATTACTACTTATGGTTCATCCTTGGTAATCGTTTTTCCCGCAGATGGCGAAATCGACTTCTCACGTTGGATCGACCCTCCTAATGAGCGGTATATTGCCATCTACGTGACTACAATATGGGAACGAATATTGGAGTTGGAGGAGCGAATCGAGACTCTCAACGAGGAGAACAACGACCTCCGCCAACAGATGCAACGCGAGAGGGGCAACGAGGAGGTCGTGAACATAGGAAGCTCGTACGATCCCGGATGTTGCTGCGCGAACTCTAGCTGCATATGTGCGTGCCACTACAACGACGGCCACCACGCCCGAGGCGCCCCCAAGAATACTCAATGTGGGTGTCACGAGGTTCTTTTGGCATGTAGGCAACGTGGTGTATGCTTGTACCTTGTATCAGTACGTTTTCTACGATGTGGAGTAGAGAGTGGTTACGTTAGTAGTGTGTCGTAATTTATTTGTTGTGTTTGTCGATCTGTCGCTGCGAATAACTGCTAGTGTTTTAATGTCACTGCTAGTGTTCGTAATTTATTTGGATGTAGTGAGGGTTTGAAGAAGCCTTTGGAATCGCAAGAAAATGTTATTTGAGTCCTACGAACCCAATAGGGAGGGTCTACTTCAATTGGAATCTATTAAGAAGCATAATGTCCTCAAACTCTGAGAGAACGAACCTGCTGTTAGTAGTAAGTAGATTCTTTCCCAGCTATTGCATGCAAAAAACCGAGATAATAAGCTTATAAAGTTGGGACGAACATGGCGCGTACATTTTTATTACATGCATAGCATATAGCATGATATCGGACTGACCGACCCAACTGCTCTCACGACCTCTCGTGCGGACTGGGTCTATTACATATTGTCTACTGGGTGTAGCGTGGTTGTTTCCCCTTTTTGTCGCGCCCTGCAGATGGCTCCGCTGCATCCTTCTTCCTGTCACTCTTGCTCTTAAGAGCTGCCTCACGAGCTTGAAGCTCTTCCTCCTGACGCTTGATGGCTGCTTCACGCAGAATCAACTGCTCATGCCTCCTTTGCAGCCCATCCTCCTTGCCCTTCAGACGGATTTGGTCCACCCTCACGCGGCGCTCTTGCTCAAGCCGCATCTGTCGTTCCACCTCGCGAGCCTGAGTCATCTTGGCAAAGTATTGTCCTTTGTTTTCCACCTGCACTGGCCGGTTCCATGGCCATGCCGGCGGCACCCGATCCACCCATTCGATGAACGTGCAAGCCTATGTGTGGCGTGGTAGATGTCATGGATCAAGTTGAGAAACGGTAACGAGAAACAAAGGATGTAGTTGTCGTTGTTACCACAAAGTCGTCATCCAGGTCATGACACTTGAAGAACCTACGGCCGTAGTTGGATCGTTGTACTGCGTCCGTCGATACGCACAACATCGTCCGGAAGCCGCAATGGCACTTCGGGCGCTCATGCCACTCCGGCACTCCAAATGGCTCGGACCTCCAGGAAGACATTGCTGTGTAGTAGTATTGTGATGTCTTGAGGAGAAGATGTGGTATGGAAGACATAGGTGGCCTTTATGTAGGCTTTTCAGAGACTATAGTGTCGTAATAACTTACAGGGTAGGCTTCCAGATGTCCAGTGTAGCAATAAATGGCTCTATGTAGGCTTTTCAGAGACTATAGTGTCGTAATAAATTCCAGGGTAGGCTTCCAGCTGTCAAGTGTAGCAATAAATGGCTCTATGTAGGCTTTTCAGAGACTATAGTGTTGTAATAAATTACAGTGTAGGCTTCCAGCTGTCCAGTGTAGCAATAAATGGCTCTATATAGGCTTTTCAGAGACTATAGTGTTGTAATAAATTACAGTGTAGGCTTCCAGCTGTCCAGTGTAGCAATAAATGGCTCTATGTAGGCTTTTCAGAGACTATAGTGTAGCAATAAAGCGGGACCGTATCGTCTTGTCACTGCGTAAAGCTCACCTCTTTGCAAAGCTGCCCTCTTTCGTGTTGGCACTGCGTGTCAGTTTAATATTATGTTGCCTCTGTTAGTGAAGCCCCCCACCGAGCCTATAAGAGGGAGGCATTCCTCACCTAGACCCATGCATTGCTCTCCCTCATCTCCTGAATTAGTTGTAGCTTTCTTTCCTGCTCACTCCCCCGAACGCCGAAATGAGTCATCTCAGCACCTCTTCATCGGCACCCACGGTGATTTGCCCACAATGCAACACGGTAGTTAGACGTAAGACCTCACACACCGCTGCAAATCCTGGTCGGCACTACTACAAGTGTCCCTATCACTCGGTGAGTACGATTGTTTCGGATTCGGTTAAATCGTGTAGGTATGTTTTAAAATCTTCTTATCATGAAACGCAGGAAGCCCTCGGCGGTTGCCGATTCTGGGTGTGGGAGGATGAACTGGGCACTAGGACGGACACTGTTCGGCAAGACAGAGGTGTCATGGGGGGTAGCGAACTCGTCGAGATGCGGCATCGTTTCGATAGACTGGAGTGGAAGATAAATGTAATGTTGTGTGCTATTTTCTATCTTGTGTTATGTTCATTCTTATCGTGAATATGTAGAGCTGTAGGTTGTTCTCGTCTATGGTCGTAATGTTTTATGCTATGTTGTACCTTCTGTTTGTTGTTATCGTATGTTCTCCTGCTGCGGAGTTAATCTATGTATGTGTAATGCATTGAAGAAGCTGCAGTGTCCACCCTGCAATGATGCTGTAATTGTAGGTAAAATAATTTCACAAGCCCTTGACAGTATAAACATAACAATTGCATAAATGCTTGCACGGAACCATGCGACGTTACAACAACAATTACAAAACTCATTCGAATCTTCTCGTCGCCGCCTCCGACCCCGCATGTGGTCCTCTGAGAAGGTGAACCTGGGGGGCGAGTGCAGTACATCGCGAAGGTCATACTGCGAAGCCTGCGACCGCTGTTGTCCTGCGTATGGCCCCGTGGGGTCTTGTGTTGGATGGGCGAATATGTTGCTCAGCCATTCAGTTGCCGATGGATCTATGTCCTGCTAACAATGTATAGCAGAATTAGATAATGGACAGCAACATTAATAATAAATAGTAATACCACATGGTAATTACCTGGGTAGTCTGGAATGTGTCTGACCCACCGTGAAATTGATGGACCTGTTGCTCCGTATAAACCTGTAATTTTTTGGGCAATGCGATGAGATGGCATTGAAGTAGACGTGGTTAGCTTAGTACGTTAGTGCGTACCGGGGTATGAGGCTCTCGAAATGATGATGCCGTAGGGAAATCACGCATGTACTCCTGCGCTGTGTACCCTTGATAGGTTTGCCCATGCCACCTATCCCGGTCTTCTCTGCTGAACTGCACGCCAGGGGTGAACGGGGGCAACTACACCTCCGGTTGGTGCGCCGAGTCACGGTCGCTCCCTGGAGTGAGGGACCGTCGGCCTGGAGAGCACGCTGTCTCCTCCGTCGCCCTCCGTGAAGACGATGGCTGTAGCAACGTGCTATCCTGTCGCAAATGCTGCGAGAAGAACATGTGGTTAGACATACATGGCAATCAAGTGGACGAACAAATAGTTGGCAATTATCCAACCGATGGTCCGAAGCGCGTGGAGGGCGATGGTCAGAGTAACAGCGTCTTTGTCTGCTCGAAAATGCTGCGAGAATAAGATGTGGTTAGAGATAAATGGCAATCGAGTGGACGAATAAAAAATTGACAATTGTCCAACCGAAGGTGCGGCGCGTGGAGGACGAAGCGGCCGGCCGGGCCGATCGCTCGATCGCGATGGACGTGGCGATGATGGCCGTGGAGGACGATGGCGTCTTGATGGTGCTGGTGCATCACGTCCACGGTGACCGCGTCGTACAACAGCATCGTCTCTGTGGCGACCACAACTGAGGGTCCGTATCGCGACATGGCTTCTTCATAGATATTGCGCATTGAAGTGGTCAGCGGGCGCTTGAATTTGCACTCCACGGTTAAGTGCACGAGCGGACTCGTCGCGGATACGATGTAACGCTGCAATTGCGATGAAACAAAGAATGAGTTAAACGTAATGCTTCACGGGTTAATTACATATCAATGTCGCATGCCGTCTCGTCGTTACGTGCCGCTCGATGCCGGTCTGGACCTGCCTGTACAGCGTCCTCGTGTATGACCTCGACTGGACGATGTGGCGGTTGCCCAGTAAGCCTACTACGGGTGCGTGAAAGGTACCACCGAAGGTATGAAGTATACGTGTCGAGTCGTACTCCGTGTCTCCTCCGAACCATCGTGTCCGCTGGTCCCGCCACATGTCTGTCCACGGCCGCTGTATGACTGTCCAGTCTTCGTTGGCTCGGCCTCGCCTCGATTGCCTGCAAGTTAATCGAGACAATACACAGTTAGTAGGGGCACAAAGTAATGCATTAATTAAATTTACCGTGTACTGACATACCGGTGGGTGCTGGGTGCAAGAGGGCGTCCTGCCAGGGGTGGGATATCTTTGGTACATGCGAGAATCGCCTCATGACTCGGCGTGGGTTGTATGGCTCGACACACTGCGAGAACACCAAGTGACATGTCGTCAACCAGTACATGTGATCCAGCCCGCACTGAGATGATAATCCATGGGGGGCCGTGTCCATAATGAACCGTGCAGTCCATGGCCACCAGACTATGTCGGCGTCGTGGAGAGTCTCGAACATGTTGTGGAACTCCGGTACACGTCTCGGTCTCTCTTGGCCCACCGTAAGTGACCATGTGTCCAACGCGTACCCATTGTGGGCCCATCAACGGGTCATCGCCATCATCAAGGCCGTAGAACTGCGGGACGAACTCATAAGGGTGCACAGCAGATCGGGTAAGGCCTACCAACGGAAAGTGTTCCCACGACCACAATCGCAGAAGGATGTAGCAGACGGCTAGGACCGCTCATCGCCGTACTACGCCGCGAGGCATCGCACAAGCCCGATATGTGGCACTAAGAACTGCTGATCCCGGCTATATTGTGGCACCTCGGCGAGCCACCCATCCGCCAACGACTCGCTAGGTGTATGTAGCTCGGTGCACGGAGTCTCCGGTGGTGGTAGGGAACAAGATCCACCCGAACGAAATAGCAGTGCGCAACGGCGCGTCCCGCACCGTCCTCATCTGCGTGTCGGGACATGTCATGAACCGCCGAAGCCATCCATGAGGCACACCAACTCGTTGTTCGGGAGCGGATGATCGAACGGTGACCCGGATGGACCTTCCAATCTGGGTCCTTTGGGTGGTACTACAGCAGCACCATGAATGGGTAAACTCGTAAGCATCGCCACGTCCCGCAGAGTAACCGTCATCTCACCCCACCGGAAGTGGAAGGTATGAGTCTCCGCCTCCAACGATCAACAAGAGCCGATGACAAGAACGCCGCATCATCTTTGGACGCATGTCGATATCCAACATACGTGCAATGGGTAGCGCATCGGTGTCAAGTAGTGGGATGTACCGCGGGTCGAGAGGCCAGTGCTCTCGGGGGCTCCTAAGGATGAAGCATGGAGGCCCGTCTCCTGAGTGTTAGTGATATGCCCTAGAGGCAACATGGAGATGTTGTATATATCACATACTATGTTTATGATACATTACTTTGTTCCTTGGAATAGACATCATCATTATTGATCAATGAGTATGTGACTTATTCATGAGACTCTTAAATACTAAGATGTTGCTATTTCTAAATGATCCCTGATCGTATATCATATGAGGAACAAATATGATTCAAAGACAAAGATCAGCATATGTATTGATTGATGATCATGTCTCATGGATCATGGTATGGTGATACCAAATCAATAATATGGACATGTGTTAGTGAACATATGTTGGATAGACTGCCATGAGACAACTGCAGAGATTCCATGTGTCATCGGTTGGTCTCAAGTAGTGTTTATGTAGAGTCCTTAGACTTGAGATCATCATGGTTCCCAACATGAGTAGTAGCTTATTTTGGGACTACTAAACACTACTCCGTGAATCGGGTAGTCATAAAAGTAGTCTTGGGTTTGCCATGAAACATGTAGTGGGATGTGAATGATCAAGATAGAATTTGCCCCTCCTTATGGGAGAGATATCTCGGGCCTCGATGTAATGGATTATGAAAGTGCATGGCCATGCCAAGGTGATTGAGGAGTCAATCACGAGTTTATAATCCATCACGGAATCGAGAGAGTGATTGAGCTATTAAGAGGATGACACAGTCTGCCTTGAGCTCAATCTATATCGTGAGGCAAAGGGATTCGTACATGAGAGAACATTACGAGTTCAGCCGATATGATCTTTACATATACTTTGGGGTTAATATGTCTTACTAGAGCCGCTATTAACATGGTAGCTGGAAAGGCGTTTCGGGTCACGACCAAGTATCGTGAACCTCTGTGGTCGCACGCTTAACGGGTTGGAACACTAATTCGAATATGATTCGGATATGGGCTCAGTCGGATAGAGATCCGAATAGACTCCTATTGGGCCTCGGTCCACGAGGCCCACGTGAGGAGGTCTATATATGGAGGCGAGGGGCGGAGGATTCGTCCCGATTAACATCTAGCAAAACCCTAGCGCGACCTCCGAGCCAAACCCTAGCGCTCACGAGTGCTAGTACACTCGTGATCGGCGTTCGGCCGGGCGTGTGGATACGGTGGAGGCGCTGCTCGTTGCGATGTCGATCGGCGTGCGTGGAGAGACGATCTGTTCGGGACGATCGGCTACTTCCACTACTACCTCGGCGCGAGATTGGATCGGTTTCCAATTCTTCTTCCGCTTTGCGCTGCAGCGTCTAAGTGGTAACGATCCATGATCCTTCCTTAGCATGATGTTCTTGGGTGCGCGGTAGAAAAGTTTTGTTTTACGCCTCCGTAGCCTACGCGTATTCCAATAGTGGTATCGAGCCATCTTGCTTAGTTTGCAATCTGGATCAGCGCATATATGTTGATATGCGATAGTAGTAGATTGGATCTATTACGATCTAAATAAGGTAGCACGGGTTGATGAGATCAATCGGTCATAAGGGGTTGAAATTGGTATGAGTTGATAGCATCACAAGGCCAAAAGATTAGTTCGTGCTCCTTCTTTGATGTCTGCGCGACTTGCCCCTACCGGTGGAATCACCATCGGGGCTAGCTGCGCGCGCAATCGATGATCGAGTCAACGGATCGAGGTCTTGTGTTGTGGTCTCCTCAAGTATACCGATCGCGATGATCAATATGATTGATCTAATGAAAATTGAGACATTTTGAATGGCTCGGTTGGAGTTGATTTGATCGGCTCGATAAGATTTTCATAGCGATTTCATAGATGCGATCTATGTAGTGCAGTGAGGTTTCGGTGCCGCTGAAAAACCGCGGCGACTCCCCCTCGACCCCGCCGTGACGGCCAGCCAGGACCGCCGTGTATCCCCTTGTATAGCGTCTTGGGTTCACATCGTTAGGTAGAATGCGATTCTCGTCTAACTTGTTTTTGCAGAGAATGATGTGAATAGTATGGCCCTATAGCTTATTTGAATGTATGAGATGTATGTGATGCATGTAACATTCGTTCATGGCTGCGTGTCATGATTATTTCAGCTATTGTTAGCTGTATATATTGTATTTAACGACTGCGTGTCGACCTTAATGCTTGAATCTATCTTTGTAATCTTCGATTTCTAGCTATTATAGGTAGTAGCCTAGTTTTGAGGTTACAAGCTTTTAAGCATGGTGGCCTAAAGGAGTGATGTGGAGGATGGAGATCGTCTACACCTACTTGGAGATGGATATCACCATTTTTGGGCCATACTACTTCACGATTAAATGTGTTTATCTATGATGTTATCTATCTTATTCTTATGCAATGATATATGTGATATGTTGCTTTGGTAGGATAGAATCCCTCTTAAAATTAGGTGTTAATGCCCTTCCATATGTTGCACCAAAAGATAATGATCACCGCATGGTAGGTCTACCAAAGTAGAGTGCCATCGGTTATCATCATCATTTAAGGGTAGATGTCGGACATCTACATGCGGAAGCATTTGGTTTACTTAACAAGGTTATCAAAATAGTTTTGGACCTTGGGGCATAGATTGGGGCCGAGGCATACTAATGTCACCCAAAGTAGAGTCACATAGGGATGTGATTAGCAAAGTGTTGCTTACCCATGTCACTAGTTTTCTAGCCGTGATGCCAAAGCTCACTAGGAATTAGTGAAATGAGGATCTTTACCCACTATGTAACTTAGAGGAGTTTTGTTGCAAAACTCATAGTGCGAGTCTTTTGCTAAATAGTTTAATAAAAGATGAACATAAACATAGTGCTAAACTTTGCATATTCTTGTGTTGTAGATCATGTCATTAACGCGCATCCAGTACTTTTAATTTGCGATCTGTTCTTGAGAAAGAAAAACTCAATGGAACAAACTTTTGGATTGGTATCGCACTTGAGAATTGTTCTCAAGCAAGAGCGCAAGAAGTATGTCCTTGAGTCTCCTTACCCGAAGACTTGCACGATAATGCTCTTTGTGGCTGCACGGAGAGCTTATGAGAAGCAAGCGAATGATTGCCTTGATGTGAGTGTCTCATGCTTGCCACAATGTCCTCTGAGCTTGAAGCAATATGAGAACACAGATGCCTACAATATCATTGTGGGGTTCGTGGTATGTTTGAGAACCAAGCAAGGGTGAGAGGTTCAATACTTCAAAGTCCTTATTTGCGTGCGAGCTTGCGAGAAGGAATCCGTCGACCCTCATGTGATTAAGATGATTGGCTACATTGAGAGTGCGGAAAAGCTTGGTTTCCCTTAGCCAAGAGTTGGCTCACGATGTGATTCTCGATCGCTTCCCGAGCTTTGAGCCATTCATAATGAACTTTCACATGAACAACCTGGACAAGACCACGGTTGAGTTGCATGGGATGCTAAAATCTGCCGTGGAAAGCATTAAGAAAAGCGGCAATCATGTGATGATGATGCGAAAGGCAAGGGCAAGCCCTATGTCAAGAGAATCGCGGTCAAAAGAAAGAAAGCTCCCGATGCGATCGCGGCGGTTCTAAGGCCAAGAAAGACAAGAAGGGCGATGCTCATCACGATGCGATTGTTACTCATAAGCAATCGGGACATTGGAAAAGGCGCCCAAAGTACTTGGAGGATCTTGAGAAGAAGAAGGAAATCGACTTCCACTCCGGTATAAATGTTATAGAGATCAATCTTGCTACTTCATCAACTAATTCTTGGGTATTTGATACCGGATCGGTTGCTCACATTTGCAAATCGTTGCGAGGGCTAATAAAAGTAGAAGTTTGAGGAGGAGTGAAGTGGATCTTCGCGTTGGCAATGGAGCAAAAGTTGCTGCGGTAGCTGTTGGCACCATGCCATTGTCTTTACCTTCGAGATTAGTTTTGGAATTGAATAATTGTTATTGTGTTCCATCTCTTTCAAAGAACATTATTTACGCTTCATGTTTGCAAGCGAGAAGGTTATGACTTTAAATCTATGGACAATGGTTGTTCTCTTTATTTCAAAGATATGTTCTATTGTCATACTCCATTGGTGAATGGGTTATACGTTCTTACTCTTGAAGGGTCACGGTCTATAACATTAATGCAAAGAGGCAACGTCAGAATGATTTGAATCCACGTTTATTTGGCACTTTGTCGCTTAGGTCACATAAATGAGAAACGCATCTGAAGCTCCATAGAGATGGTATTCGCACTCATTTGATTTTGAATCATTAGAGACATGTGAATCTTGTTTACTTGGCAAGATGACAAAGGCACCTTTCACCGGTCAAGGTGAGCGGGCAAATGACTTATTGGCACTTGTACATCTTGATGTATGTGGACCAATGAGCTTAACGACGAGAGGTGGTTTTGGTGACTTCATAACTTTTCGATGACTTTAGTAGATATGGGTATATCTACGATGAAGCATAAGTCGAATCCTTTGAAAAGTTCAAAGAATTCCAAAATGAAGTGCAAAATCATTTAGGCAAGACAATCAAGTTTCTACGATCGATCGTGGAGGCGAGTATTTGAGCCATGAGTTTGGCAATCATCTAAAGGATTGTGGAATTGTTCCACAATTGACTCCACTAGAACACCTCAATGGAATGGGGTATCGAGCGGAGAAATCGCACCTTATTAGATATGGTGCGCTCCATGATGAGCCAAAGTGATCTTCCGTTGTCTTTTTGAAGGTACGCTCTTGAAACAGCCGCGTTCACACTAAGCGAGGTTCCATCAAAATCGATAGAAAAGACACCATATGAGATGTGGGCGGGACAACGTCCTAGCTTGTCTTTTCTTAAGATTTGGGGATGTGAGGCTTATGTAAAACGTTTACAATCGATAAGCTCACTCCTAAATCGATAAATGCTTCTTTATCGGGTATCCTAAGGAAACAAAAGGATATTACTTTTATAATCGAGGAGAAGGCAAAGTGTTTGTCGCTTGCATGGTGTCTTCTTAGAGAAAGAGTTTCTCTCAAGAAGGGATAGTGGGAGCACAGTGCAACTTGAAGAAATTCAAGAAACACGATAACGTTTCAGCTCTCTGAGAACCACAATAGGATGAACAAGCTGTTGAAGAACACATTGTGGACACACGGCACCACGTGAGTCGAGAAAGGTCACGTCGTGCACTGAGAGGTACATGTTCTTGACTACTCAACAACGGGACATATTGTTGTTAGACAACGATGAGCCTAAGACCTATGAAGAAGCAATGGTGGGACGGACTACGAAATGGCTTGAAGCCATGAGATCGAAATTGAATCCATGCACAGTAATCAAGTTTGGAACTTGGTTGATCCACCTGATGGTGTTAAAACCATTGAATGCAAATGGGTTTTCAAGAAAAAGATAGACATAGATGGAAATGTTCACATCTATAAAGCGCGATTGGTGGCCAAAGGTTTCAAACAAATTCAAGGTATTGATTATGATGAAACTTTTAGCCCGTCGCAATGCTAAAGTCTATTCGGATCATTCTAGCGATTGCTGCATATTTCGACTATGAAATATGGCAAATGGATGTCAAAACAGCTTTCCTTAATGGAAATCTGAGTGAGGATGTGTACATGACACAGCCCACGGGTTTTGTCGATCCGCAATCAGTTGGAAAGATATGCAAGCTCCAAAGATCCATTTATGGATTAAGCAAGCATCTCGGAGTTGGAACATTCGTTTTGATGAAGTAATCAAAGGGTTTGGTTTCATCAAGAACGAAGAAGAGCCTTGTGTTTACAAAAGGCTAGTGGGAGCGCACTTTTCGTATTTACGGTCTTATATGTGGATGACATATTCTTGATCGGAAATGACATTCCTTCTTTCGAATCATTAAGTCTTCATTAAAAATAGTTTCTCTATGAAAGACTTAGGAGAGGCAGCATATATTCAGGCATCAAGATCTATAGAGATAGATCAAAAGGCTAATTGGATTAAGCCAAGATCGTACATTGACAAGGTGTTGAAAAGGTTCAATATGCATGATTCCAAGAAAGGTTTTCTACCTATGTCACATGGTATAAATCTTAGCAAGAATCGGTGTCCTAGTACACTGATGGCGGGATAAAATGAATGCGATTCCATATGCTTGGCTATTGGGTCCATTATGTATGCCATGCTTTGTACCGTCGGATGTTTCGTATGCTTTAAGTGCTACGAGTAGATACGATCGAGATCGGTGAAAGTCAACTGGATTGCGTAAGAACATCTTGAAGTACTTGAGAAGAACTAAAGATGTGTTCCTTGTCTATGGAGGTGAGGAAGAGCTCGTTGTAAATGGTTACACCGATGCTAGCTTCCAAGCCGACAAAGATGATTTTAGATCGCAATCTGGATTTGTGTTACTGCTGAATGGCGGTGCGGTAAGTGGAAGAGTTCCAAGCGTGAGGCGGTTCTTGATTCTACAATGAAGCCGAGTACATAGCAGACAGAAGGCGCCAAAGAAGCTGTTTGGATCAAGAAATTTATTTACGAGCTTGGTGTGATGGCTAGTGCCTCGGCCCAATGGACCTCTCTTTGTGACAATAGTGGGGCCATTGCACAAGCCAAGAGCCTAGATCGCACGAAGTCCAAGCACATTTTCGGCGATTTCATCTCATCCGCGAGATAGTGGAGAGCGATGTGAAGATATGCAAAGTACAAGCGGTTTGAACATTGCAGATCCGTTGACAAAGCCGCTTCCCGGCCAAAGCATGAGGCTCACACTAGGGCAATGGGTATTAGATACCTACATGGTTGACTCTAGTGCAAGTGGGAGGCTGTTAGTGATATGCCTAGAGGCAACATGGAGATGTTGTATATATCACATACTATGTTTATGATACATTACTTTGTTCCTTGGAATAGACATCATCATTATTGATCAATGAGTATGTGACTTATTCATGAGACTCTTAAATACTAAGATGTTGCTATTTCTAAATGATCACTGATCGTATATCATATGAGGAACAAATATGATTCAAAGACAAAGATCAAGCATATGTATTGATTGATGATCATGTCTCATGGATCATGGTATGGTGATACCAAATCAATAATATGGACATGTGTTAGTGAACATATGTTGGATAGACTGCCATGAGACAACTGAGAGATTCCATGTGTCATCGGTTGGTCTCAAGTAGTGTTTATGTAGAGTCCTTAGACTTGAGATCATCATGGTTCCCAACATGAGTAGTAGCTTATTTTGGGACTACTAAACACTACTCGTGGCTGGGTAGTCATAAAAGTAGTCTTGGGTTTGCCATGAAACATGTAGTGGGATGTGAATGATCAAGATAGAATTTGACCCTCCTTATGGGAGAGATATCTCTGGGCCTCGATGTAATGGATTATGAAAGTGCATGGCCATGCCAAGGTGATTGAGAGTCAATCACGAGTTTATAATCCATCACGGAATCGAGAGAGTGATTGAGCTATTAAGAGGATGACACGAGTCTGCCTTGAGCTCAATCTATATCGTGAGGCAAAGGATTAGTACATGAGAGAACATTACGAGTTCAGCCGATATGATCTTTACATATACTTTGGGGTTAATATGTCTTACTAGAGGCGCTATTAACATGGTAGCGGAAAGGCGTTTCGGGTCACGACCAAGTATCGTGAACCTCACGAGTCGCATGCGCTTAACGGGTTGGAACACTAATTCGAATATGATTCGGCGGCGTTCGGCCCGGGCGTGTGGATACGACGGCGTGCGTGGAGCATCGGTGCCTTCTCATCCCAGACGGGGTCTAGCAACTTCGCACGCCATCTCCACGCCAACGAAGGAAAACAAGTTAGTCCACATTGTTAATAAAATGTGCAAGCAATGACAACAAAATTAACACCAAGCGTAGCAGACGAAACATCGTGACGTACCAAACATACATAAAATGTGCACACCAATATGACCCACACAACAGAAACATATGAAGCGTAGCAAAACATACATAAAATACGCGCGGTAAAATGTTGCGTGCTAATGTTCGCAACATAGAGACATAGAACCATCAAAGCGTACACATGGAAGCAATAATGAGTACAGCAAAATATTATGCTTGCTACTACGGGCGTTGCTTGATGATGGCTGTTTGGGCACTTTGGTGAGGAGTGTCAATCGTCTTGCATAGCCTACACTTGGACGCGAACTCGATCCCCACGCTGCTATCATCCATGTCATTACGGATGCGACGGCTTTGTCGTCTTCCACGACCGACATGCTTCAATGCATCATTAGGCACCCATTTTACCTCCCGCCATAATTCCTGTAGTGCATGTCTACCCGTATGAATGAAACTCGCACTCCGGGTTGCATATAAGTCTGCATGTCGTAGTACTTTGAGATGTCTTGCGTCGGCGCTGCTTCCATACCGCGCATGCAGCGTACACATGCGAGCATGGCTTGTGCAGAAGCTGGGTTTGTTGCAGTGCAATATGCTTTTCATCAATCGTACATACACCTTGCGATCCCCTCTAATGTGACCCATGACGTACTTCTGTCTGAGGCGGATCTCGAACTTCTTCCTTAAGCCATCTATGGTTTGAGGAATCTGGGAACGACCCTTCTCCATCTTCTTATCCATGTAGGCCTACATTACCTCAGAGTATTGTTTGTTTTCGTCCATGTGCTTCTTCGCCATCATGGCTCTATTCACAAAGTACCCAACAGTCCGGTTCCAAGTCTCGTCCACAATTGCCGTGATCGGTAGGGATCTGACGCCCTTCAAAACACCGTTGTAAACCTCGGACATATTGGTCTTCATGATTCCATACCTTGCCCCCCCGGTGTCATGTAACAAAGACCACATCTCCGTCGAGCGCATTGGATTGAACCCAGCGTGTGAACGCCCCAACTCTTGTGGAGCCTCCTCTATGGACCCGGCTGCATGCAGCACATGCTTGCTAGCCTCTGATCGAGTTGCCTCCACAAGGTCTCGAACTTCCGCTCAGTTACGCATACATAGCTTCTTGAACATCTTCATTAGGTCCTTGCTACGGAACCTTCTATGGAAGTTCGCTGCGAGATGCCTCATGCACCAACGATTCTTCAGATCATTCCACTGGAAGGGGGCTGCGTCCCATTCTGCATCGTTCGCAATGCAGACAACAGGCCTGCATTGTGGTCCGAGATGACACACACTTCGGGGCGATCTTGCACTATGGCTTGCTTCACATTTGCAAGGAACCAAAGCCGACTCTCCGTACTCTCATTCTCTACAATTGCAAATGCCATCGAGTGGCGGTCATTTTGCATCACCGGTACTACGCGTCGAGGATAGTACCCTTGTACTTGCCCGATAGGAACGTCCCATCCATCGTTAGCACTGGACGGCACCACCTGAACCCTTCAATCGCCTGATGGAAGGCCCAGAACACTCTATCAAGAATCAAACAATTCGGGCCCTCCGTAGGATGCACTCTCTCCGCTGTTAATGTGCGTGCAGGTTAGATTCGCAATTTCTTTGTAGCATTCTTGGAACCAGTCATCGCCTCCTCATAAGTCCCAAACATACGGTGCAAAACCTTTCGTTTCGCGCCATACCTTCTTGTAGCTGACTTGAAATCCCACCATATTCGCTACCTCGCCATTAGAACCTTTGGAGAAATGGACACATCTGCCACGATGAGGTGGCTCACCAGCTCCGCAACATAAGATGATGTCATGTTGCGGTGCCTATGTAATGGCCCCGCAAGCTCGCAACTGTGATCATGAAGCACCGTTATCCGAAACACCGTGCCAGCGCCCTTGTACCGCTGTGCACGAACTTTGCCAGGACAGGACCCGTTGACACACTTCACAATGTACGTGTCCGGGTTTGACACATGCACCGATCGTCCGGCTAATGTTCACGGCATATCTAGCAATAGCCTGTTGGGCAGCACTCTTATTACTGAAGCACTGCCCCTAAATGAGTGTGGCCTCGCTGAACCCCCATTCTGCCTCCTCCGCCTGTGGCAGCACTAGGGATGCCGCTGCATTGTCATCCAGTCTGGACGACACGTACGCAACGTCGGTGGTCTCAACACCACCCACCACCCCTCCATTTGTACCTTCGCCTCCGCCATCGTCATCCTCTCCGGAACTGTCTGTTTCCACATTCTCGTCCTCCTCGCTCCCCACTTCTTCCACCTGATCCGCAAGGTACTCATGATACCAATACGGCGGCCCACCACCTCTCCCCACACCTTCGTTGGCACGAAAATTGTCCGCACGCCTCACGAGGTCTTCATCACCTACTTCCTCGCCCACATGTTCTCCCGCAGTACTACATCTTCACCAAAGACATCATATCCAACCTGTCCGGATGATTCTGTCCTCTCCACGAACTCCACATACACCATTGGCTTGGCATATATCTCAACATCGTGGTTGCACACGACCTCCATGTAGTTGGCCCATGATGCATCATTGGTCACCTTGAAGTTGCCACTTGCTCTCCCCGCATCACCCACCATTGCGGCATAGAATGCCTCGATCCGTAACTTCTTTCTTGCGGTGTACCGATCGAGCGCCGAGCGGACATTCCGCCGTAGCTCGAACAAGCTCATGGCGTTGGGCCGGTGCCGGATCATGGTCCGGCGACAATTTGACAGTCCGCCCCATACGGCCCGTCACGGTTCGAGACCACTGCCGTAGAATATGAACAAATCTTGAATCTCAGCCATGGCGTACCTAACATAAGTGCATAATAAACCATCTTAGTACACAACATGCAATAATCGTACCATCAAACCCCACTACCGTACTTTCAGATTTACATGTTCATTATGTACCCTTCCTATAATCTACAATATCGATTAATAAAATTTTTAGCTCTCAATCTATATTTTATTTTTTATTTCATGTTTTCTCGATTAATGCAAATAATCACTTACTAATTTTTTTAACATTTCTTTTCTAACTTTTACTTCATACGAAATTTATTTAATTGTACTATACATTGTATTCTTGTTATTGTATTTTAATTCTCTTGTACCAAATTTATTTTTACCACGTACGCATTGTATGTACTACTTCCTAAGCGTACTAATTGTATATTTCTAATCATGCTACTATTGTTATCACCTACAAATGCTCTAACATAAATATGTACTTTGTCAACGTCTACACATTTACAAGTTCATATTTTTTTCACAAAATGAAACTACATAACATATAGAAAAATATATCATGCCTAACATACCGTATGTTCACAAAAAAATGAGAACTCCATACATATGTTCACTAAAAATAAAGCTCAACATTACATATACTAAACAATACCTCATATGTAATATATTGAGATTTGCTACAAATATATAGCGTATGAAAGATTGACATAAAATAACATTAACGAAATACGGTTTGCTTAATTATGGACTAATGACATACATAAAAATAAATTGCACGGGCACAAGACTTACCTCTACTTGAAGCTCACAAAGTGATCTACAACTTTTGTACTTGCCAAATCCCCTGATTCCAAACAAAAACAACTTAACAAAAGACGATTTGCTTAATTTTCAACTAATGACATACATAAAAACAAATTGCACGGGTGCAAGACTTACCTCTTTTTGAAGCTCACCAGGCGATCTACAACTTTTGTACTTGCTAAATCCCCTGATTATAAACGAAAACAACTTAAACTACGTGGTTTCACTCACTTCTCTTCACTGCCTCCCTCACTCTCGCTGAACTCCAACTACAACTGAGCCAAATGAGCTTCTTCTCCCTCCCTCGCGCTATTATTTCTGCCTTTACGTATGTGTGTTCAGAAAAGAAGAGGGGCCATACCATGCACATATACTGCCCACGCGACACGTGTGCAAGCAAGCGAACAGCTCCTCCCAGCGCGCGCTGCTGCTTTCGGTGCGATTGACGCGCGGTCGGCCGGTCGGCAGCGAATCACGCGAGCACAGTCCGGTCGTGCGGTGCCGACCGCACGACGGTGCTACGATGTAGTCGTGCGGTCGGTACCGCGACGATCGCATTGTAGCACCGGTCGTCGCGATCCGGCACCGCACGCACCGACAGTGTCGGCGTCTCAGCGATCGTGCGCTCGGATGATCGATCGTGCGCCGGAACGGGGGGCCAGATGAGGAATTTTTTGGCGCTCGATGCTAGTTGTGGAATTTATCCGCGCGAGGGTGCCACAAACGTCCAAATTTCAGCGCTTGGCGCCCGAGAGGTGCGCCGGTGGCCACAGCCACCGACTCCGGAGGAAGGGCGGGGAGATGGAGGGCGGCGCGTCGTGACGGGGAGCAGCGAGACGGGGAGGAGGAGAGGACGACCGGTAGCCGAAGCGGATCGGCGGCCTTGGAGAGGGAGGGAAAAGGCGCGAGAGGAGACGGTGAGAGAGCGAGAGGATGGTTCCCTCTGTTGCTCGGGTGCAGGGCGTGGGCGTGGGCGTGGGCGTGGGCGTGATCCCGGGAGGACGGCACAAGGTGGCAGGTGAAAAGTTGATTGCAAGGGTTGCTACACATGATGGACACAACGCCAGCTGAGCCACAAGGCAAGCGAAGGCACGGGACGAACAGCGCCAGAGCAGCCACGTGCCGAGCCGAGGGCAACCTCGCAGGCGTGATGGCAGCGGCGATGCACCATACCTATTCGCATGACACAGTGCGCGGACTTCTACTTTTTGGCCTGGCAAGTGATGCGGTGGCGTCAGAGAAGCACAATGGCGACAACGTCGACATCGCGCGGACATAATCCCCTTCCTCTTCGTTCTCTTGGTGCCAAGAGGCGGCAGTCGGTGGTTGCGTATGCCTTCCGCTTCGTTGCTCTGTCCTTGCCAAGGACGACAGTGACAACAACAGTCGTGGTGACGTCCCCTTTCCTCGCCATGGACAGCGGTGATGTGTGGTCAGTTAGAAATAATTTTGCATGATTCAGTTAGAAAGTTACGTGCGTTAGTTAGTTTAAAATGTGCATGCAGCAAGTCTTGGATACATTAGTTTATGTTTGAGCTAGTTTTATGCATGTTGTGTACGTGTGTGGACTACGTGTTTGTAGATCTGAGAGATCATGGTGTATGAGTAGGCATTATTTGTTTGTAACTAACTTTGGTTATTCACTGAATAAAAGGAGCAAGCGGTCAATTAAAGCTGCGGCCAATTAGCAGCACAAAACACCCTCCTGTGTTCTTGAAGTTTATGGCAACTCTGTTCTGGTGCTGAGTTTTTTCTACCTGTAAAACCTACTATACTTGGCACTGTGTGCTAGCTAAACTTTATGGTGCCAGTTCTATGTTAAACCACCTCTCGCGTTGAGTTAACAGAGTGTTAAGTATGTGTTGTAGGGATCTGTGCTAACATTTGGTATCAAAGCCATGCCGATAACAAGATCGGTGTCGTCGTCGGGTCGCGCCATCGTCACTGGTGGTGGTCCGTCGAGGGTACCGGGAAGAGAAAGTAGCGTCTCTCTTTAATACCCTATGTTGAACCAGAGAAACTACACTACGTAGGCAATCAAGATGAAGGTGTTTATGAAGGTCCAAGGTGTTTGGAAAACTGTGGTGGCCGACGACGTTGATGAGCGCAAAGATCATATGGCTCTTGCAGCCATCTTCTAAGGAGTCACGGAGAAGACCTTCCTCCTACTTGCTGAAAAGGAGACGGCGAAAGCTGCGATGGACATGCTAAGACGATGTACGTCGGCGCCAACCGCGTCAAGGAGGCACGAGTGCAGACCTTTAAAAGTGAATTCGAGGGTCTACGCATGAAGGAAACAGAGTCAGTGGACTACTTCATCATGAAATTGACGACTCTCGTCAACTAGATCCGCGGTCTTGACGACAAAATAGAGGAAAGCTACATCATAAAGAAACTTCTCTGTGCTGTCCCGAACAAATACCTGCAGATTGTTTCAATTATTGAGCAATTTGGGGACTCGAAGAAAATGATGGTGGAAGAAGCGATTGGCTGCCTCAAGGCATATAAGGAGCGTCTACGCGTTCCGAGCGACAACAACGACGACGAACATCTTCTCCTCACACGGGCCGAGTGGGAGGCCCGATCATTGAAGCGTGAAGGCGGCGGTTCCGATGGCAATGGTGGCCGAAGCCGTAGGAATCGCAAATTTGACAAAGCTAAAGATGCTACAACTGCAATGACTATGGGTATTTTGCTTCCGAACGCCACAAGAAGGAGGAGGAGCTGGCACTTCTCATCGAGACGGATGTCGACGATGAACCAGCGTTGCTGTGAAGCTATTTTGATTAGGGGGAGATTGTTAAAAATAATCAAGATTGTTTGCATGATTTAGTTAGAAAGTTGCGTGCATGAGTTAGTTAGTTTAAAACGTGCATGCAATTTAAAACTTGCATGCAGTAGTTTGTGTTTGAGCTAGCCCTATGCATGCTGTGTACGTGTGTGGACTGAGCTAATAAAGCTCCTTAATTAGCATGTGTGCGTGCTGAGATTAGGACTTAATTGCTACATGAAGCTGCATGCAGGGAGTTAGTTGTAAACGTGTCGTGAAACCAGGTCTGTAGATCTGAGAGATCATGGCGTATTAGTAGGCATTATTTGCATGTAACTAACTTTGGTTATTCACTGAATAAAAGGAGCAAGCGGCCAGTTAAAGCTGCGGTCAGTTAGCAGCACAAAACACCCTCCTATGATCTTGAAGTTTATGGCAGCCCTGTTCTGGTGCTAAGTTTTTCCTACCTGTAGAACCTACTAGACTTGGCACTATATGTGCCAGCTAAACTTTATGGTGTCAGTTCTATGTTAAACCACCTCTCGCATTGAGTTAATAGAGTGTTAAGTATGTGTTGTAGGGATCTGTGCTAACATGGTCTGTCTGTTGAGGCCACAGATGTGGCAAAAGATGCTGTTGTTTGTGATTGCTCAACCGTGTTGCAGAGGCAATGATAGTGGCACGAGGCTTCAATGGTGGCAGCCATGGCTTGGAGGCATTATGGTCGTCTCGATTTCCATCAGCCTATGGCAGAGGCAACGATGGTGTCAACGGTGTTGGCGGGTGATTGGTGTCGAAGACACATCTTGCTAAGGTTGAGATCTAACCTGGCAGCAAAGGGAAAGCATCGACGGCGGGATGCCTATGGACGACGGACATGTGCAGGCATGCGTCACACCCAATTGGTGGTGGCATGGCAGTGAACACAGAGGCATGCTCCCATCACCCAGTGATGTTGCCAGTCGTTGTCGCATCAGTGACAAGGATTGACATACATAGCCATGTGTCCATTGGTTGGGCAAACTGGCTGTGAATGCACCCTGCCTATTGGTTAGTGGTAACAATGCACCCTGCCTACGAATGGTGCAAGCAGAGAGAGACTGAAAAAAATTTACTAAAACCACCGTCAATAATTAACCAACTATATTAAGGCAACTTACAATGAAGCCTAAGCGAGAGTATTATCAGATCATAACGTGTTGTAATATTGGGGTCATGATGCCGATGACCAAACATTCAAACACAAAAGGCAGAGAAACATAAAATATAGTCCCGACAGTCTTTTCTCTCTCTCTCTCTTTTAATATCTTTTGGATGTATGTACAGTGTGTGGTTTCAACCCACCTATTATATAAGAAGAGAGATCCTTCCTCTCAATAGAATAAGTGATATAGAACTAAACTACGCTAACTAGTCTGGTTAGACATCAATCCCTAATGTATTGATTTAGACTAAACATACACACAAAACAACCCACGTTATTGTAATAAAAAATAAACTCTAATAGGGCCTGTTTCATTAAGGCAAGGAAGAAAAATGTTTGACATAAAAATCTCTCACACATACTCCCTATATTATGGCCAGAGATTTCTGGCCTCCCTCCTTGTCACACCACTTTTTTTTTGCAAAAACCCTCTTTATTTTTTGAAATTATATATAGGTCCTTATTTTTTACAAAAAGATCCTTGCAATTTCGGGAGAAGGTCCTTCGCTTTTCGAAAAGGTTCTATGCTTTTTGAAATTATGTATACGTCTTTGATTTTTTTCAAAGAAGCTCTCTTCTATGTGATAAATTTTTCGTAAAAAAGCTCTCCACTTTTTTTTTGAAATATATATATATTCTTGATTTTTTTAAAAATATTTTATAAATTACCTACTCTTGCTTTGATATATATAAAAGGAAAATTTAGATATATGCCACTACAAAGTGATCACTTTAGAGAAATACCACTGCAAAGTTTCATCTCACAAAAATACCACTCCAGAGTCATCATGTTCACAAAAATACCACTCTTATGCATATTTTCCAACATAAGACCATATTACCCTTGTCTTCTTCACAAAAATATATCAAAGCAAGAACCGGGGAAAAAAAGAGTTAACGCATAGACAAAGAGAGTGTGTGTAGTACCAACCAACCTGGCGAGTGGAGAGGGGATGGGTCCTGGAGCGGTCGTCCGAGGCGGCCGTGGCGCAGACGCGGCGGTGCGATGCGCTCGGCGGGCGAGGCCGAGCTTGACGGCGAGGCGGCGTCCCGAGAGCGTGCGGTCTCGTCCATGTACTCGTCGAGCCATCGCCACCGGCGGTAGGTGGAGTTGTCCCACGAGAGCGTGAGTGCGAGTGCACCCTGAGTAGCGCGGCGGCGGCGACGACCCACCGCCGCGGCTGAGGTCGTCAAGCCCGCGCGCTAGGGACGTGAAGAAGGCATTCATGGCTCTGCAGTAAGGTTTGGAGGCGGGAAGCGGAGGGCGGCTGGCTAGATATAGCTGGCGTGCGGTGCAGGAGCAAGAAGAAGAGGAGGAGCAGAGGGGCACGACACGATCGGAGTGGAGCGTGGAATGCAATGATGGGTGTCTAGAGGAGGTGGAGAAGTGCGATGATGAGGTTGGGGGGAGGCAGCAGAGCCATGGGCGCTTGCTCCTGTGTTCCTGTGCTCTCCTCAACTCCTCTTGCCTGCTCCGCGCGCTCGGCTTGTGTGTGCATGAGGGTGTTTCCCTGGACGGTGGCCGGTGGGTGGTGCGGACCGTGAGCAGTGCTTAAATTGCTGCGTTAAATTTGATATATTTTTGTGAAGAAGATAAGGGTAATATGGTCTTATGTTGGGAAATATACATATGAGTGGTATTTTTGTAAACATGGTAATTCTGGAGTGGCATTTTTGTGAGATAAAATTTTATAATGATATTTCTCTAAAATGATCACTTTGTAGTATCATATATCTAAATTTTCCTATATAAAAAGTAGTGCAGCGTGACACGCTTCGGCTGCTAGTAGCACCAGGTAACCAACTTGCCGCTTCTCAGACATAATTCAATCACGTACGTAGATCGAGAACAATCAGGTACCCCGTGACCATGAGACGGGAGCGGAGCGAGCGAGCACATGCGCACGGGAGGTCGAAACGTGTCCGGGCGAGGCATGATGACGAGCGTACGTGGGCGTACCCGCGCGGCGCCGCTGGCGTCGACACCTCGCATCGCGTCCGGCGGGGACAGGGCAGGGTCGGTCATCTCTGCAATGCCCTCGTTTCCTACGATATGCTGTTCTCTCTCCCACTCCGGGCAGGGCGACCCGACATCACGGTCGACTTTTCTTCCTCGACATGTCCTGTCCTCGCCGCTGGGCGCCGCTCGCGCGTCGGTGTGCGTGCGTACGAGGATCCTCTCGCCTTGTCCGGTTTAAGAAAATCTTTACTGTTCTAGCCCTTGGTACCATTTTTTCCGCTCTAACTATCTAAGATTTTTTTACAAATCTAGCATCTCCTAAGCATGAGAGTATACAAGGCCAACACATGTCAAATCCGTACCTAGGGAATGCGAAAACTTAAATCCCGTGGTACTGTAGCACGGTTCTTATACTGTAGCTATAGTACCCGCAGCATGGTAATGCTATTTTTCGCGCTCCCCTAGCATAGAATTTAAAAAATCTATGCTATAATACCGCGGAAATAGAGTTTCCGCACTCTCCGGATGCGGATTTGCAACATGCCAACCTCGTGTAATTCCGCGCTCTAGGAGTGAGCTAGATTTGCAAAAAAAAAATCTCAAAGGGCTAGAGTTGTAAAAAATGACAACGGGTGCTAGAACAGTAAAGAATTCCAGTTTAAACCATTTCTAAAAGAGTAACATGATAAAATCGTTTCAAAATAGTGGTAGAGAAATCATTCTATTGGTTTATTTGAAGAAGATTATAAGCGATAAGCTAAGCTAAAATAAGTTAAACAGAACAGTACGAAGTTGCTGCTCTTTTTTTCTATGCGGAATCAGTGGCCTCGGTCAACACTCTTGGTTGCATATGGAATTATGGACCAATTCACCTATATTAAGCCAGGGGGATTCGTCTCCAGGGAGCACTGCCACATTGGTTTTATATGGAAAGCCCCTCCAGTTTTTGTGAAATTGTGTATGAGTCCTTAGTTTTTGCAAAAAGGCCTCTAACACGTCAATTTTTTGTGGAAAACCCCTCAGCTTCTCCGAAATTACGTACGGGTTCTCGGTTTTTTCATGGAGGCCCTCCTTTTGCTGGATAACATCTTGTGATTTTCTCAAAATTATGCATGAGTCCTTGGTTTTATGCGAAAGAACCCTTTGTTTTCTCTAAAAATACGTACAAGCCCATGCTTTTTCCAGAGAAGCCCCTCTTATGAATTGTCGACTCTTTTACTTTGGTCCATATGGTAACCAGCGAGATGTGACGCTGTGTTTATGCTGCTAGTAGGAAAACCCTTCAGCTTCTCTGAAATTACATTCGAGTTCTCAATTTTTTCATGGAGGCCCTCATTTTGTCATGGAGGTCCAAAATATAATACAAATAGGAACAAATTACTAACCATAGATAGATAGTTAAGAATAAATAGATCTACAATCACTTTTGCCAAATCCGTAGTCTTCTTTTACCAAATGGCCTCAAAGCCCCACCTCTTCAAAGCAGCAACCTATGAGAACAGATCTGGAGTTTAAGACAGATCTTCGAGGGTCGGGTTTGCAATTAATACATGAAATTATCATAGACAATTTTTATTTAATTATCACAGACAATTTTTTAATACAAATCGTCCGTGAAGTATCACAGACGATTTTAAGAAAAAACTATCTGTGATATGTATTAATATCACAAACGATTCTTATAAAGAATCGTATGTGGTATTTATAGACGG
The DNA here is from genome assembly GCA_036346265.1 of Melocanna baccifera. NCBI lineage: Eukaryota > Viridiplantae > Streptophyta > Magnoliopsida > Poales > Poaceae > Melocanna > Melocanna baccifera. The sequence goes on from CM070710.1 coordinate 13,391,649, forward strand.
TGTTCAACATGAACCATTTGCGATATTATCTCTCTACAGACGATTTTTAACACTAACAATAACACAGATGGTCTCTAAACTAAAACCGTCTGTGATTGTATTTAATACTGATGGTTTTGGTCAATCATATGTGATGAGACGTCTAGTATTAATCTTTTTTATAGTAGTATATATACATTCCAAAATGTCATGTATTTGTGAGTTGATGGAGTAATCTATATTTTCCTTGTAGCGGTCCGACAGCTTATAATGATGGATACAAGATGCCTCTCAAGAAAGCTACACACGAAATGTTTGGTTTAATGCTAAATATCATTGATGATTATCTTATCAAATTTTAATAGGACTATTCGGATTTAACAAGCATTTGGTTCAATAAAAAAATTAGCATGATTCCTTTCCTCCTTTCTCCCTAGTTCATTTTTTGCCCCTATATTTGGCCAAAACGTTAGTTTCTAATTTAATCACTGCCAAAAGTTTGGTAAGACGTGGTGAGATAAATTTGCCATGCCTAGAATGATGTGAAAAAATATCGAACACAGTGTTTTTAGACTCTAGATGCTACCAGCCGTGATGACATGATGTCCCTCCTCTTTTTAATCGAACGATGACTTGGGGGCAGATGCCAGATATACCTCTCATATACTTAAGTAAATTTTATTTTGTCTTGTTGCTCAGCAGCTCATTAAGATATTTTGCTCTTGTAAATCACCTAGGACGACCCTTCTTTCACAGGAAAGAAAACAAGACAGAAGAGTACCTAGAAAGGCTAGAATCTCTGGTGGCGACCTTTCGGGTACATCTTGAATTACTCCACTATCCTCTCACCTCTGTGTGATGGGAAAGAGCTCATCTTTGGAATCTGTCCGTTCTGCTGTGGTAAGTATGCACGGCAATGCATGGGTACAACTGACTTCCCTCTAATGTTTTGAAGCTTCCCTCCTCAATCGTTAGTATGTCTAGCATTATATCTATTTTTTAAGTTAGCATTCGAACGCCCATTTTTTATAAATTTAATCTCCTCTCTAAGCTCGATAATCACAATAGATAACATATATCATCTATCGTGCTACCACAGCTTAATAGGACCTACCGAGCAACCAGAGCTCGGTAGCACCTGCTAAGCAACTACAGCTCAGCAGGAGGTCGAGCAACCACACCTCAACAGAAGGATTATGGTGATTAATTTAAGCATGATCAATACTAATTAAGCATCATATTACATGATCAACCACACCTTGACAGGAGGCTGGCTGGCTCAGCATGTCGTCCTGCTGAGCTAGAGGAGCTTGGCAGGTACCTGCCGAGTTCTAGTAGCACGATAGGCGACACATGTCGTCTGCCGCTGCTGTCGAGCTCAGGAAAGGGGGCTACATTTGCAAAAATAGATGTTAGAAGACTAAATTTGAAAAAATAGCTATAGTGCCATATATGCAAAGGACTCTCCTCATCTAGCCCTCTCCAATTGCATTTTGACGTAAATAACCTCCTTTCACTCAAATTTGTAAAAATAGCCCCTCTCTTCCACCACGGCAAGCTCAAATGACAACATGTGTCACTTAATACGGTATTAGACCGCATTAGGTCCATACGCAAGGAAACATGCAACACACCACCTGTTGCGCTTCCATACCGTAGCAGGTGACTTGCCGTGCTCCCCTATCGCGGTAGGTGGCTTGTTGCGTAGCCTACCGTGGTAAGGAGGTACGGGCAGGGTACCTGCTATAGGTATGGGAGCGCGACATGTGGTTTGATGCACGTTTCATGTGTGTTACGCATCTAATATGGTCTAGCATCGTATTAGGTGATACGTGTCACCTAATGCTCTTTCCGCTATCTAGAAGGGGGCTGTTTTTGTAAATATAATAAAAGAAGGCTATATTTGCTAAAACGGGTGAGAATGGGCTTAAAAATTCATTGGACTCAAGAGTTTTAGCTCAAGAAAAATCCTTTAAAGCCGGAAAACAAAGATGATAGTGTTTGGGTAATGAACATCACACACGGGCTGTCCATTCTTTTATGTTCTTTTTTTCTATTTTCTTTGTTGAAGTGAACTGATGAGCCGAAACATTTTACCCTCTTCTGCGGATTTAGATTAGCAGATGATGCACTTTCTCGTACAGGAAGTGTGTTGGCCAAAACACATATTAAATTGAAAACTAAGACACTAAGGGGTTATGTGTTCAAATCCTATTGACTACTACATGTCTCAGAAAACAACTCCCAGCATCTCATAAAGCGGGGATGGGATTGGAACTATGATCACCACCAGGATAATCTAGGTGCCTTATCAATTGTAGCCCAGATGCATTGCCAGTTGGACTATTGACCGTTGGCAGACGATATCATTTTAATTAATTAGTTCTTAATTGCCATTTTAATTAATTTGACAATGCAAATTTCTTGAACAAAAATGGTTTGTATTGTCATAATTACAGATGCTTTGGCAATTCCTTAAGGTTGCATCTAGGGGCGCTCGTTTTAGCGATGGTTTCTGGTTTTTGGCTGAAATTTCATCAGAATGGTTTTCTCAGTGTGGCTTTTTTCTCAGAATGATTTGACTTTTTGGGCATAATTAATTTTAAAAAATATATAAATAGAAAAAACATGTTAACCCATTAGGGACAATACAAAGGAACACGGGAAAAAAAGAAAATACAAAAAAACCTAAAATATCTAAAAAAATTCAGAAAAAGATGAAATACTGAATAGTGAAAAAAAAGCAGAAGCTAAAAGCTGAAGCCGAAAAAAAGCCGAAACGAGCGGACTTAACTCGGAGCTTCACCAAATTAATCAGTTCATGTGTGGGTGCTTTTCATAACATGTTTAAAGTGTGTCGCATGAACTGAAAGTTTTACATATGTTAAAAATTCAACTGCCAAATATATAGGTGCTTAAATGAGTTGTTATCAAAAAATACTTTTAAAATGTAATATGTCAATACAAACTTTCCCTCCTCTGTCCCACTATTGAAGCGGCACCACCACAGTCCACCCCGAGCCTTCTCACCCTCTTCTCCCTCTAAGCATAGGGCTCTAGTAAACCCTAATCTTAACTAGGGAACCTAAGCTCTAATCACCGGTGGCAGAAGACGATGGTGCTAGAAATAAGTTAGAGTTCAGCTGATTATGCAAAAAAAAAAGTCCATAATGTATAGCAAATCTGAAACTTTTATGAATGGCTATCGAGGCCTAACAAAACCACAATTTATTGGATAAATTTGGCACTCACCCTCTTTTTTTTTAAAAAAAACAGGCTAATTGTTTACATAAATAATGACAATCATCCACTAATCAATTTACTAGATTAGACATATATCGCTTCGCATTGTACAACATTAGGCTCGATGGTGTCCTTTGTACAGTTTGGGCACGTATGAGCTTTACAGTACACGGAGGTGACAACTGCATAATTTCACTATCATTCTAGTTTATTTTAAGGTTAGCATTTGTACCACCCTTAAAAAGTACTATACTACTTTGTACATCTTGAAAATACGACCTTGTCCTGTCAAACACCGAACCGGCAGTGCTCTCACAAGCGTCAAATTATGCCCTCCACGGGTTTACCTTAGTAATGCTACCAGCTCCTTTCTCACACAAGAAATTTTACTACCGTTCTTGGTGATAAATTTCTCCATTTCGAAGCGTCATAACTCATAAAGCAGCCAGCACGCGCTAGGCCCAGCACCCTTCTCTCTCTGTCTCATGTCCTCCTTCCCCTTCTTGCCTTCTGGTTCTCGTGATGACCGGTGTTCTTGAGAAGATCTGTGATGCTACCCTCCTCTTATGGATTTCAGGCAATCATTCACCCCATACCCGCTCCTTGTTTCTTCTATCTCGAAATTTTTGGGATCATCTCTTCTTTTTCTTTCCATATCCGCCCCAGATGCTTTTCTTGATCTTAGATTGCATGCCATTTTCTGCTTATTTTTCTCTTCCACTAGCAAAAGAAATCTCAGATCTTTAATTACTTCACATATGTAAAAATGAATTATTGATCATATACCCTCCACTTAGATGAAAATTGAGGATTTATCCTCCTGATCCATGTGTCAGTGACCTACGATGACCCCATATGTCATTGAGTGAGGAGGATAAATCCTCAATTTTCCAACTATGAGGAAGGTATAAGATCTAAACTCCCATGTAAAAATATTTGCCCTCAATTTTTCTGCTTCTATTGTGGTAAGCTTTCCATGCCACATGAATTCTATTTACATATATTTATGGTTGACTAGATGAAATGATTTTCTCCAAAAAAACACTTGGTTCCTGGTGTTCTTGCTGTTGTCGTTGCTCTCGATCAATCTTTGCCGATCTGGTTTCAGGTCAAGTGCTGGAGATTGATTTGTGTGAATTGGTGGTGGTGACAACGAGAGAGAGCACGCTGGTGCGGCGGTCACGGCCGGAGCCGCCCGCGGCCGTGTACTCGCGTGCTCCTTCCCGTTGTCACTTCCACATACACGTTCCATACATCCTGAGCGGACATACGTACGGCGGCGTAGCGGAGGTACTGGTTCAATTCATTCTCCTTATGGCGTTTTGGTTGCTCCTTATCTTGTTAAGATTGTTTGACCCTCTTAAAGGCTTTGGTCAAATGTTTGCATCTGGGGATTAATGCTCTTGCATATTAGTAGTGTTCACGGCATCCTTTAACCATTATTTCGCAGCTATTGCGCTTGCGAAGTATCATCTCTGTATGTTTGGATGCGCACATGCCCAATCACCATTAACCGGGGGAACTAGTGCATTGCCTTCCGATTTAGTAGCTTTTGGTTTATTATGTTCAATTAATAACAACTTGAAATGCAAATGGGTTCATAAAATAAGGAGGAAACGCATTTCACCAAATGCCAGCGCAATTAGATTTTTCTGAACATTTTTTTTTGTGAATGTTTACTTGTTTTTACATGACTATACGTCTTATCATCATGGCATTATAGAATACACAGCTAGCTAGTTTCATGGTGTGGTATTGGTGACTAATCTGTTTCGTTCCTTTTATAGTAACGTCCATTGCTTAATTGTGGATTGGAAGTGCCACCCTTTACATGCTGATTAAAGTACACGAAACATCCCTGACCCGCCTCTTCAATAACAACATATTATTTTAGAGTCTCTTGACCTTTATTCAATTCATTACCCAGATATGTCATCAGAAATTCAGAATATCACATATACTTCCTGAAGGAAAAATGCAATGCGTGCAGCCCAACTAATTTAGATGAAACCTTTTTTGTGTTAAGGGTTTCATGGTGAACTGCTCACAACTGTATATCATTCTGTATAATTGGGCAGCAGTAGTACTTTTTTTTGCCTTATGACAATACTATCACAAACCTATACAAGGAAGATGTCTCACTAATTCTTACAGATTCCTATAAATCCTATTTTGATAATTAATCCTCATGTCCAAGGAGGTTTTGTCAAATTGGCTAACAGGAGCACTTCTTTATGATCATCTTGTTTCTTGACACAGAACTGTTCCATTTGGACCACAAGGAAAATTGTACATTAAAGTAATGATAGGAATAAATGTATTAAATCAGGACTGTTTGAAGTAAGTATTACAATTCTAAATACAATTCATTCGTAAGTTACTTGAGCTATACCATTGAATAAAAGGGATATCTATAAATGAGTGGTGTAACCCTCTGATGTTTTGCTAATCTTTTAGGGCTTGTTTGAGAGGTCCTTTCCTGACCGAAATCTACATAGATGAATTAGGAATTTGAACTAAAATTCCGGCCTATCCACATAGATTCCGGCCGGGAATAGATTTTCCAAACAAGGCCTTATTGGGAATATTTTGATAATGGAGAATTTGAGATTGTGTTTGGACTAGATTTGCCTCTATAAGCTAGAACATCGGTTTTAACCATGACAATTAACAAATAAAACTGCATATTTGCCACAATTTTATAGAATTGCCCAGAATTACCAATTTTGACAGCCTTCGTCTCCTTGTCGCTGATCGCCACATCCTCATTTTTGGAGGGGACGTTGATCTAGTTGTCATCACCCCCCATTGGGTTTGCTTGTCATTTGCCATGACCACTGTGGTCGTCACACACATTTGTGAATTGATGGCTCCCATTGCGTTGGTTGTCTGTGATAAGTAGCCCTTGATGCCCTTTGAGTGGCATTTTTTGCACATTCCAATTTTGTTGTTGGCATATTTGGAAAAAGTAAAATGGTCCTTTGGACAGTGGTCAACACCACAAAGAAAAGGGCTTTATTCTTAGTTTTGTGATGGCATGATAGGAATTCTGGTTTCTTAGTGACGTATTTGCTATTTGTAGTATTTCCATTGTCATATCTGCAGTTCACCGATTGAACTAAATGTACAGTTGTGCTAATGAACATACCACAATGACCTAACACCGAAGTTCGTTCTTTTGAATAACCCGAACGTGCATTTGTCATTATTGTAACTTTGCCCTTGTATCACTATGGTGTCCTATTCTATCAAGCATTTTTTCTGTTTGTTGGTATTGAGTTTCACCCACGAATAAACACACAAAAGCTTAAGCTGTCAAGGGAAGGTTGGCAATCTACTCATACTTACATATACCCATAATTCTTTAATTCGTTGTTAGTCACAAAGCATTATTTAGGGGGCATTCGAATAGTGATGACTTCTGACTTTTGGCTGAAATTTTGCTGTAGCTGGCTTTTTTTACTGTAGCTGATTTGTCTTATTGGGCATAATTAAATTTTAAAAAATGGAAAAATAAAAACGGCACGCTAATCTGAAGTAGATAATGCAAAGGAATACGAGAAAAAAAAAAAACAAAAATTCAAAAAAAAAAAAAAAACAGAAAACAACAAAATGCTAGTACTTACCTTGTCAAATGCCGAACGCACTGGAAAAGCCGTTTTGAGCGGGCCCTTAGTTGGAATATGCACAAAAATACTTGAACCACCACTGGTTATGGGATATGAACTATGTTTAGGACACCTGACAAGCCGTCTTAGTGGTTTAGGCTTCTTCTACAGTGAATTATGAAGCATTTTAAGTAGCCCAGAAATTTAATGCTGAATCTTGATAACTAGCATCCTCCTCAAATATTCAGGATCAAACAAAACAAGATGCTCATAAGCAAGGAAATAGAAATGAATGTTATGTGAAATATCTTGCGTTAATACACAGACTCCTTTGTTTTTGAGCAACAGATTTCTGTTATGTAAACGCTTTTTAATGCCTTTTCTGTAGCTTCCAATTTGTATTTTCTCTTTGCTTTTTCCTGCTTTGTATTTGTTGAGGTTGTGCTGATGATGTTAATTTTGGTGACACTAATGCATATAGCTGTCGGAAATGGAAACCTAAAGGCCTATTTTAATCTTCCTGGGATAAAGCACATAAATTCAAAGTTAGTTATTGATAGATGATGGTTACTGGTTAGTCAGAGAATACAGAAATTTCCCTTTACATATCTACAGGGCTTGATGTCCTTATTGAGTATTGGGATATAGATAGGCTACACTAGCACAAATTGAAATTCTATCACGTAACTAGGAAGCTATGCAAGTGAAAGATCATAAACCGTTATCATTAGATGCGCAGTGCAGCGGAGAAAGAGTTGAATCAGTCCAATTCAATGTAGCGCACGTCGGTATAGTAGACGTAGTCAATCTCCACAAGCCAACCATCTCGTCCATATGTGTGAAGATTGATTACCGAGTCCTTAGTGAATGATAGAGCCTGCAGCTGCCGGAAGGTGGATGGGACCGGCCCAGAGAGAGGTCGTTCTACCAAAGGTTGACAACACTGAGGGGTGATCGAACAATGATGGCTTTTGGCTTTTCTTGAAAAACACATGCCGGGTGAAAAACATGCTGAGTTGTATGTTAGGCATAATTAAATTTTAAAAATGTAAAAATAAAAACTACTGGCTAGTCTAGTGCGGACAATGCAAAGGAATATGAGAAAAAAAGCGAACGCAAAACCAAAAACAAAAAAATTCACTACGTGACAAAAGTGCTCTGATATTTTAAGCATTTTGCTCAGATGTTTCCGTCGCTAAACAGTGAAAAAACTCCAAGCCGATCACCCGAGATCTCGATAGTGCGAGAGGCTTGTCGGGATGCTGTCGCATAGCCAGTTCCAGTTGAGATGCACGGCATGAAGCCTCGAGATGTGTGTGAATTCAAAGCAAGAGTGCCATGGAGAGAGTTTCTTGAACAATTTGTAGTTTTTGCTGTTAGGGTTGGAGAGAAGACGCCATGAGAGATTGGGAAATTTTGAAATGGTTCTCTCTTAGATGCCTTCCTTTCTTTATATCATTCTTGCACTTTACATTTTAGTCCTTCTACAATTACATAATTACCTATAAGACATATCAACACTCCCCCTTAAGATGAGGCAAATACTTTGAATAGACTAGAGGTGACCAAATAGGTCGTGCCTAGCGGGCCAGCCCACCGCCTGATACTGTAGGCACGGTCCACAACACGAGGTGCATCAGGCTGGGCTAGCACAACATGAGGATGTGGGCCATGCCTAGACCGCCACCCTAGTCCAATGTGTAGGCATGGCATGACATGCATAGCATCGGGCCAGGCATAGCATGACACGAGCACTGTCCCACACGGCACGACCTATGCGGCACGGCGGCCTAGTAGGCACGTTTGGCCCATCGGCATGTGTAGTCTGATGGGCATGGCCTATTAGGCACGAAAATATTACCGTTAGGCACATTTGGCCCAGGCACGACACAGTGGGCACGACCCATCTGGCCCGTTTTGCGTCAGTAATGGTCAATTTTGGAAATTTATAGATGTTTATGGTCGTTTGTGAGTTTAAAAATAGAAAAAATTAAAAATCTAAAATTTTCTATAAATAGGAACCATACCCCCTCATTTAGCCATACTCAAACCAGCAATTTCTTCTCTTAATTTCTTTGTGAAAATTTTGATACATTTTTGATAATTTGGCAAAATTCAAAATAATTTTGCAAAAAATATGAAAATTCAAAATCCGCCTACAGTCAAGAAAAGAGGTAACAATACAAATTTTCATATACTTATGTTGTTCTTATTTTTCTTTGTTGTATTGTAAAATAGATAATAGTATATTTTTCTATTTGCTTTTTTAATTTTTCATATTTCTCCATGGAAAATTTTAACAAATTTCTCACGAGTGAATATGGAATTGATTCAGAAGATCTTTCATCCTTCAGGAATGAAACGTGTCTACCTCCCCTTGAAAGCTAATGAAAATAACGCAGTATTACAAAGGCTATGTGCGCTATGCAAACTAAATATTTAAAATATTAGAATGAGAATCCATACATATATGTATTTGCATTTATTCTAAATCCAAAAGCTAAAATTATAGGATTCACTTATGTTCTTTCCATTATAGGTGAGTCTATATATAGGGATAAATTATTCTAACTATTTATAGTTGTTCGTTCTAAATTATCTGAAGTTTATCAGAAGTACGAGTATAAGTTTTAGAGAGTTTGCTCGCAACAAACTCCACTAACATCCACCATAGATAAGAAGACAAATATGTGGGTAAAATCTTTGGTGCACCAGGATCCTTTAGAAGATCAAGCTCTATATTGTCAAGTGCTGGAGTAATCCATACTAGAGCCCACGGGGAATTATCAGTATTTCTAGACGGCAACCCTGTGCCTCACCTTATAGAGGACTTCAATATTTTGAACTAGTGGCACGAGCACAAGCTAATATATTTAGTGCTATCCATATTAGCACGGGATGTGTTAACCGCTCCTGTCTCGACAATTCTTCCAAGTTTGCTTTCAATCTTTCTAGAAGAATATTAGAGGAGAGAAGAACAAGTCTTATGAGTGAGATGGTGGAAATATTTCTCATAATGAAAAACTGAGAACAAGCTGATGCATGAACTCAACACGGCGTGGTGGATACAGAGTTGGAACACATGTTCAACAATCTTTATCTAAATGGTGGAGAAAACAGTTAAGACATCGACGACATGGATGCTCTACGACATCGATGCTTCTTAGAGCATCCATGTTGTCGATACCCGAATATACAAATCCAGACTCTCTGTGTATACTACACAAGTCTAGGATCATGCTAGTACACATAGTGTAAACATAGATAAAATATCGACCATATACACGATTAATAAAAGAAAAAGACTAAAATATTAATAATTATCAGAGTATGACCTTATGACTAAGTTTACAAATTATAGCATGAAGGGCTTAAGAAATTAGTAACGAAAAACAAAAATAAGCATGATAGCCATTCGATATGCCCACAGACAATCGACTAGGAAGCGAAGTCCTAATCCGTGAGATCGTCAAATGATCCTCCTTCAGGTACCTCTTGTTGATATGGCTCCTCTTCAACTGAGCAAAAGTAAGCATAGAGTCGTAAGTACATTTGTACTCAGCAAGTTATTTGTAACAAAAATACAATATAATATGCAAGGCTTACCAAAGAATAAGTGAAAGATTAATTTGCAGAAAGTAATAATTTAAAGTAAATATAATAAATAGATTGAAGACGAACTTTGAAGAAAATAATAATAAAGAACTAATCAAAGGAATTTAATAAACCACATTGAACCACTCGTGAACATTCACGAATTTAACTACAAGTGAACTAACCATTCACTTCTCAAGGTTATGCCAACCAAGTTTTATGAAATATCTATTCTTTATGTGAAATCACCTAGCATTGTCCATAATTGGGGACATGTTTACTTGAATAGTTTTACACGCTGTAGAGATTGCACAACTTTACTTACACGATGTGATCATCCTCACGCTAAAGAAAATCACAAGGCCTTAACAATGTTCAGTCACAACCTAGTTCCTATACCACAAGTCTTGAATGATAGAGGTTTTCCTCTATGAGAGTAGAAGTGAGTTTGAGCCTCGCACCTTTAGAAACGAGCAACTCACCTGGCCTCCGCTCACTTATGCATGATTCACAAGGTAGCTCCCTATACTGCTTCATTCTGCTTCTACTTGTCTCTCCAGGAGGGTAAGCACTACTATGAGACATACATCGCCATATAGAGGATGACTTGCTGTTGATGCACTAGATTTAGCTCACCAGAGCTATAGGGGACACCTACACTGATGCCTTGGAGGAGATTGTCTAGCTCCGTATGCTCCTCACTTCCAGTTACACTCACTCCGACATTCTTTATGCCCTAGCCGTGGTGGTGGGTGAGAGGATAGCAACAGCCGTTGAGCTTGAGCGCACAATGATGGTAGAAGCGATATATGCCCCAGTGTTGAGATCCGAATTTGCAAATCTAAACTCTCTGTGTATAGCACACTAGTTAAGGATCACGCCAGTGCACATAGTGTAAATATTAATGAAATATTGACCATATGCATGATTAACAATGAAAAAGACTCAAATGTTAATAATTATCAGAGTACAATCTTATGGCTAAGCTTATAAATATTAGCCTGAAGAGCTTAAGAACTAGCAGCGAAAAATAAAAATAAGCGTAGTAGCCATTCAACATGCCTACAGACAATCGACTAGGAAGCAAAGTCCTAATCCATGCCATTGTCGAAATATCGTCCTGCAGGTATCTCCTACTGATAGGGTTCTTGTTCTTCAACTAAGTAAAAGTAGGCATAAAGTCATAAGTGCATTGGTACTCAGCAAGTCATTTGTAACAAACATGTAATATAATATGAAGGCTTACCAATGTATGACTGAAAGGTTCTTTTACAGAAAGCAATAATTTAAAGTAAATACAATAAATAGGTTGAACGTGAACTTTAAATAAAATGATAATAAATAACTAATCAAAGGAATTGAATGAACCACTAGTAAACTAACCGTCCACCCAATGAACTACACGTGAACTAACCATTCATGTAATGAATGAATTAACTACTTTTCAAAGTTATCCCAACTAAGTTTTATGAAATATCTACCATTCGTGTGAAATCACCGAACATTGTCCATAACTAGAGATACGGCTATTCAAATAGTTTTACACTCTGTAGAGATTACACAACTGTACCCATATGATCTGCTTTCCTTTACGTATCAGAAAATCACAACATGACCTTTACAATGCTCAACCTCAACTCAATCCCTCCCGCTAGGTTTCACATCACACCCCCTTGCGCCTCATGGAAATCAACAACAATGTTCATCACAATGGTGAGATTAAAACTGAAATATCATAAATTAATCAGCCAGTTCTATCCTATACTAGACATGTGGTTTGCACGGTACGACTCCGATCAATGACGCACAAAGTTAAGTCCTTAGATATTACCCAAACAAGCTCTCGAAGTGAATCCACACTTCCCTCTTTACTACACGATTACTCGTCAAGTGAAAACCAAGTTTATATCTCCAACACCAATATCATGGTACATAAATTTTATAACTATGAATATAACCACAATTCTATATCTCATTAATTTAAATTAATTAATTGATCACATTTGATGATAAGCCAAACGTAACTATAAGCGTGACTAAGTAAATTGATCATACAACCTATGTGATAACTAGTATGGCATTACTAAATAATTTTTCATCCTATGGTGACAATGGAATCATAGTATTCAACATATCAAGGTAAAATTAATCAAATTGGCCAATATCTGCCATATACAAATATTTGTAATAAAATAACAATGCATATTAATTTAAAATAAAATAAAAAATAATAGATTTGAAAACTAGATTCAACATGATCAAAGGACACGACTTGCCTTGGCGTTGCTCAGTTATGAATCCTTGATCCTCTGGTTGTACTTCCCCTCCTCCGAAGATGCGATCTAACTAGGGAGAAAATGAATGAGGCAAAAATAAATTCAAATGAACTCTAAAAATTTCAAAACTAGAACCAAAATGTAGAGCTCAATTTTAGATGAATTTAGAAAAAAAATAACAAGGTCAATCGGAGCTAGGACGGAGGAGAATAGGCTCTTGAAAAATTAAATATAAAAGAAAATACTGAAAATTAAAAAGTTTACTATACTGTGGACTCAATGCATGGAATAGCTGGTCTACAGTGGATTCAGTTCATGGAACTATGAACGGTGCGACGCGGCTAATGATGTGGTGGCTAGGATTGACGTGGTAGTGATGTGGCGCTGACACATGGTGACACGTCAGATTAGAGCTGACGTGGATGCTTGCATTGCGTTGACTTGGCTAGGGATGACTCAGCTGGTTCATGGGCTCATAGAATACTACGTGTTGACGGATGGGGCCCAGTTAGTAGGACGACGCACAAAGACTTGGTCCACGGAGAAGTCGATGCGGCGTTTGTCATGGATGTGGGCTGGCATCGGTGCTAACGTCAACGGCGTGGGGACCGAGGCAACACTTCTGACGGCGAGCGAGCGTGGGCGGTGATGAAGGCAAGGCCGACGGCTGGGTATCAAGGGGCACCGGCAGATCGGTGAGTTGAGCAGTGGGGATAGTGGAGATCGGCCAGAGGAAGGAGATGGGACGGTTGGCCGACAATGAGGTACAATGACGGTGACTCACTGGTGAGGAAGAAGGTGGCGACGGCGGCTGGCGAAAACAAAGATGGCGGCACACGGTGACTCCCAATGGTGGCGGCGTGATGTCTGCGCACAAACACAGGAGCTGAGGGGTGGCTCTGCCTTTTAAGCACTGACACTGAGGAGGTGAGGTCTGACATGGCGACGTGTTCAAGATGGACATGGGTGAGCGGCGATGGCGTCGTACAGGACTAAGACGGCAACGGAGTTTGTCCTGAGGATGATGATGAACAGTAACCAGACCAATGGATGAGCGACATGTGGCGGATGAAGGGATCAGATGGTTGAGATGAGATGGCATAGATACATAGTGTCGGCTTGGTTTGATGCCTGACACGTGTACAATGACCAGATCTGATGGCTAAAGCACACGTAACTTGGATGGTTGACACGTGGTTAATAGGGAATCTGATGGCTTAGGGTTGGTACGCCGAATGAACAGTGACGGGCCAGACCCATCAAAGTTTTAGGATTTTTATGATTTTCTTATTTTCAGAAATTCCAATAAAATAAAAAGAGTTCTAGAAAATAGCAAATAAATCCAAAAAATTCCAGAAAAATCCTTGAGTCACAAGGAACCCAAATAAAATATATTTAGCAAATATTAATATTTATTTTAGTTATATTAAATCCTTTTAATTTAATAAAAGTTCAATTTAAGCTTATATTAAATCCAAAAAATTCAAATGGTGAATTTTCTTTTAAAAGCTTCAAATAAACTCTAAAAATTAGGATGTTACAAATCTCTCCTCTTAAACAAAATGTTGACCCCGAAATTCTGGTTCACTAAGAGGATAGGTTTGGGAAATCTGCTCTGAGATCCTCCTCGTGCTGCCATATGGCTTCCTCCTTGGAATGGTTGCTACACCGAACTTTGTAAAAATAAACAACCTTACTCCTATTCACACGCTCTAACACTAACAAGATTCCGACTGGGTGACACCACAGATGCCAAGGAACGAGGGAATAGTAAAGCTAAGAGATAAACTCATCTAAGGCAGATATTCTAATGGCATTCCTAAACTAAAACACTCACTTAGCTGAACAAGGCTAACAAAAGAAGCAATAAACTCTAAAAATAAATATTTTTGACATGACTGCATCATAATGCTAAAAGGAAAACTATAGCTCACATCACACACAACTGCAAAGAAAAGGTAAAATGATCTATACGATGCTAAAACTATAACAGACTTCTAATTTGATGGTTTCCAATCTTCACGGTAGTCTTTAATCTTATCTTGAAATATATTGGGTCCTTCCTTGATCCAAACTTCACAACACAGGTTGAAGAATTCCAGGCCAACATCCGTTCTAATTTTGAAACATTCGAGACATCTATAGATGTTATGGGGATAAAAAGTCAATTGAAGTTTTGAAAATAATATTCCAGAGAAGGCGAAGATTAAGAATCCTAAGAATGAGGTAATCATAGTTAATTACTAGATATTCCTTTTTGTTGATTTAATTTAGAAAATAGATTTTGAAAACTTTACTAAATCGACCTTTCCAACTAGGGTTTCATTCTACAGTCAATATGGCTTTGATACCACTTCTATCGAGATCCGAATTTGTAAATCCGGACTCTCTATGTATACTACACTAGTCAAGTAATACGATAGTGTACACAATGTAAATATAGATGAAATATCGATCATATGCATGACTAACAAAGAAAAGACTTAAATATTAATAATTATTAGAGTACGACCTTATGACCAAACATACAAATATTAGCCTGAAGAGTTTAAGAAACTAGTAGCGAAAAACATAAATAAGCATAGTAGCCATTCGACATGCTTACGCGCAATCGGCAGGGGAGCGAAGTTCTAATCCGCGAAGTCATCGAGGTATCCTCCTTCAGGTACCTCCTGCTGATATGGTTCTTCTTCAATTGAGCAATAGTAGACATAAAGCCTTGAGTACATTCGTACTTAGCAAGTCGTTTGTAACAAAGATGCAATATAATATGCAAGGCTTACCATTGGATAGCTAAAAGGTTAGTTTGCAAAAGCAATAATTTAAAAAAATACAATAAATAGATTAAAAGCAAATTTTAAATAAAATGATAAGAAGTAACTAATCAAGGCAATCGAATGAACCACAAGTGAACTAACCAATGAACCACACATGAACTAACCATTCCTGTCATGAACCATCAGGGAACTAATAATTCACTTTTCAAAGTTATCCCAACTACGTTTTATAAAATATCTACCATTCGTGTGAAATCACTAAGCATTGTCCATAACTAGGGACACGGTTATTCAAATAGTTTTATACTCTGCAGAGGTTACACAAATATACCCACATGATGTGATTTTCTCTACATATCAGAAAATTTAACAAGGCCTTTACAATGCTCAACCTTAACTCAATCCCGCTCGCTAGGGTTTCGCATCATGCCTCCTTTGTGCCTCATGAAAATCAGTAATTATGTTCATCACAATGGCAAGAATAAAATTAAAATATCATAAATTAATCAGTCAGATCTATCCCATACTAAAATTATGGTTTGAACGATAAGGCTCAAATTAATGGCGAACAAAGTTATGTCCTTGATATTACCCATGCGAGACATCCTTATCCCTCAAAGTGTATCCATACTTCCCTCTTTACTGCATGATCACTCGTCCAAGTGAAAACTAAGTTTGTATCACCAACACCAATGACACACCAATATCGTGGTATATAAATTTTATAACTGTGGCTACAACCATGATTTAATATCTCATTAAGTCAAATTAATTAACAAATTACATGTGATGATAAGCCCAACGTAACTATAGGCATGGCTTAACAAATTGATCGTACAATCATATGTGACAACTAGTACGATATCACTAAATAATTTTCTATCCTATGATGACAATAGAATCAGGGTATTTAACTTATCAAGGTGGAATTAATCAAATTAATCAATATTTACCATATACAAAAATTTATAATAAAATAGCAGTGCACAATAATTTAAAATAAAATAAATAAATACTAGAATGAAAATTAGATTCAATACAATCAAAGGACATGATGTACCTTGGCCTTGATCAGTTATGAATTCTTGATCCTTTGGTTGTGCTTCTACTCCTCCAAAGACGCGATCTAACAAGAGAGAAAATGAATGAGGCACAAAATAAATTCAAATAAAATCCAAAAACTTTAAAACCAGAACCAAAAGGTAGAGCTCAAATTTAGATAATTTAGAAAAAAGAATGGGGTCAATCGGATCTAGGATAGAGGAGAACGTGCTCTTGAAAAATTAAATCTAAAGAAAATTACAGAAAATTGAAAAAGATTACTGTGATGTAGACTCGGTGCATGTAATAGCTGGTCTACAATGGAGTCGGTTCATGGAACAGTGAGCTGTGCAACTCAGCTGATGATGTGGCATTGACGTGGTGGCTAGGGATGACGTGGTAGTGATGTAGCACCGACTTGTTGCGACACATCAAATTAGAGTTGACGTGAATGCTTGCATGGCGATGACTCAGTTAGGGCTGACTTGGCTGGTTAATGGGCTTACAAATAGTACATGTTGATGGATGGGGCTCGGCTATTAGTGGGACGGCGCACGAAGAATTTGTCCACAAAGAAGTCGAAGCGTCGCTCAACATGGGTGAAGGCTGGTGTCGGCGTTGACATCAGCGGTGCGTGGACCGGTAGCGCTTCGGATGGCAAGCGAGCTGGGGACCGAGGGGCGGCGGTAGACCGACGAGCTGAGCGGTGGGGATGATGGAGACCGGCTAAAGGAAGGAGATGGGACGGTTGGCCGGCGATGAGGTGCGATGGCGGCGACTCATTGGCAAAGAAGGTGGCAACGGCGACCAGCAAAAATGAAGATGGCGGCTCGACGATTCTTGGCACGACGATGTCTTGGACGCCAAGGGACGGCTCCAACTTTTAAGCATGGACACCGAGGAGGTGAGTTCAGACACGACGGCGTGTTCGAGACGGACACGGGTGAGCGGCGATGGCGTCGTACCAGACTCGAACGGTGGCGGAGTCCATCTTGAGGACGACGATGAACGGTAACTAGACCCACGAGTGAGCAACACGTGTTAGATGGAGGGATCGGACAGCTGAGATGAGATGGCATAGATGCATAGTGTTGGCTTGGTTCGATGCCTGACACGTGTATAATGATCAGATTTGATGGCTAAAGCACAGGTTGTTTGGATGGTTGACACATGGTTAATAGGGAATCTGACGGCTTAGGGTTGGTGGGTCGAATGAACAGTGGCGAGCCCAGCCCATTACTGCTTTAGGATTTTTAGGATTTTCTTATTTTTAGACATTCTAATAAAATCAAAAGAGCTCTAGAAAATAGCAAATAAATCCAAAAAATTCACAAAAATTTTAGAAAAATCCTTTAGACACAAGAAACCCAAATAAAATATTTTTAGCAAATGTTAATGTTTATTTTAGTCATATTAAATCCTTTTAATTTGATAAAAGTTTAATTTAAGCTTGTATTAAATCTAGAAAAATTCAAATGGTGAATTTTCTTTTAAAAACTTCAAATAAACTCTAAAAATCAGGATGTTACACCCAGCATCTCCTGGACACCCTATCATCCCTACAAACCTGACACTAACTCAACCTTTGGGACCTCACCTGAGAGTCACTACGCGCAAAAGCATGTGACACCTTAGTCCCCCGACCATCATTAACATTAGAGACACCAGTAGAGGACACAACCTCTCCCATTTTTGCTCCTACTCCATGATGCCTACTTCTCTCATATGGCCCCTAAGAGAGCCACTGCTCGAGGACATGGTGTCACCACCCGCCAAGCCGCAAATGATCCTTCATGACTCAAGTAATGGCTTAGCAGACCCAGATCCTTCAAGCCATGCTCACAAGTCAATAGATAGGAGTAGCTACTCGCAACTCCAAACTAGCAGATTTCTTGACTCAACCTTTGACCTTCTCTTTTGCCAATGAACCCTTAGGGGCAAAAGACTCGCTCTGAGACACAGAGAAGAAACTTCGGCTAGCACGATGTGTAGAAGAAGACAACGTGGACTTCACCACCCATCAGCTCAAGGGAACTATAGCTACATAGTGGGAGAACTATCTAGCCGCTCATGGAGGAGAAAGTCCAATAGTCGACGAAGAATCTGAAGAAGAAGAAACAGTAGAAGCTAAAGGGCAGCTAGGACAAACAGAAAGAACTAAAGGACAACAAGGACAAGTAGAGGAAGAAAATGTTGAGGAGCAAGCAGAAGAGGTAGCTGAACCAGCAAGGCATGCTATCCCCTGGACTGAGTTTAAGGCTGCTTTAGGACATACTTTGTACCTGCTGGCATCAAGCAAATGAATAAGAACATTTCAGAGCACGGAATAGGGCAACATGTCAATCAACAAATAATTCACCTAGTTTAACCAATTGGCTCGCCATGCTCCAAGAGATGTAGCAGACAAAGATGAAAAGATTAACCGTTTCTTAGAAGGCATGCATGAAAAGCTGAGAGGTTAGGTGATTACTTAGGACTTTCCTAGTTTTCACCACTTAGTCAGCAAAGCTCTCATTCTGAAAAATGAGAGAAGGATGATGGAGGCAAGCCACAAGTGCAAGCTGGCAGCCCAGAGGCCGCAAGGAAGGTACCCTCAGAGGCTAGCATACCACAGAAACCCTTTCTATAGGCAAGTGGCAGCCCCACCACCTAATGCTCTCGCTCCATGTCCCAGTGGCAATGTACTTCACACCCTTCATCCCACAAATCAACCCACTACAGTCAACCCTGCGGCCAATTTCCATTTCTTTAGTTGTGGAGAGAAAGGACACTTTGCTAACCATTGCCCGAATTGCCAAGTTTCACTAGTAAAGTTCAACCTGGGACCACTCCAGCTCGAGGTCAAGCATCAACACCTAGCAAGGGCTATCTGACCCCACAAGCATCCAAAGCTACATTGACACCAAATCAGGGCCGTGTGAACCATGTCATGGAAGAAAAAGCACAAGAAGCTACCGTGAAGGATCGGAAACAGCAACAGAGAGGGAGGTGAATGGTGCCTTTAAAAAAATACCCCGAGTATTCACTCTAATTTCTCCTTCGATAGCAATGAAAGTTATGAAGTAAGAAACTAAAAGTTTTACTGAAAAACTCACCCCAAGAATTCGCACACAAATCTTTCACACAAAATAAATGCTAGATGGAGGTCGACAAAGAAATGAGATCAACCTTACCAAAAAGGGAGCTATCAGCTATTGAAACAAACTTGACTTAAGCAGAGAACTCTCAAGACAACAACTAACAAGAGACTAGCAAAGCAGCTCTAAAAAGAAATCGAAACTGAACACCATGCTTGCTGCTGGCCGAAAAGAAAAACTACACACAGAGAAAACAAAAAACCAAGAGCAAAGCTAGCTGAAAATTGAGGAAGAAAACTGAGAAAGGAAACAGCTAAAGAAAGGGGTGCAAGCTGCTACCCCAAAAGCAGAAATTAGGCCGACCAAAAAGCTGAAAAACAGAAGAACCTTCCACTACTATACTTGCTGGAACAGCAGGCAGCCAAAACCAACTAAAGCTGACTAAAAAGTGAATCCTTTTGCTGCCAAAAACCTGAAAAGAAACTGCTGGTTGAACTGAAAAAGGGAACTCAAAACAGCAAGATCATAGCTGTCCAGAGAGCAGAAACTGAACAAGACTTCAACAACTAGCAGCAGCCTAAAATGCAGCAATCGAACACAGGGTAGACAGCAGCTGCACACAAACTGCTGCAACCGAAATCAGCAAGGGAACTACAGCCATAAACAGCAAGAAGAAACAGAAAAGACTGCAGCCCAAAACAAGACAAACTGGAAACACAATGGACAAGCAAAAACGAAAGGAAGGGAAGCAAAACCCAGACATAAAACTGCAGTTTTGACTGCAAAAACTAAGAGCTAATTGCTGCCAAAACTAACCAAGAACAGGCTGAAACAGATACTATTTCAGCTGTCTATTCTGCAGCCACAAGACTGATTACTTGTGCTTTTTAAGAAAGAAAATCTACAGCCAACAAGTTCTTGGAGAGAACATAGCATTTGAACCCTTTGCTCTTGGGAATAGACTAACCAAATGGTTTTGAGGATTCTCCCAAAATCAGAGCAATAGAAATCTACAATTAGTCGACCAACCCAAACTCCATAAAGAGAAGAACTGAAAGTTTAATCAATTTGCTTATGGAAATTAACCGACCAAATGGTCTTGAGATAGATTTCCATCACAAGCAAGAACAAAGTTTACTCTCTCAAGAACTAAAAATCAAAACACAAGAAAGCCAAAACAACTCAAACAAAAGATTTCTTAGAATGAGACAAAGATAGATGAATGATTAAAAAGAGGAATGATTACAACTAGTTCATGCCATCTCTCAACTCAAGAACTACACTCACACATATGGAGAGAAACAAATGAAACCCTAACTCCCCACAACTCTCTCTCTCAACTCTCTCCACTAGAGAGCACCATCTATTTATAGCCTCCATTAATGGGTTTACAACATACTTTACCCATTAACTCTCAACAACTCATAGCACTTTATCCATTATCCCCTAACCAAATCCACTTCCTTTTTGTGCAGCCCTGCGAATTCACCAAAACACCACTCCTGCACCTTCCAGAAATTTTCCTCATTTCTTGCCGTCCAAGCTTCGCAACCACTTCGAGTCCTCGCTGTCTTTGACACATCCCGACCGCTCCAACCTCAGCACCGCCTGTGCCTAGTCCGGTCACTATGTGTCTCGCCACATCTGCCTTCTAAGCTTCAATCATTTTCATAGATTTTTAATTGGTTAGCTATGTGCTAGATCTCAAGCCTTATGCGACCACTCCAAGCGAAAGCTTAAGAAAATGATCTTGGTCAACCAAAACTCCCCCTGAGTTCATGCCTAGTGCAATGACAAGCAGTCTTATGAGAAAGATTTGGTGAGATCAGTTTTTTCGCACAAAAGAGATCTTTTTGCTTTTGTTGAATTTAGTTCAAGAACAAGAAGTTAACATATTTTTGCTCATGCCTTATAAAGGAACTAACATAGCCCAATCTAAAGCTCAATAAAGATTCAAGACTCAACTCAGTCTATTTGACATGACATGAATCATAAAAGGACAATTAAAGACAAACTAGTCTCAAAAGCTACCATCATGAGTTTTAATTCAAGTTGAACAATTTTTTAAATCCACTTATCATGGCAAAGACTAGACTACACATATAAAGTCATGATAAATATAGCAATTGTAGCATAGATCATGGCAAGATGTAAAACAGTTGTTTCATGTCATAAAAGGATAATAATCAAGACTCCAAGTAGTTATAATGCAAAATGTTGAAATGCAAGTAAATCCAGCTCCTCTTCAACATGAGATGCACTTTTAGTTAAAGTTGAGTTATGTCAATATTAAGATCTAGAAGCTCCCAAATGAACTCCCCCTGAACCAAAGGAATACAAACGAGAAGCTGGCAAGAGAAATAGAAAAGGTAGTCCTTAAAGCATGGATAAGATATAGAGGATATTATGGATCAGACTGACTCTCATCTACCTCATACGACTCTAGGACTATCAGTTGGTCTTCTAACACACTAGGGAGAAAACACGTTCACATAGCACCACACAAAATATTATAATCAAACATTAGCATCCGTAGATAGCACAAAATGCCTGAGACAAACTCAAACTTTCCAGAGCACGTATCAATTACTCATCACACACACGGGGTTACTTCCACATGGTCTCTCTAACTCCCCTTGATGAGTATATTGACAAACACAGAAAAAGTATAAAGTTGAGTTTGTGTTGAGAGTCAAACATGGTCTAAAATAGGAACAAGGAAACTCAAGACCATGTTGACAAAAGAGAAAACTGGAGCAAAAACTGAAAAAGCAAATTTTTCTTCAAAGCTCCAGAAGGTTTCCTTGAAATGGCCTTTTCTCCAAAATTCTCCTCCTTTTGGCAATAAAATCATCAAGATGCACGAGAGAGAATGAAATCACTGCATGTTATTTATTTTAAGTATTCGGAGCCATGAAGATTATCCTAAATGATTTTTTTATGGTATTACACCAAGCCATAACTCATAAGAATGCTATCAAGATCATGACGATTCATGTATAGACAAGTTAAACCAAATAAGTCATAATCTGAGAATTAGTCGAATTCCTTAGCATGTCAAGTCAACCAAGATTATAGTCTAGGTAAAGGTATCCAAGGATGATGCAAGCCATGTCAATTAATCTAAGTGAAACCAAAAAGCTAGTATTGAGCCAGTCTAGCTCTTGAAATTAGTTTTCTTGAGCATATCATGTCCACTGGAGGAGTAGCAATCAACCCAGCTAAAGTAGAAATATATTTTAGAATGGAAGGAACCCACCTCAATGACGGAAGTGCGTAGTTTTTCATATTGGCCAGATACTACAGATGATTTATTGAAGGGTTTTCAAAGCTATCCGGACCATTAACCCACCTACTCAAGAAAGAAAAGAAGTACGAATGATAGAAGCTTGTGGGAAGAGTTGAACAAGACGCTGACCACTACTCCTGTATTAGTCTTACCAGACATATGCAAAGACGTTGAAGAAGGTCTTGGCTGCGTATTTGTGCAAAGAGAAAAAGTTGTGACTTATGCGTCAAGACAACTCCATTCTCGTGAAGACAAGTATCCAACTTATGACCTGGAATTAGCCTCAGTAGTGTATGCTTTGAAAATTTGGTAGCATTACTTGATTGGAAACCACTTTGACATATACACTGACCACAAGAGTCTCAAGTACATCTTCACCTAGTTAGATCTCAACATACGGTAGGGACAATGATTAGAGCTAATTAAGGACTATGATCTAGATGTCCATTACCATCCTAGGATAGCTAATGTAGTGGCCGATGCATTGAGCCACAAATCTTACTACAGCAATGTCATGGTCCAAGAATTTTAACCCGAGCTCTACAAGAAATTGGAAATGCTTAATCTAGAGATTGTAAAGCAAGACATCATAGTCACTATGAATGTATACCTAACTTTGGAAGAGTAAATTAAGGCCGCTGAAGAAGGACATCCTAGTGTCTAGAGATTCAAGCACCTCATGGCTAAGGGAAAGCCCCTAAGATGACTGAAGATCAACAAGAGATCCTATGGTATGGAAAACACTTCTTTGTTCCCCACTAGAAGGAACTCGAGGAGCTAATACTCAAGGAAGCCCACAACTCAGCATATTCCCTACACCTAGGGTGTACTAAGATATATCATGATATGAAGACCATGTATTGGTTGGCCTCACATGAAGAGAGACATCGCTAAGTATGTAGCTTGTTGTGATGTATGACAACGGATCAAAGCTAAGGACCAGAGACTTGCAGGTCTACTTAAACCACTACAAATCCTTCAATGTAAGCGGGAGAAAGTTGGAATAGATTTCATCACTAGCCTGCCATGAACCAAGTCCGCATATGATTCTATATAGGTCATAGTAGACCAATTGATGAAGGTCACCCATTTTATCCATGTGAAGACCATCTACAAGGGAGATAGATTGGCTGAGTTATATATGGCATGTATTGTGTGTTTACATGGAGTACCTAAGAGAATAGTCTTAGATCAAAGTTCTCAATTCACCTCACACTTCCAAGCTAGTCTTCATGACGCACTTGGAACCTACTAGCCTTTAGCATGATGTACCACCCTCAGACCAATGGACAAACAGAAAGGGTGAACCAAATCCTTAAAGACATGCTTCAGGCTTATGCTTTGGAATTTACCATAAATTGGGAGAAATGCTTATCTTATGTAGAATTCTCCTACAACAATAGTCATTAGTCCAGTCTGAAATTGTCCCCATTCGAAGCCCTTTATGGCAAAAAGTGCAGAATCCCTCTACATTAGTCAGAAGTAGGAGAAGGCTATACTTTAAGCCAGATACCCTAAAGTAGGCAGAAGAGAATGTCCACTTGATCAGAGACCGACTATAAGCTACCAATCCAGACATAAGAGCTATGATGATAATCGTCATGGGGAATTGACTTTCGAAGTTGGAAATCGTGTCTATCTCAAGGTATCACCTCTTTGAGGAATTCATAGGTTAAAGTTAAAGGCAAGCTTGTGCCGAGGTATATAGGCCCATTCAAAATCACCGTCAAAGCATGGAAAAGTAGCCTACTAGTTGGAATTACCTGCAAGATTGACAGACGTCCACAATGTATTTCATGTCTCGCAACTCAAGAAATGTCTCAGAGTACTTGAATATCAAACCCCAATTGAGACCTTCAAACTCCAGAAAGACTTGACTTATCCAGAGAGTCCAATGAAGATCCTCAATGTTATGGAGAAGCAAATAAGATGCAAGAGCATCCATCTTTGCAAACTTCAATGTAGCAATCACATGGAGAGAGAAGCCACCTGAGAGCGCGAGAATCACCTAAGGATAGACTACCCATATCTATTATCCAAGTAGCTAGAATCTTGGGGGTCAAGATTCTGTTTTCTCAAAAAGTGCTTGAATAAAATTTGCAATTTGAATTCAAATCAAAAGTTCAAACTCAAATTCAATCGAATTTCAAAAAAATCAAACCCAAGCCTCGGTTGGGCCAAGCCCAAACCATTTTCCCTTCCTTGACCTAGTTGTCCTTTGGCATGGCCCACGTCAGCCCAAGATGTCCTCCCCTGCACTATTCGTGCACTGGACACACCATGCACACACTTAGTCATGTTGTGCATGCTCCCGACCGGTGCCCACCATGCGTAGTCAGCGCTGCCTCCTCCTATGCGCTCCTATGTCCCACAATGCTGTGGCGACCTCGCCTAGACTCTACCCTTTCCTCTGTCTCCTTCTACCGTGTGCCATGCCTGCTTGCACCGCTCCTACGCCATATCGGCACTATGTACCCGGGATGTCCACAATTGACAGTTGCCTCTGCGTGTCTCCTCCACCTTAACTCCTCTTTGTGCTGCACGTTGGCTCTGCCTCGCACTATGCTATGCCATGCACCAAGCGCTGTCGTCCTCTGTTTTTTTGCCCGCATTAACATCACTCCAACGACCATCTCCTTCCCTTCAGCAATGAAACCCCCGAGTGGCTTTCCCTTGCTCACAATTGCTATTTCATCACCTCCCTCGCCACTGAAAGCCCTTCGCCCCTCTTCTTCTTTGGCTCCGGCCATCTTGCCCGCCGCTGAAGTCGATCTTAATTCGTCGTGCCTTCATCTGATTTGCTATGCCTAGAGCATTGTGTGGACGTCCCGAGCCATGCTAACCTTTCCCTCCCTCTCTAGCGAGCTACCCATGTTGACCTCCTTGCCGCTGACCCAGTCTGGGTCGTCGGCTCGCTCCACCCTTCCCTAAGTTTTGCCTTCACCTTGGGCAAGTTCCCATCAATCCCGTGAAGCTCCACTAGGGTTTAATTTAGTTTTGGTGTTGCCAGTTGATGTGGTTCCATGCGCATGTTCTTCACTACCACTTTGCTTGTCGTTGGTCACCCTGTGCATCGAATTGAGCACCACCGCCTTGCCTGGAGGTGCGGTCCGAGTCGAGCAATCAATTTTTGACCTTCCCTTTAGCCGCCATGGCACCTCACGTTAGCGATGAGCTACGCTTTCCTTGATGGGAAGGAGTATTGTTCACCCATCGTTAGGTTTATAACACGTAATTAGATTAGTTTTAATAACCACACTTAAGTTATGTTGAACCTCGATGATGTGTGGGCCCCATTTTATTATGTTAAGCCTTTGACCCTATGACATGTGGGCCCCGTCCTTTTAAAATCCTATTTAAACCGGTTAATGGATTAAGAGCCACTCACTAGTAGGCCCCATGTCATTGTGTTGAACAGTGGTTGGTCCCATCTATCAGCCCCTCAAACATTTTTCCTTCAAGAAAATAATTCAAAAAAGAAATTAATTTTGGTGGAACCCACCTGTTAGTGAGAGAGCACTTTCTCTCCTCTATTTATTTTTGGATTTAATCCTAATTTAAACTTTGGAGAGCCCGTTCTTATTCATTCTAACTCCAAATTTAATGAAACTTGTTTCTAAATCCGTCTAAACTCAAGATTTATTTAATAGCAATGGAGTCATTCAATTTGGAGTTCATTCAAATTGTCATTATAATTTATTTATTTTGCTCACATGTTTATTTACCTTCCAATGTGATCGTCCAAGTAGTGTATGAGGACATGGAAGAGCAGTATTCGAGCCAACTCAAGATCAAGACCAACCCACTTGTGAGCCAGATGAGTTGCTTTGATCATATTGAACCTATATTTTAGGCAAATTTATATTTATTTAAATTATCAAATTGTATACTATTATTTGTTATGCAAATATATGTTCAATTTAAGGTTATAGATACATGCCTACTCAACATTATATTATTATTACTCCATCCTTTTGGACAGTTGAACTCTGTAATCTCTGTCACCCTAGAAACTTAATGGTAACCATATTAGCCATAGGTTGTACTTAAGCGTCATGCTTAGTCTTACTTAAGTACAAGACCATTAAATTGCCCTTTCATCATCTTTTAATCATGAAACTAGTTTAGGCAGCCATTAGAGGGAAATGGTTGGTATGTTAAGAATAACATAGTTTTATGCTTCACAAAACCCTAAATTTTGTTTTACCATATCTGGGCGAATGTTATGAAGGTTGGAGTGGATGTAGCACGAGAAATTATGGTTTGTGGTAGCACCATTGATAGCACTAGTGGTCCCGATCTTTTGATGAAAGGGTACATTCGATTGGGGAAGGAGAAAACATTGACGACCCGACTACTACCACCCAAGGACGTTGTGCCTTAGTGATCGATACACCAACTCTAGAGGTTGTTCATGACCTTATCGGAGCACAATCAACCTAACCACAAGGGTACTTGTTCCTACAAGCAATCGAAGAACAGGCAAGAACAAGATGAATAGCAACTCAATTGTGAATAAAAGATGTAGGTTTCAATCTGAAAACAAAAATCGGTGGGGTTCCGAAGACAAGTATTGGACGGTCTTGCCGACACGCGTGAAAATAAGGCAAAGTAGCAAAAGCTAACTTAGTCTATCAAAACCCAAACCCTAGAAGAGGGTGCGGCTACCTATTTATGAGACACAGCAGGTGAAGGGTCAGCAAAAACACTTGGAAGCCAAACAGGACTCGATTACAAGGTCCAAGACCCACTTTGACTCGGACTAGAAAAGTAATATGACTTGGACGGCAGTTTCTGATCGGTTAGAATAGAGTTTCGAGGTGAGACTAGATCCATCAGAAAATAGACTCCAAGAGCTTTCCAAAGAGTACTCACAGGCCCCGAGAAACCTTCTGGATCAAAAGTTATGGCCATTTGAAGTAGATGCTGTCAAAAGGCCAAATCTGAGTCAAACTCGCGAATAGGACTTGGATTGCGCTTGACGATTCTACTTCTACACTTGAGCTCGTGTGGTCCTCCCCCATGGTTCCTAAGGACAATTAAATCATCACAAGAATTAAGTAGTATTCCATTCTTTGAAATATTTGTATGAAAACTTAGGAACACATTCACCTGATGAATAAGTTGATGTACTCGTGCTCGAGTTATTGGTCCTTGTATCATAGTTTCACTTTGTTAACCTTGTTGTGGAGTCGGTACAGTTGTATCCATGGCAAGGATGTCTTCATCATCTTCCCCTTCTTACATATGAGTCGTCCGCGACTCAAGTTTATCTTCTTCTCACAAGTATGGCTCCAAATTTCTAATGTTAAAAGTGGGACTAACCCCAAAATCTACAGGTAACTCAAGCTTATATGCATTATCATTAATCTTTTCTAATACTTTGAAAGGATCATCAGCTCTAGGCATCAACTTAGACCTCCTCAATTAAGGAAATCTATCTTTTTTCAAATATAACCAAACTAAATCACCCGGTTGAAAAGTTAAATGCCTCCTTCCTTTACTACCAACAAGTTTATATTTAGCATTCATGCGTTCAATATTTTCTTTGGTTGTCTCATGCATTTTCAACATCAAATCAGCACGCTGTTTAGCATCAAAATTTAACTTCTCTGAAGATGGAGGTGTTAGCAAATCAATAGGAGCACGAGGCACAAAACCATATACAATATTAAAAGGGCACAACTTTGTAGCAGAATGTAGTGAACGATTATAAGCAAACTTAATATGAGGCAAGTATTCTTCCCACATTTTGATATTCTTTTTCAAAACAGCCCTAAGCATGATAGATAATGTTCTATTTACAACTTCAGTTTGCCCATCAGTTTGGGGATGACAAGTAGTAGAAAATAATAGCTTAGTCTCCAATTTAGCCCACAAAGTTCTCCAAAAATGGCTAAGAAATTTAGTATCACGATCAGAAACTATTGTGTTTGGCACACCATGCAACCGAACAACTTCACGAAAGAACAAATCAGTAATGTTGATAGCATCATCACTTTTATGACATGGTATGAAGTGTGCTATCTTAGAAAATCTATCAACGACAACAAATATGCTATCCCTCCCCTTCTTTGTCCTAGGCAGTCCTAAAACAAAGTTTATAGAAATATCTTCCCAAGGTACGTTAGGAACAGGTAGAGACATATACAAACCATGATGATTAAGTCGTGACTTAGTCTTTTGATATGTAGTACAACGAGCAACGAAACATTCCACATCATGTCTCATCTTTAGCCAAAAGAGATGACCAGCAAGTATGTATTCCGTCTTCTTCACTCCAAAATGTCCCATCAGCTCACCTCCATGCGCTTCCTGTAACAACAACAACCGAACGGAGCTAGCTAGAATGCATAGCTTGTTAGCTCTAAACATAAATCCATCATTTAGGATATATTTATTCCACATTTTTCCCTCTTTACAATTCAGAAACACATCTTTAAAATCATCATCATGAACATAATGCTCTTTAATTGTTTCCAACCCAAAAAATTTTGAAGTCAAGTTGTGAGAACATGGTATATCTCGTAGACAATGCATCAGCAATAACATTCTCCTTTCCCTTTTTGTGTTTTATGATATAAGGAAAAGACTCTATGAATTCAACCCACTTTGCATGCCTACGGTTCAATTTTCCTTTACCTCTAATATGCTTTAATGATTCGTGATCAAAATAAATGACAAATTCTTTGAACCATAAATAATGTTGCCATGTCTCTAAAGTTCGAACTAGAGCATATAATTCCTTATCATAAATAGAATAATTCAAATTAGGTCTACTCAATTTTTCACTATAGTATGCCACAGGTTTACCTTCTTGCAACAATACTCCACCCAATCCAATTCCACTAGTATCACATTCTAGCTGAAAAATTTTACTAAAATCTGGAAGTTGGAGTAATAGTGCATGTGTTAACTTATCTTTTAATGTGTTGAATGAGTCCTCCTGTGCATTCCTCCAACTAAATGACACCCTCTTTTTAGTGAGCTTGTTCAATGGTGTGGCGATGGTGCTGAAACCCTTCACAAAACAACGATAAAATCCAGCAAATCCTAGAAAACTTCGTACTTGCTTGACCGTGTTAGGAGTCGGCCAACTCTATATTGCCTCAACCTTTGCTTGATCAATTTCAATCTCCTGTGGAGTAACAACATAGCCAAGAAAAGAGACTCGATCCGTGCAAAATGTGGACTTCTCAAGGTTACCAAATAAACGTGTATTACATAAAGCATCAAAAACAACACGTAAATGGTCAATGTGTTCCTCTAGTAATCTGCTATATATTAATATATCATCAAAATATACCACTACAAATTTACCAATAAAAGCACGCAAAACCTCGTTCATTAATCTCATGAATGTACTAGATGCATTAGTTAAACCAAACGGCATCACTAACCACTCATACAAATCGAACTTAGTTTTAAATGTTGTTTTCCATTCATCTCCCAATTTCATACGAATTTGGTGGTACCTACTACGCAAATTAACTTTAGAGAAGACAATAGAGCCACTTAATTCATCAAGCATATCATCTAACCTAGTGATAGGGTGACGATATCTAATGATAATATTATTGATCGCTCTACAGTCCACACATATACGCCATGATCCATCTTTCTTAGGCACTAAAATTACCGGAACAGCACAAGGACTAAGAGACTCACGCACATAACCTTTATCGAGCAGTTTTTGAACTTGAAGATGAATCTCCTTAGTTTCTTCCGGATTTATCCTACATGGCGCACGATTGGGCAAAGATGCCCTGGGAATCAGATCAATTTGGTGTTGAATCCCTCGCACTGGTGGTACTCTTGGCGGCACGTTATTTGGAAAGACATCCATGTACTCCTACAAAAGATTAGTGACAGCAAGAGGCATAGAAGAAGATACATCCTCGAATGAAAATAAAGCTTGTTTGCAAAGTAAGGTATAGCAAACAGAAGTACTAGCATCCAACTCATTCACATTAGACTTAGTAGCAAGAAAACATGCACCTTTCAATTTAATCTCATTTTTCTTCTCATGAACAGATTTAGAGTTTTTCTTTTAATGTTGCTCTAGTTTGTTTGCTACAATCTGATTTTTACTCCTATTATGTTCCTGATTTTTCTCTTTACTAGCTCTAGCAATCTCATCCTTTAAAATAGCTTCAGGAGACATAAGGTGTAACACAATTTTCTTATCATGATGCACAAAAGATTATTGATTTGTCTTACCATGATGTAGAGAATCTTTATTATATTGCCACAGTCTACCTAACAACATAGAGCATGCTTGTATAGGGACAACATCGTATTCTACAACATCATGATAAAAACCAATAGCAAAATTTACTCGCACCATTCGTGTTACCTTTACCTTGCCGCTACTGTTGAACCATTGAATGTAGTATGGTTGTGAGTGCGGTTTGGTGTTCATCGCAAACTTCTCCACTATATCGGAGCTCGCCAAGTTGTTGCAGCTCTCTCCATCAATGATCACACGGCATAAGCATTCATTCACGACACACTTTGTTTGGAAAAGGGTGTGCCGCTGATTTTGCTCCGTCCTCTCCATTTGTACACTCAACACACGCTGCACAATGAGGCTCTCACAGCGCTCTACATCTTCAGCACCAATGTGCTCTTCTTCTTACTCCTTCCCACTACTTGCATGGTTAGCTGCAAGCATAGCATATGTATCCTCATCCAAATCACTAGCAGAAGAATACTCACCATCATATCTCACAATAAAAATGCGCTTGCTGGGGCAATCACTCCGCATATGGCCATACCCTTTGCATTGATAACATTGGATATCCCTTGTTCATCCCGTAGATTCCACGGATGAAGAGCTCTTTGCATGTGCTTGGACTGACCCCTTTGTTGCTTCAGATACCCAAGATATTGAATTTATCGATGAAAACCATGGCTTGCTGTTGGAAGAAGAAAATACAGAAGGTTGGCTTGATGGTGCAGCAGATGCACGTTGAGACCAAATGTTACCACAACCTACAGAAACATTAGTCCTTGTGCTCGCGCGTCGTCCATGTACTTCTCTTTAAGCTTTACAAGCAAGATGAAATATACAAGTGATAGAATTATATTCCTTGTAAGCTAAAATATCCTAAATTTCACGATTCAAACCACCCATAAACCTAGTCATAGTAGCCTCCTTAGTTTCCTCTAAGTCACAATGCAGCATTGCTATTTGCAAATCTTGAAAATATTTCTCTACGCTTTTACTACCTTGCCTCAAATGTTGCAACAAATGTAACAAATCATGTGCATAATATGAAGAAACAAATCTAGCTCGCATGATTCTTTTTAATGCATTCCAAGTTCGTGGTATGGTGACAAAATTTTTCTTACAATATTCACTTCACCAAACAGAAGCAAAGTCGTTAAACTCACTAGTAGCAGCCCTAACCCTTTTGTTTTCATGGAAAGCATGACAAGCAAATTTCTGATCAACAGCCAATTCCCAAATGATATAAGTATCAGGGTTATATTTTTCATCAAAAGGTGGCATAGTGAACTTAATCTTGCCTAGTGATTCATCACCCTCACGTACCTTAGGGCATGGGTACATAGGACCCATGCCAATGTGATTCGGCATAGTTAACGATGATGGTGAGTGTCCTCATCATCATCGATCTCAGTATCAATTGCATATTCGTCTCTACCATTTTCGTCCACCATGCTGCCCAAGATAGCATTGTTGGCACGTGTACGCTGAGTAGATGTACCGGGGGCAGCCGCGGGAGGTGCACAACCCATCTCATCAAGACGTCTCAAAATCACAGAAGTAAGGTTGTCGAGACCCAAATATGCAAATTCGGACTCTCTGTGTATACTGTATTAGTCCTGGATCACGCTAGTGCACACAGTTAAACATATATGACATAACAACTATATACACGCTAAATACAAGGAAACTCAAATATCGATAAATATCCAAAGTACGACCTTATGGCCAGGCTTACAATGTCACTAGCCCGAAGGCTTAAAGTCTAGCAGTGGAAAGAAACAAAATTAGCGTAGTAGTCATTCGACATGCCCACAGGCAATCGACTAGGGAGCGAAGTTGATGAGGACATCATTAGCAAACACAATAGTCAACACACTACAAGTGTTGAAACTACTGGACCAATCACAAGGGCTAAAGCAAAACAAATGCGACAAGAGGTGAATCTTTTCCTTAGTAACTATTCTTGTACTCATGAGAATTTGTTGCTACCTAATTCTCCTATTTTATGTGTTCTCAGAATGAAGGAAAAGATAACAGAAGATCAGAGAGCATGATGTCAGCGCTTACTTCATTGCTTTCTTCGCCCCCAAGTAACCTTAGCCACAGAAGATCAAGTCACATGATGTCATGGCTTACCTCATTGCTTTCTTCACCCCCAAGAAACCTTAGCCACAGAAGATCGGAGAACATGATGTCAGCGCTTACCTCATACATTTCTTAGCCCTTAAGTCACCTCCACTATAAATAGAGGGGCACCCTCTCATGTATGAAAGAACTTGCATGCTTGGAAATTTTAGTAGAACACTTGTTCCTCTTTGTGTGTGTGAGCCATCTCCACCACTAATTTGGGATTGGGTGTTATTTTCTGAGTTGCTACTCCGTTGTTCTTGCGAATCCTTGGTGATTGCTTGAACGTGTCTACTCCACGTTAGCGAGTAGGCGAAGGCCGTAGCGTGTGGTTGAGTAATTTGAGTGCTGCAGGTTGCCGTATAGAGACAGTGGTTGGCCGCATCAATTGCTAGGTTGCACGGGCTAGTTATCCTTAATCCTACGTCGTGAAGATCGGGCCACCCCACCCCGCATCAGAAGTCCTAATCCGTGAAGTCGCTAAAGTATTCTCCCTCTGGTACCTCTTGCTGGTAAAACTCCTCCTCCTCAACTGAGCAACAATGGGCATAAAGCTGTGAGTACATTGGTACTCAGCAAGTCGTTTATAACAAATGAATGCAATATAATATGCAAGGCTTACCAATGAAGGACTGAAAGGTTAATTTGCATAAAATGATATTTTAAGATAAATACGATAAATAGATCGAAAGCGAACTTTAATGGAGAAACAATAATAAATAAGTAGTCAACGGAAGTGAAAATGAACCGCTTGTGAACATTCCATCTACAAGCTAAACCAACAATTAACTATCCGTTCACTTTCCAACCACAAGTTTCTATGAAAATACTACACCTCGTGTGAAATCATCGAGCATTATCCATGACCGGGGACACAGCTATTCGAATAGTTTTACACTCTACAGAGATTGCACAACTGTACCCACACGATGTGATTAGCCTCGTACTAAGGAAATTACAACATAACCTTTACAATGTTCAACCTCAACTCAATCGCACCCGCCAGGGTTTCGCATCACACCCCCCTTGCGCCTCATGTAGATCAGTAACCATGTTCATCACAATGGAGAGATTGAAATTGAAATATCCCAAATTAATCAGTCAGGTCTATCCCATACTAGACATGTGGTTTGCACAGTAAAGCTTAGATCAATGGCACACAAAGTTAAGTCCTTAATGTTACTCGGCGAAACTTTCATATCCTTTGAAGTGAATCCACACTTCTCCCTTTACTGCACGATCACTCGTTCAAGTGAAAACCAGTGTTGTATAACCCACGCCAATGACACACCAATGTCACGGCCAAAATTTTATAATTGTGGCACTAAGCACCACTCTATATCTCATTAAGTTAAATTATTTATTCACATGCGATGATGAACCCATCGTAATATAAGCAAGGCTAAACATACTAATCATACCACCCATGTGACATTTATGGTATCACTAAATAATTGCCCAATCTGTGGTAACAATGGCATCCAGGTATTGCAAATTATCAAGGAAGGATTACTTCAATTGGGATGATAACTGCCAAATACATGGTTTGTAATAAAATAGCGATGCACGATAAGTATAAAAAGTAAATAAATAATAGATTGAAAACTAGGTTCAATATGATCAAAGGGCACGACTTGCCTTGGTTTGGTTTAGTGAGGTACTCGGGATCTTCAAGCGGCGCTCTGCTCCTTCGAAAATAGGATCTAACGAGAGAGAAAATGACCGAACAACCAAAAATAAAATCAAATAAAATTCAAATGAACTCCAAAAATCTTGAAACCAGAACCAAAAGATAGAGCTCGATTTTAGATGAATTTAGAAAAAAGCACGGGGTCAATCGGAGTTAGGATGTACGACAATGGGCTCTTGAAAAATTAAATCTAAAGAAAATACTGGAATATCAAAAAATCTATTGTGTTGTGAACTCGATGCATGGATGAGAGGGTTCATGGTGGACTCGGTCCATGGAACAGTGCGGGGTTGCTGATGTGGCTGGTTGTGGTGCTAACACGTGGCTCGGCTAACGTGGCATGCTGACGTAGCACTAGGGTC
Source organism: Melocanna baccifera (assembly GCA_036346265.1). Classification (NCBI taxonomy): domain Eukaryota; kingdom Viridiplantae; phylum Streptophyta; class Magnoliopsida; order Poales; family Poaceae; genus Melocanna; species Melocanna baccifera. The sequence goes on from CM070710.1 coordinate 13,426,945, forward strand.
GGGTTTTGTTGACGTGTCACTGCCATGTGGCACTAGGGTTGACGTGCCGCCGACACGTGGCTACTAACGTGGCACCTAGGGCTGATGTGGCTTGCTAACTCGGACGGATCGTGTCCACGGGTCTACAGAATAGTGGCTCTGACATGTGGGGTCGGGCTGTCGGTCGCACGGTCCACGGTGGACCATGTCCACGGAGGGGGTGAACCATCGGCGGGGCGCAGTGCGATCTGACGTCGGCACGATCAGACGGTTGGGCTTGGACACGTGGTGATATGGGGTCGTTGATCTAGATCTAGATCAACGGTGGTGATCGGTGGCGGCGACCGTCGGATCAACGACGCATGGCTGCACGCCGCACGAAGCGACGTGGGCGCGCGGCGCAAGGAGGCATGGACGCGGGCGCGGGCACGTGCGAGGTGTGAGGTCCGGCGAGCGCGCAATGCGAGAGCGGGGACGGAGGGGTGTTCCAGCGGTGAGGGCGACGCGAGTGCGGGAAGGCTTACTAGCGGCGAGTACGACGGCGGGGCTTCGACGACAGGGCACGGGTTGGTGGCAGGTTCACCGGCGGGGCAGAGGGAACACGGGGAGGCGGCGATGCTCACCGGGAGGAGACGACGGTGATGGGGCTCGGGTGACGGCGAGGACGGCTCAGCGGTGCTCGGGCGCGACGGTGACGGCGGCGGTTGGTGCGGAGTCGGCACGGGTCGGCGGTGAGGACGGTGGTGCGAGGTGAGGGAGGCGGAGGCGGCGATGACTTATAAAGGCACGTGAACCGAGGGAGGATCCGGCTCGGGCACAGATGCTGAAAAACACAGGCGGGCGGCGGCGAGTCCCGATCGGAGACGAAACACGCGGGCGCGACACGTGGCACCATGGGATGGGCGGCACTCGGCGCAAGAGGCAATCGGTCGGCTGTGGGGTGAGGGCGGGGTGCGGGTGCGGCGATGTGCGACGCGTGGACGGAGGGAGGATCGAATGGCGGTGCGGTTGGGCCGTGAACAGTGATGGGCTTGGCCCATTACTGTTCACGGGGAATTTTCCCGAGTTTTCTTTTTCAGAAATTCGAATAAATAAAAATGAGCGATAGAAAATAGCGAATAAATCCTAAAAATTCACCAAAAATTCCAGAAAAATCCTTGAAACACAAGGAACCCAAATAAAATATTTTCAACTTATATTAATATTTATTTTAATGATATTAAATCTTTTTAATATCTAAAATTTCAATTTAAGCTTTATTAAATTCAAAAATTCCCAAAAATTCATTTTAATTTAAAAAACTTTAAAAACTCTAAAAAAATAGGGTGTTACAGAGGTGTTGACGGTACCAACGGAGGCCTCCAATGTTGCAAGAGTAGTGTTGGTGTCGATCTGCGCGGCCTCCAATTGACCAAGGCGTTCATTAGCGACCCGTACATCCTCATCAAGTCTCTTAGTGTGCAGCTTCACTTGGTGCTTAAAGTGTTGTATGATGCCCCTAGTCCGAGGGAAATGTGGTGCAGCCTTCGGGTCACTAGTTGTTCTGACATTGTTAGGAGAACACAAGAGAACAAACAAAGAAGAGAAAAATAATAACATTGCAAGTTATGCCGTCACAACTACTAGGATGTGGCTAAATCAAGTTGTACACTCTCAACCTATTCTGTCAAGCTCTTACTAGTTCTTACCACAGCGAGCAGGAGGTGATGGCAGCGACAAGACAACAACTCCTGGAAATTGGGTATATCGTTGCCTCAGTAGCTAGTACCTGTGAGGTGGTAGCCAAACCTGTGGAGCTATAGGTGGGCTGAGAGTGAACCTGTGGAGCTATAGGTGGGCTGAGAGTGAACAATGGATAACTAGAACCACGTTAGTTAAAGAAAGTTGAATAATCACTCAACGATGGTACTGTGATACTGTGCTAGTCCTAGGCTAGACTGTACTAGAGATGCGAGCCTGGACACCAACGAAACCACGAGCGCCAACTAGCACAATGAAAGGAAGCAACTCACTAGAGCTCCTGTCTTTTTTTTCTTTTTTTCAAAATTTTTTTTCACAGGAGCCTTAAATCCTTAACTTGACCACGAAGAGCTCTGTAACAAGCAACGCGCACCACACACTTTTTTGATCAGGGGTAAATCGGTAAAAAAACATTTTCGATTAGCACATGAGGGCACTCTCTCTCTCTCTCTAAATTGAGATTTTTGATCAGCGCACGAGGGCAATCCGAGTGACACATGTACGTCAATCCGAGTGGCACAGAGATAATATCAGGCACTTTTTTTGAATTCACAATTTTTTTGGAACAATAAGCAACCAACTCTGACTCACTTCGGAAACACAACTCATAGCCAACTCAGACTCTGACCTCAAAGCGGTGATCCCGAACCCAAACCCTAGGCCAAGGATGGCGATGGCGGTGATGATGTATATGATGGTGGTGAAAATGATGGTAGTGGTGATGTATATGACGGTGGTGAAAGCGATGGCAGCGGTGATGTATATGATGGTGGTGAAAGCGATGGCAGCGGTGATGGCGGCGTTGGCTGCAATGTGATCTGACGTGACAAGAACTCGAAAATCTAAGGATTAGACACTAAGATCAACAACTCGACACGACGATGCAATCGAAGACTCAATAAACAAAGACCAAGCAACAATTGAGTAAGGCTCAAATTGTTTTGGACATCGGAGAAAAGAGACTAATCTACTTTTTTTTGGTTTTATGGACTGTAGGTAGAAAAAGATGCAGAAACTAAAAAATCTCTCACCGATCAACCTTGAGCTCTGATACCAACTGATAGCACTTGCAATCCGATCTTTCGATGAAAGTGATAGATTCAATTGAGAAAGGAGAAAACGTTGATGACCCATCTACAACCAACCAAGGACGTTGCGCCTTAGCAATCGATACACCAACTCTAAAGGTTGTTCGTGATCTTGTCAGAGCACAATCAACCTAACCACGAGGGTACTTGTTCTTGCAACCAATCGAAGAACAGGCAAGAACAAGATGAACAACAACTCAATTGTGAATAAAAGATGTAAGTTTCAATCTGAAAACAGAAATCAATGGGGTTCCGAAGACAAGTATTCGGGTGGTCCTGCCGACACGCGCGAAAAGAAGGCAAAGTAGCAAAGGCTAACTTAGTCTATCAAAACCTAAACCCTAGAAGAGGGTGTGGCTGCCTATTTATGAGACATAGGAGGTGAAGAGTCGGCAAAAACACTTGTTTGGAAAAGTGAATTAGCATCCAACAGTGTGAGTTGCACCATTGGAGCGACCCACAGATCATGTTGTTGGTTTTAAGCCGCTATGGACACAAGTCATATTGTTTAATTTAAGCCATCGTATGGTGTAAGAGGGGATTTTGGTATGGTGGACGTAACCTCACTAAGATGATACCTTAGCGGGTGTAACTCACATTTAGTGATGTATTCTAAAGGCCTTGTGATGAGGACATCACTTTTATGAAGGCTTTATCTACACAATCATCATCTCAATCATCAGATTCAAGTAACAATGATAATTATAAGACAAGTGTTGGTCCAACGGTTGAAACTTTGTAACAATTGTACAAGAGACCGATCTCTCGAGTTAGAGCAAGGGAACTCACTAAACAGGTGAATCGGATCCTATGTTCCTTTGATTTCACTGCTAAGGATAGTTTGCTACCTAATGCTTCCACTTTATGTATGCTTAGGTTATTAGGTTAGTAAGAACTTGGTATTACCAAATGGGAGGTGAGGGAGGTCGGTGCACCAAGAGATGGTCCAAAAGGAGGAGACGATGAAACTTTACTTATATCAAGTGGGAAAATCCACCAAGATGCTGGAATCAAGTTTTTAAGCTCTGAATTGAAGATTGGAGAAGACTACGCTTCGGAAGCTCGATTGTGTCCAGTCTTCAATTATGAGTTAGTTTGAGTTTTTGGCAAGCTCCATGTGTCATGAGCTGGTTTGTATCTATAATAAGACATATTAAGGTTATTTTGGGTTTTAGTATTCATTTTGATTCAATTTTAAGGTGATGGCGATGTCAAAGCTTCAAACGCGTTAAAAACAAATACTTGGGCCGTAAGGAAAATTGGGTTGTTGCAAGGGAGTTGTGCACCACTCACATAGGCCAGCCACCATGTGGGGCCCACCTCATAGGCACCCAAACCAAGGTGACAGGCCAGTGACTTCTTATTGCCTCCAGTTTAATTTAGGAATTACAATAGGAGTTAAGTTGTTTCCCTACTTCAAGTCTGGCTAGGCTTGTATGAGGGTATAAAACTTTGGCCATCATCCCTTGAAACCTTCGAACATTAATTTTGAGTCAAAGTAATTTCTTACTCTTTGGTTTATGTCGTGTGTTGCCATGGGAGATGAGAAGCTGACTAGTTAACGTTCCACCAAATTATCGGTTATCGGTGTTCTTGTTGTTCCTCACGGACCAGTAACATTATTTATCTTGGTGTGGTGAGAAGACGGAGATCCAAAATGTGTTGCTAGTTGAATTCTGGTACATAAGAGTCTGTAATCGAGACAAACAATCGTGTGCTTCTATTCATTAGAATTCATTGGATTTCAGGTTAACCACATATTTACCCTTCAAGTGAGATCATACGTCATGAAAATCGGGCACCCCCGTATCATCTTCGTATCAGAGCGCCAGGTTGACGCGGTAGGATCAATCTTTTATCCTTAGTTTTTTTGTCCTATATACAAAACCAAAAAAAATCCTAGCCTTAATTTTCAATTCATTTTCATCTTGTGAGTTTTGTTGCTTTACAATCCATTAGTTTCAATTGCATAGTTGTTGTCCATTGCATCTCGTATTTCCTTCGCGTTGTTTGATCGTTCTTTTAGGGTTCTTAGTTTTTGCAAGTACAATAGAAAATTCATGGGGTTAGAACTCTAATCCGCACAAAAAAATCATAACATGAAATTGTGGTTTAGACTCACTAAGTCACAACCAAAAATATCTCCTTACAGTGCTTGAATTGTTGAATCTCCTAAAATCTAAATTCCGATGTGATCATTCTTCCAACTTCACATCTATGACTTGTCACGGTGCTAGGGCTTACATTTGGAAGTGTCCAATGTGTGTACAACACTTTTATAGAGGATAACTTCGAGTCCGTGTTGAAATCCATCAAGAAGCTGAGTAGAAATTCCCAAAAAAGTGGCCACCTTTCCAATAAATAAAAAGCACATCAAACCAATGCCAAATCTAGCAAAACTTTGTGGAGACCTTTTACATAGAGCCACATACATCCACAAAAAATTTTAGAAAGTTTGGCCCACGGAATTGAAAGATATAGTTGTTTCAAGTTGAGTCCAAGTCGGTTTCTAGTCCGAGTAGGATTCCGATTCTAAGACACTTTAGGTAAGATAGGCATAACATTTGCATATAAAGTCCATTTTGGATGTTCTTATACTCGACCACCAAAATCTTTTTGCTAACAACGAGGCACATTTTTTGGTTTCTTCAAGATCTCCAAAATCAGCCATCTTTAGCCCCGAATTCGCATCACAAGTTTTTTGATTCTATTTTTGCCAAAAATTTCGACCTTCCCTTCAGAATTTGGGGTTCGCCTCAACTACAAAGTTGTAGATCTCATCAAAACTTATCAAACAAGCATATGTAAGCTATATAAAACTTTTCTATTTTATCTTCTGAGAGTAGTTGTTATTTACTGCTTAAACTATAGGGCTATTTACATTGCATCGTTATATTGTCTTTATGCTCTACATTATGTGAACAAATCTTGTGCCCTAGTCGAAAGTTTGAGTAGTGGGCTAGAGTCTCTCCTAGCACTTGGTGTGAGAACTTCCTTTGCTTACATCAAGTCACATTAATCATTGTGTGTGTGCATCATTTATACTTGGACATTGCAACTAGACTTTTGATAACTTTGTAAATTGTTTACTAGCTTTATAATACCTTGAGCATTTGAATTGTGGTAGGATTATATACTAACCCTATTCTAGCTCCACATAAACTTGGTAAATACAACTCTTGTGATTGGTTTTTAGCTAGTGACACCTCTGGCTTATCTCTCACCCCTAGGTACGTGATATTGCTATTCACAGGAATTGACAAGATACTTAGCCAGTGGTAGTATTAGGTGTTCTTTTGCATAATATACATCATTTGTCTTATTTTCTTATTGTGCTAACCATGTCAGGGGACCAATTAGCTTAGGAGTGTCCATCAGGGGATCACTTTGCTAACATAGATAATGTCAAGGGAATTGTGGAGGAATTTAATGAAATGCTTGAGGAGATTCATGTTAACTTGCAAGAACTAAAAGAATGGTGCAACAATTCTATGACTAACCCTATTATAGGTGAAAATACAATGGTGGAGTGTGAAGTCGATGAGACCGATGCAGAAATGGTTGCTTGAGTTCATTGATAGGAAGAAGTAGTCCACAAGCGAAGAAGATGATCGTCTTGCTTGTCAACACTAGCATGAAGAGTAAGCATGCCCACAACAACAAGAACATCTACCCATGCACCGCATGATGTATGTATTCTTCCCCGGGAGCTACATGAGGAGGAGCTATACGTGGGCGAGCTGCAACACGTGGTGGCGCCTGTGGAGGAGAACTTGGTCACTATGGGCCAGGATCTGACAATGATGATAGGCACTATGCTGATGCCTTTGAGGAGGACTATGACGCCAACTAGGCACCGATCAATCGCGACCATCACCGTGGCCGCGCTGGACGTGTTCTGATACCACACGACGAGGAACCTCTCACTAAAGTAAAAATTATCATGCCTAAATTTGTTGGTGGTACAGATCCAGGAGAATATTAAAAATAGGAGATGCGTGTGGACAAGATCTTTCGTATGCACGATTTTAGCAAAGATTATAAAATCAAGCTTGCTTTCTTAGAATTTAAGAATAATGTGCTGATGTGGTGGGAGAAAGTGCAGAACAACCGCAGGGACAACAGTCACCCTTCTATCATAACGTGGGAAGCATTCAAGCAAGAGATGCATACTCATTTTGTTCCTATACATTTCCGTGAAGATGTTCTTATTCAATTGCAGGAGCTAAAGTAAGGTGCATAATCCATAGAAGACTACTACAAGCAGATAGAGCAACTCTTGATTTGGGACTGAGTTTTGGAGGACAATGAACAAAAAATGGCGAGATTCTTGCATGGGCTGAACTGCAACATTCATAAGCTAATCAACTTTCTGCCATATTCCATTATGACTGAACTGCGGTACTTAGCAATCAAGCAGAAAAGCAACTTCAGGTAGAGACGCTATTGCAATCTAGGTGCAGCATTTTAACACCCAAGACGAGCCATCCATCTACCTCATCGTGTGCATCCAAGGATAGGCCCAAAATAAACATTAGCAAAGGTATGTTCAGTAAACCTTCAAATTTCAATACACAATCACATGTTGTGTCTAATGCTTTGACTATGAAATATGCTCCATCACCTAGTGTTAAACCTACTAGTTCATCTAAATCATTGTAATACTAGTTCATCTAAATTATTATAATCTTCTATTGGTTCTAACACTAAAATAAGTGCAATTCAATGTTAGCGTCATCAAGGACGTGGTCATTATTCTCGTAATTGCCCTAATGGTAAGGTTATAATTGTCACTGAAACTGGTTTTGATTCTACTTCTGATTCTAAAACTGAACCTACTCCATATGATGATAATAACACTAAGAATGAATCTGATTATGATGATTAATGTCCTGGTAAAGGTAAATTTGCTTTTATTGTTACTCCATGTTTATCCATGCTTGTTAAAGAAGACAACTAATCACAACGTTGTAATTTATTCATGAATAGTGCTAAAGTCAAAGATACTAATGTCAAAATGATCATGATAATGGTTCATACCAAAATCTTTCTACTATTGAGATGTGTGAAAAACTTAACCTGAAATTGCTTAAACACCATGATCCATATTGTGCGCAATGGTTTCGTGAGGGAAGCAATGTTAAAATTCAACACCATGTGGAAGTTACTTTCAAGGTTAATAAATATGAGGATACTGTTTTATGCGATATTGTGCCTATAACGATATGTACATTACTGTTGGGCCATCCATGGTTGTTTGATCGTAATGTACAATATGATGGATAATCCAATACTTATAGCTTCAAATGGAGAGGTAAGAACAGAGTTTTACTACCGCTTACTTCTTGTCAAATACAAGCTGTTGAACAGAAATGCTAGTAGAAATCACAGCTTGTTGTTTAGTAAGGTAAGCCGAAAGTAAGCACTGAAAATGTTCTGATTACAACAAAAATGGATTTGAAAGAGGTGAGCAATGATCCTAGTGTTATGCATTTTGTTCTTGTTTATAAGGACACTAAGGTTATACTTACAACTAATGATCTAAACACTCTACCTAGTGTTGTCCAGTGTTGTTGCAGGCATACGATGAAGTTATTCCTAAAAAGGCACACCTGAACTTGCACCACTTCATGAGATTGAGCACCAGATCGACTTCATGCTAGATGCCTCACTACCGAATCGAGCATCGTGCTACACCAATCCAACTAAAACTAAGAAAATACAGTGGCAAGTGCAAGAGATTTTGAACAAAGGGTATGTACACGAGAGCATTTCTCCTTGCATTGTTCCTGTTATTCTTGTTCCTAAGAAAGATAGTATGTAGAGAATTTGTGTTGATTGTTGTGCTATCAATAATATCACTGTTAGATATCGTCACTCTATACGTAGGCTTGATGATATGCTTGATGAGTTTAGTAGAGCACACATTTTTCTCAAAAATGATCTGATATTCTACTTTGATGATATTCTGATATATAGAAAAATCATGGCTGAACACTTTGATCATTTTTCAAAGTGCTTGATGTGCTTAGAACTGAGAAGCCATTCGCACTAATAAAATAGTGTTCATTGGGTTTGTTGTTTCTGGACATGGAATTGAAATTGATGACTCTAAAATTGATTCAATTAAGAATTAGCTTGTTCCTATTAATGTGAGTCAAGTGCGTAGTTTTCATGGTCTTACTGGATTTTATCGTCGATTTGTGAGAGATTTCAGTACTATTGCTGCCCCTTTAAATGAGTTGATAAAAAAGGAGTGTTTTTTGTATGGGGGACGACACAACATGGAGCTTTTGATACTCTGAAACAAAGCTCACAGAGGTGCCACTGCTAGCTCTACCTGATTTCACTAAAATTTTTAAAATTGAATACAATGCTAGTAGAATAGATATTGATGGTGTTCTTATGGAGGAAGGTAAGCTCATTGCTTATTTTTTAAAAAAAATTTGAATGAAGCTCAGCTGAATTATCCTGTTTATGATAAGGAGCTCTATACACTGGTACGTGTTCTTGAAACTTAGTAATATTACTTATGGCCTAATACTTTTTCATACATTCTGATCATCAATCTCTCAAGTACTTGAAAGGCCAATCTAAATTAAACCGTAGGCATGCTAAATAGATGGAATTCGTAGAAACTCTCTTATGTTGTTAAGTATAAGAAGGGCAAAGATAAATTATTGATGATGTTTTGTCTCAAAAGAGTATTCTTTTAACTCAATTTAATACTAAGGTGCTTGGTTTAGAGAGTTTGAAAAGTTACATACTACTAATTGTGATTTCGCTAAACCTTTTGATCGCTGTTCACATAGGAAAGGATAGGATAACTTTCATATTCATGATGGGTTCTTGTTTCACGCTAATAAACTTTGCATTCTAGATTCGTCAGTTTGTTTGTTTCTTATGTAGGAATCGCATTGCAGGGGATTGATGAGACATTTCGGGCATGAGAAAACGTTGAGCATGTTGGCTGCTCACTTCTACTAGCTGAAGATGAGATGTGACGTTGAACGGTATGTACAATGATATATGACATGTCACAAAGCTAAATCAAAGCTAAATCCACATGGTTTCTATACTTCTCTTTCGGTTCCTACAATTCATTGGAAAGACATTTGTTTGGATTTTATTCGGGATTGCCTCGAACTAAGAAGGGGAGGGATTTGGTATTTGTTGTTATGGATCGATTCTAAAAAATAGTGCATTTATTCTCTATTATAAGAGCGACGATGTGTCGCATATAGCTGACTTGTTTTTTAGGGAGATAGTGCATATGCATAGTATACTAAAGACTATTGTTTCTGATTGTAACATCAAGTTCATGAACTACTTTTAGAAGACATTATGGGCTAAACTTGGCATGAATTTATTGTTCTCTAGAACTTATCATCCACAAACTAATGGGCAAACTGAAGTGGTGAATCGTACTCTTAGAATAATGCTACGAACCATGATAAAGAAGAATTTAAAATAGTGGAAAGAATGTTACCACATGTTGAGTTTGCATACAACAGAACGGTACACTCTACAACTCAACTCTCTCTTCATTTGAAATTGTTTATGATTTTCAGCCACATACATCATTAGATTTATTGCCATTGTCTTTCATTGAAAGAGTTAATATTGATGTTTCTAAATATGCTGATTTTGTAAAATGTATACATCTGAAAACTAAGTAAGATTTTGAGAAAAGGCACATCATATTGCTGCAAAACGAAATAAAAACAAAAAAATATGATATTTGAACCTGGTGATCTTGTTTGGTTATATTTTGCAAAGATAGATTTTCTGAGAAAAGAAAGTCTAAGTTGATGAATTGTAGATATGGTCCATTCAAAGTGCTCGAAAGAATAACTGATAATGTGTATAAGTTAGAACTACCTGATGATGATTATGGTACTAATGCTACATTTAATGTTATAGATTTATTGCCTTTCTTTAGTTCTACTAACCCTATAGAGTTGAGGTCGACTCTTTTGCAAGAGGGAGAGGATGATGAGAATATCACTATTATGAACGCTTCATCTACACAATCATCACGTTTATCATCAGATTCAAGTAAAAATGATAATGATAAGACTAGTGTTGGTCCAATGGCTGAAGCTTTGCAACAATTGTACAAGAGACCAATCACTCGAGCTAGAGCAAGAGAACTCACTAAACTGGAAAATCTGATCCAAAGTTTCTTTGATTTCACTGTTAAGGACAGTTTGCTACCTAATGCTTTCACTTTATATATTCTCAGATTATTAAGTGAGTAAGAACTTGATATTACCAAGTGAGAGGTGAGGGAGGTCGGCGCTCCAAGAGAATGTCCAAAAGGAGGAGACAATGAAACTTCATTTATATCAAGTGGAAAAGCCACCAAGATGCTAGAATTAAGTTTTCAATCTCCGAATTGAAGATTGAAAAACACTACGCTTCGAAAGCTCGATTGTGTCCAGTCTTCAATTCTGAGTTCGTTTGAGTTTTTGGCCAAGTTTCATGTGTTATGAGTTGGTTTGTATCTATAATAAGACATATTAAGGTTATTTTGAGATTTAGTATTTGTTTTGATTCGGTTTTGAGGTGATAGCGATGTTGAAGCTTCAAATGGGTTGAAAACGAATACTTGAATTGCAAGGTAAGTTGGACTGTTGTCAAGAGAGTTGTGCGCCAACCTCATGTGCCAGCCACCATGTGGAGCCCACCTCATGGGTGCCCAAAACAAGGCAACATGCCAGCGACTTCTTATTGCTTTCAGTTTAAATTAAGAATTACAATAGGATTCAAGTTATTTTCCTACTTTGAATCTGGCTAGGCTTGTACGATGGTATAAAACTTTGGCTGCTATCTCCTGTAACCCTCGAACGTTAATTTTGAGTCAAAGCAATTTCTTGCTCTTTGATCTATGTCGTGTGCTTCTTTGAGAGTTGAGAAGGTGACTAGCATGTGTTCCACCAAATTATCGGTTACCAGTATTCTTGTTGTTCCTCACGGACCAGTAGCATCGTCTATCTTGCTGTGGTGAGAAGACGGAGATCTAGAGCGTGTTGCTAGTTGAATTCTGGTACATAAGAGTCAGTAATCGAGACAGACAATCGTGTGCTTCCGTTCATTAGAATTCATGAGATTTTAGATTAGCTACATATTTACCCTTCAAGTGAGATCCTACGTCGTGAAAATCGGGCACACCCTTATCACCTTATGATGATCTTTTTAATTCGCATGTTAAAGGAAATATGTGAAACATAATAAGTTGTTATCTCTTGTGGGTAAAGTGTAGAATATCTATAGAGTGTAAACTACTATAAATAGCCATACCCATGGTCAAGGGCTGGCATGGAACTTACTCAAATTATTATTTATTTTTAAAACTTTATGGATGGGATGATAATTGGGTAGAGTAACCTTTGTATCAAAAATTAGCATATGGTGGATGGAACATATAATAGGTGAATGGAACATGCATTATTATTAATAATACACATTTTTACTCTCTTTAATAAAGATATGTTTTAATAAAATGCTAGGTCATAGGAATTTCTATCTTATTGTAGTTTTCAAATAATGCCTTTAGTAATTAAAAGAACCCAAATCTACCTTTGTTGAACTTTTCATGTATAATATTGCATATTGTGTTGGCTTGTGGAGCATGGTTGTTAGTGCTCACTAAATCTCTCAAAACCTGTAGACCAAGGATACTACGCGTACTGCGATGCCCTAGGAGCTGATAGTAATGAACATGAAGGAGATTAGAATAGTCTCTAGTAGTTTAGGTCATACTCTAGTCATACTAATTAAGTTGGTGTTTACGTGCACAAATATTATCTAGGCTCTTGGTTAATATCAATCGTACACATCTTACCCCCAGTTGTTTGCCTGTAGCGAGATGTGCCCTCCCCTTTCACTTTCGCTTTCGCTTTATTTAGGGCCTGTTTGGTAGAGCTTCAGATTCTCATTTTTCTACTTCTGCTCTAGATTCTGTAAGAATCCACTTCTTTGAAAATCTAGAGTACCTCTGAAAAGCGTTTGGCTAGTGGGTTGGCTCCAGATTCATAAAAGAAGATATTTGAGAGAAATAGACCATGTTACCCTTAGTTGTAACTCTTTTATTTGTCTATTACAGAGAGAGTTGGCCAAAATCCACTGCAATGGTGTCCGAGTCAGTGTCCCATGACATGTACAACTAAACTTTTTGATAGGAATGGTGAATTTTTTTTGTACAAAAACACATCAATTTTGAAGATAATTATCACCAAAGCATTGGATGTATTTTTAAGCATATTGCTCAAGAGAGAAACAATGAAAAAAATAGAGAAACAATGAAAAAATACAACCTAAAGAGTACCCTGCTCAATACAGCAGCTAATGAGATAATATAAATTGTCAAGGAAGGATTATCATGCAACCATTATTTTTGGCAATGATGGATTATCACAGTTAAAAATACAGTTCTAACGGACACGACATCCATCTTATTACATATCTTCACTCAAATATCCGCAAAGCACATGTTCCTCATAAAATAGATTCAGAACTACACTCCTGCTGCTGCTGCTACATGCTGCCCAACAAATCACGTTGCTAGGTAAACTTTTGGTGAACCTCACATTACTCTACTGACAAGAACAGATAATACATCTTATTTGTTATTAGAAATGGCAAGCAAAACAGGACACCATCAGCCCTCAATAGCAACACCAGGCCCCACGACCTTGTTCTTCCTCGGCTTCTTGCTGGCTCCGGTAGCAATGGTGGCTGGGAGATGCTTCTGCTCATAGGCCGCGAGATGCACTCCAAGCGCTGCTCTCCCTGAGATATACATTTAACACAATTAGAATGAATCTGCTGAAGATTTCCAATCACTTGAACAAAATTACTATACTAGTACAACTCGATATACAACCCAACCTTAGGTAACGATCTTCTATACAAATCAAGTACGGATCTAGAATTAGACCAAATTCTATTGTTTTTCAGACATAAGAGAACCAAAGTCACCATAGCCCTCAGTCAAACTAACCCATGCAATAGGTGTGCATTGCAATTTCCCTTCATTTCAAACAACTGCACAACTAACACACACTGTGCTGCCAAAAACTAATCCAGTATCTCTTGCATCAACAATTTTGACTCATGCACCACAAGATTATTTGCCAAATTAATTCAACATCCCAAAACAAACATACTGGTGCCACATATGTATTGCAAGTTCCCAAAAATTTTGAACACTTCATAACTTCATTCGGCAATATGTTTCTCCACTCTACCTTTTGTCATACAAAAAAATGATGCCTCAGACAAGCTATTCCACAAATTGTTCATGGGTCATGGCAATAACACAAGAAAAAACATCCTTTGAGGCTACATTGAAGGCAACAATTGTCGGAGGTGACCTGACCTGACGGAGACGTGGACAGCGGAGCAGTCGATGCAGAGGAAGATGCCGTAGGTGACGGAGGCCCAGGTGGGGTTCTTGGCGAGAGGGGAAGGGGAGAGGGGAAGGAGGCGGCGCGGAAGAGGCGGCGGAGAGGGGAGGAGGAGGGCGCGCGCGAGAGGGCGGCGCGCGAGAGGGAAGGGAGAGGGGAAGGCGGCGGAGCGAGAGGGGAAGGGGAGAGGGGAAGGCGGCGGAGCGAGAGGGGAAGGGGGAGGCGGCGGCGCGAGAGGGGTAGGGAAAGGGGGAGGTGGAGCTCGGCGCTGCTGTAGGGGAGAGGCGCGGAGGGGAAGGAGGAGGCGAAGGGCGAGCTCGGGTGGGGAGGAAGGGCAGAGGACGAGGGGCGCTCGAGTGGGGAGAGGGAGGGGGCGTCGACTGGGGTAGTTGGATGGCAAATGCGGGTAATTTGTTTTGACTTCAATGGACAGATTTGATGTAGAGTGGATAGCTCCCCACGAGAATCCACCAAAAGGATGCTTCTTCTTTCTAGTTCATTTTAGAGTCTGCTTCTCGCGAGAAGCAGAATCTAATCATTTTGAGAATCTATGTGTTTGGCACAGCTCCATAAGAATCTATTGAGAAGTTAGGAGCAGGAGCTGTACTAAACGGCCCTTAATATATCCATTTGACCTAATCGGCCCTATTATAAATTTAACCCGATACGATCTATTTAAACTCTAATTTGTAATATTAATGAATGATATTGTTTACGTCATGTATGAAATGATTCAATGATGTATCTATGAGAATTATCTACTGATCTAAGAAATAGTACAATGGTTTCTCACAGGATTATAGATTGGTTAAATCCAGATCCAACTACAAGTCCTCTAACGTGAGTTGCGTGATGGATTGCGCCGATTGGCCGTAGAAAAATACAGTAGTTTCCCTTCCCCATGTGACAAATTGAACATTTCTAACGCATCACTGTTGCGTACTCCATTAACAGGTGACTTCAGAAAGGTCAAAACTGCCGGTGACAAACGAAAGACTGATTGTTCCCAAAAAAGGGGGAAAAAAACGAAAGACCGGAAGTGTCACCTTTCCTAGTGTCCGTTATTCAATAGTCACCGGCCGTCACATTACCGTGGGAAATACTCCGCACACAAATATGTCACTTATACATTTGTATAGCCTAGGAGGTATTACACTAGCATGTGTTTGGTTGGGAGGATAAAGTGAGACGGGACAAGGGGTCGTCCTTGCGCTTGGTTCTTGAGACGAGGTTGGATGAGTTCCTCCCATTTGGGGGAATGTTCCCCTCACATTCGGCATGGCTTGGTTCCAGTATTTTGGCCAGACGAGTTAGTTCCACTTCGTCATATGACTGCATGGGTACAGGCGGCGGCTGATGGCGATGGCGGGAGGTGGCCGTCGATGGCGGGAGGCAGCGGCGCATGGGAGGCCACGCAGGTGGCAGTTTGATGGCGCCGGCGGGATGCGGCGGCACACGGGGAAGAACAGGAGGTAGCGCATCTTGAAAGGGAGGCCAGCGGAGAGATGGCGGGAAGTGCCGGAGCTGGTCAGGCTGGTGGCACCGTGGGAAGGGAGGAGCTGTGGCAGCGTGGGAAAGAACAAGAGGTGGCAGTGCACATGGAAGAAACATTAAGGAAAAAAAAGGTATTCTCACCACCTCTACAGAGAAGGTTACATTAATCTCCTCCTATCCCTACAACAAAACACCATTTTATACCATCCCAGATCATCCTATCCTCTCAACCATACAAAATACATGATAATCACATCCCGTCCCTCCAACTAAACACCAATTTATACCACCCAGAACATCTCATCCTCTCAACTATACAAAATACACAACAATCTTATCCCTCCAATCAAACACATTACTCCATTCTATCACATCCCATCTCAAAAAAGTAGAACCTTCCCACCTCATCCCCCAACCAAAAAGTGCTTGGTAGTACGAAGACAAGGTATAGAATTACAGTGTTATGAAATTATTTCAATGACAAATATATTAACATCTATCTCACATGGCTAGACACAGTTGAGAAATACTCCTTTTTACTTAACATCCTAGAATCAATGCCGTCAAATTTTTAAAATTTGACAGCCAATATGTTTAAAACTAGGGAACCACCTCTTGATGAGGTGATGGAGCTGTGGATGTACAACTCCACCCACCATGGTGCCCACCTGTTATGCACACCGAGTGCGTTTAAGTAGGAACTTTGTAATATCATAGATCCGTCTATATGGTGTGCGCGCATGTGCGTTTGCCTTATGATTGCAAAAAAAAGGGTTTAAAGCTCTCTAGATAGATTATGCGAAAATTATATCATTAGATTTCTAGTTTAAAATATTTTTATAATATTATAATTTTATTGGTACATCTTAATATAAAGTTATAAAAAGTTAAAGTGTATTTTAAAGACCATAAAAGATAAAAAATATGGAGTAAGAAAGAACGGAGGGAGTATACTAATAGGCTATTACCATGCTGGAAGAGTTCTAGCTCAGCGGATCCAGTGGCTATACAGGGGGCCATGCAGGGGCCTGGCTTCCAACTTCAACTGAACAATCTAAATACGGTAAGGCCTGTTTGGAAGGTAGAAATTTTACAGAAAACAGTATGATTTTTCACAGAAACCCTACGAAATTCCAGAGTTCCGTGCTATCCCTAAATTGTGAGTTATCTCTTCTGTTTAGTGAGCGGGTCAGATGCAAGGTACTAGGTGGCCATAGTCATTCCCGCAGGAGGTAAAGGGATCCTTACGAAATCGAGCAAGGTACAGGGGGTGGTCGTAGTGACTCGAGCAACACCACTACTTTGAAGGAAGGAAGCGACGACAAGTTGTTCCATGTACGTTCAGCATACCGAATCCTAGATTCGTTAATTCTATACACTTTTTGTTCTGTGTTGCTGTTAAATTGCCGCTATTTGTTAATTCTATACACTATTCGTTAATCCGCCTCGGGCATCCGCGTTATGTCCTCCAGCGTTGAAGCCTCCTGCCGCGGTCACTGCCTCTGCGACACAGTTGAGCAATCACAAACAACGCCATCGTTCGCCACATCCGTGGCCTCCATCTCCATGGGCGGACCGCGCATCACCGCCATCCATGGCGAGGAAGGGGACGCGCGTGGTCGTTGCAGTCACCGTTGTGCTTCGCCGACGCCACCGCATCACCTGCCGGGCAAAAACCAGAAGTCGCCACGCTGTGTCGTGTGAATAGGTATGATGCGTCGCCGCTGCCATCAGTGGAGAGACAATTATCGCTGCCCACCGTCGCTTAAGTTGAGGAAGGGATGGCTGATGCGTCTCAATCGCATCGATTATTTCCTAATTATTTAGTCTAATTAGTGTCACGATTTATCCCTAAATCGTGAGTCATCTCTTCTGTTTAGTGAGCAGGTCAGATGCAAGGTACAGGGGTGGTCATAGTCATTCCGGAAGGAGGTCAAAGGATCCTTATGGAATAGAGCAAGGTACAGGGGGTTGTCATAGTTATTCCAGCAACACCAGTACTTTGAAGGAAGAGACGGCAAGTTGTTCCATGTCCGTTCAGCATACCGAATCCTAGATTCGTTAATTCTATACACTATTTGTTCAGTGTTGCCGTAATCAGTGGTGGATCCAGAATTGGATCACACATTAGACTAAATTCAATTAAGTAACAATCTAATATAATAAAAGTCTAAAACTTTATTATGATAAGAAAAAATACGTCACAAATGTATCACTGGTACAAAAATTTTGCTTAATACTCAATGCCAGAGTAGAGGAAGTCGCATGAAGCTGCAGTGAGAACAAGATGAGGATAGCGGTTGATTTTAGACAGACCAAAATAGGGCATCATATAAGTTGCTAGACGATCATTCTGATCATTTTTAAATCCTACTCACGAGAGCCAAAAGAATGAGATGGTTAACAGTTTAAAAATAGAGTGATGATATTCTAACATTAATCATTGACTGCAACAACAAAAAGCTCATGTTTAGAACACATGTCATCAAGTCTCTATTCAACCATCATGTGCATTGTGCATACACATAGCAGCATGCTTTAATTGGAGAACCGATGAAATATTCAGTTTTCAACACAAAGATACTCTCTTCAACAAATAAAAGAACTTGTACTTCTAACACTTCAGATGGCCAACAAACATTGAAACATGTTCTTGGCCAACCAGCATTAATATACTCCAAGAGAATTATTATATATTTTCAAGGAAATCAAACTACATAATGTGCGTACTGAATGCCCCCAATTCATATCTCCAAAAAGGAAAAAAGAGAGGGAAAAACTACCAGAAAGCGCAACTGAATCATACAAAACCCTTCCCTGAGAATTTTCTGCCTTTAGGTTCAGACTTATTTAGTAGCCAAGTACGACCTCCAAGCAATTGGTATGAGCAGGATATATATTACTGATGTTTCCAGTATCCGGTGCTGCTTTAAATGAAAAGAATCTCTTTTCACGGGAGAAAACGTGATACGAGAGGTTATCCACCAACACACTGATTTTATCGATTTTTAGGTCCTCAACTTGTCTAGT
This sequence comes from Melocanna baccifera, assembly GCA_036346265.1. Taxonomy (NCBI): domain Eukaryota; kingdom Viridiplantae; phylum Streptophyta; class Magnoliopsida; order Poales; family Poaceae; genus Melocanna; species Melocanna baccifera. The sequence goes on from CM070710.1 coordinate 13,445,687, forward strand.
TTGCAGATTTTGGTCCTGAACCCACTGATGGTGTTGGCCTACGCAAATCCTCTAAAGAATCCCACTGTATCATGGATACGTAGAATAGTACAGTTTTGATGGCTGGTTGTTCTTCTAGAGGGATTGTTTTTGCTGTCAATGTTCGTATTCCATGAACAATTCTGAACCTAATTTTGATAAGCTGTAACCAACATTTTTCTAGTGTGCAAACACAAACAGATGCAAGGCGCAAGTCATACAACAATGGTATGTTCCAATCACAACTTACACTTAAAAAGATGTTAACCTACATGGATAGAAATTAAAGAGCACGTAACTGCGCCTGAATTCTCGCTGAAAAGAAATACAATCGCAAGAACGCACAACACCTCATGAAATAATTAGAGAGAAATTAGCCAAAAAAACAGGGGGGATTAGACGCGAAACCGAGATGAGAGGGAGACCTCGCGGAGCTGGTCCTTGTAGGTGGAGAGATCGGAGGCGAGCTCCTCCACGCTCAGATCCTCCATGGCTGCCTCTCCCTCTCCCTCCCCGCCTCCACGGGCTGCGGCTGCTCTGATTTGGGGATTTCCACCTTAGGGTTTCCTTTCTTCACTGAGTGCTTTCACTGGCGTTCACTTGGTGAGCTGAGGCCTGAGGGGGTGCACGCGCGGGGCCGTCTGCTGGACTGCTTGAGCGTGACTCGGCTGAGTTTTAATGCCTCGGCTGGACCGGCAAGACAGATATATGATAGGCTAATGCTAAAGAAGGTATTACTAGTAAAATTTCTAGATCTTAGGCTATAGCCTACTTAGCCCAAGATCAAGTTTAGCCCCTGCCTGAGAGAGTGCACGCGTAGGGGCCATCTGCTTCTACCGTCTGCCGGACCACTTGACCATGACTTGGGCTGGGTCGGCATAGCAGATATATAATAGCCTAATGCTAAAGAGGGTACTACTAATAGAATTTTTAGGCCTCGGGCTATAATCTTCCTAGCCCGAGGGTAATTAGAACTAGCTTATCAACATTTGAGTGTAAAAGTTCCAGCCACATAAAAGCGCCAACAAATTGCAGCATCAAGAGAATTGCAGATTGCCTGTGCACTCCAGGCTCCGGCAGTAAGGGGCCTCAAAGATTAGATGCCACTGGGAAGAGGCACACCAACTTGGGAGCTGACAGTTTTTCGATGATAAGGGCATCATATGCTCTGTGGGGGCAAGGCGAGCCTTGTTGCAATTCATACCAAGCTGAAATAGATAATGCTGTAATCAGCTCCACTTTCGCACATTCTGATTCTGCTCTAGTCAAGCACACGCGATTATTAGATTAACGCCTTACCATCTTCATTCCAAAACTGAATCTACCGAGGAACGAACAGGCATCAGAACGATTGCGTTGGTTTTGGATTTGAAAATTGTTTGCATTTAACCACACGATCGAGCATCCAGCTGCTTGCTGCTACCCTTGCGGTCTTGCAAGGACGGCCAAGCACTCCTCTCTGTCTCATCTGCAAATGCAATGTCAGTTAAAATCTTGACAGTTAAGCTGATACAAATGAAGGTATCAATATTAAAAACCTATAAATAATCCAACAACATGGCTACACCCTTGGTCAGCATGAGTAGCAGAAAAGGACATCTAGTGTAACATAAGAATCGTTTAAGAGCAGACTTGGTAAGGACTCGTCAATCAACCTTCACAGCATATGGATGAATCATGTGAAAAGGAACACTAGACAAGCCAATGCGCAAATATCCAGCACTGCTCTGGGAACCACCAGCAGAACACGTAAGAGCAACTCCAGCAGGGCCCCTACTTGAGCCCCTAAACTCAGATTTGAGAGCCAGAGCAAAAAATTGAACTCCAGCAGGGCCCTACTTGAGCTCTCAAAAATAGAGACCTCTCAAATGAGGCCTCCAAGCCCTCATTCCTAGGGGGCCTCTACTTGAGCCCATAAACTTAGATTTATTCGTATTTGAATAAATACGTCCCTCATTCGGAACAAATTTGAATTTAAATTTGAATATTCGTATTTGAATTCATAAATTTAAATGTCCCTCATTGTGCTTTCAATTTAAATTCGAAATAAATTTGAATTTAAATTTGAATATTCGTATTTGAATTCATAAATTTAAATTCAAAATAAATTTGAATTTAAATTTGAATATTCGTATTTGAATTCATAAATATTTTATTATGTATTGTGCTTTTGTCCCATATATATGCATATAGTGTGTGAGGAAATAGAGAGAATTGAGAAGTAGGGGCTCTGTTTTGAGGGCTCCTGCTGGAGTGCAGCCCAGAAAACAGGGTCCTCAAAAATAGAGGGAGCTCTCAAATGAAAAGTAGGGCCCTGTTTTGAGGGCTATTGCTGGAGTTGCTCTAACACCATTTTGTCAGGTGATCCATGAAGATAACAAGTGAAACATTCACACCATAACATGTAAACATGAATTTTAATTGTCGTTATTTTAAAAATATGAGGGGAGAGATCTAGTGCAGAAGCACAATTTGATGCACAAGTGCACAAACTTTTGGTTTGGGTATCAGATCAACATGAAAAAAAATAGAAAAAAATATAGATGCACTTCTGAAATTACTCTACTTACATATGAAATTTTAAGTTTAAATTTTAAATTCAATCCACATTGAGAGTAAAAAACTGAGAAAATTCTAACAAATGATAAATAAAAAAGGAAGGGGAAAATAAAAGGATAAATGTTACTATTCACAGCAAACTTTCCATTTTCATTTTTTCTAACATACTTAGTTTGATGTTCAAATTTTAAAAGTAGATAAACACATTATAGGCTACATTTAGTCTTTTTAGGAATTTCTATGTTAATTTGATGCCCTAACCAAAAGATTGTGCACTCTGCGCCAAATTGTGCCTGTGCAATATGAAGTCCTTCACTTGCGCAATTAATTCTGTAGATTGCTTCCACGGTTACCATATGGAAGAAGAAAAGAATGTATGGTTTGCCCCATTTATAAGAACATATGCACATGGGTCTTTTGGGGTCACTGGGAACATATTGGAATGCTGCAAAAAAAACTCTACCTAGTAATGGATATTTACATAGTGTGTTCAAAATAATCATCCATAACTTACAGTGCTCCTTGAAATCTATTTATATTAAGGGATCTACTTAAAAAAATTATGTATCTGGTAGTGAGACACATACACTTGTAACCACCTCATTGTTAACACTTCCTCCAATTCACAAAAATAAGTCATTTTCGACATCGATACGGTCTCTAAAATACAACTTTAACCACTAATTACTATCATAATATATTTGTAAAAACCAATAAAATTATAATATTACGAAAATATTTTTCGAGATGAATTGAAATATATGATTTTCATATATAATCCAAATATTTAAAAGGATATCGATAACCAAAGTTTCTAAAGTTTGACTTCACGCATTCCAAAACTTGTTTTGTGAACTGGAGGGAGTAGTTATAAATATGTTGATCATTGTGACCCCAAATATATTGTTAGCCTCCTTTTTTATCTAAAAGAACAATGATTCAGCATATTCATCTAGAACTCATATCAGCTGTTCAGCTGTACTGGTCAAAGATTTAGAGCAGTATTCAAGAAATTGTTTTGACCAACAAAACCGAGCAGTGCAAACCGCTTGGTTTTCGTCCAGTTTTTTATTTTTTGAAATTTCAAAATTGGGTTTTCCAAAAAAAATAATATTTGGATCACATCAAAGAAGTAAAATACATCTATTCTGCAAGAAAAGGGGATTGAAGAGTGTCAATTAGGCCCTGAACTGGCACTTTTTTGAAAAATTGGACCAGCCAATTTTCTCCGACTTAAATCCTGATTTGGAGTACTCACTGGTACTGATTCTAACTTAATTTTTTCACAATGTTATTATATCATGCAGCAGGAATTCTCGTAGTGTCAATCTTGAAAACCAGGCTTTCACAAGCTCAACCAGAAGCATGAGGTTCCTTCAGGACTATTCCAAACCAGATGCAAAATACAATCTGTTGTTTGGGTTCGAAGGCTGTTATGCAGTACACTGAAACAACAATTCCCAATGAAATAAATAAATTCAGGATTAATATATCAAAAGAGTTAATTAAACAAAAATGTCCAAAAATTCAATGATTAACATACCCGGAACAAAATTTGAACTACAGGATTGGGTTTACAGAACAATCGAAGTATATATTTCTATCATGCCATTTACTCATAAATTTTAAAAGATTTTATGATCCAATAAAACACACATTAACTGCCTAAATAGTAGCTAAAAGTATTAGAGGGGCTACATGCTAGGATGTGATTAAGCCAAATTGCATGGACTCTATGTTAGTGATATGCCCTAAAAACAATCATAGAGATGAGTTTATCACTTCTATGTTTATAATCTTTTAAATAATCCCTTGAATATAACACATTTATATAATAGAGTACATACACAGCTATATTAAATATATCTAACACCCCACTCAAACTTATGGTGAATCAACAATATGAAGTTTCGAGAGGTAAAAACTATACTGAGCTCTAGTCTGTGCATTTATAAAGAAGTCTACTAACTAAATCTCGAAAGACATATACTGAAGAACAACAACCTGATCTTGTACCTGTGTCCACATGTATGAAATATCAACATCAATATGCTTTGTAAACTCATGCTTCACCGGATCTTTAACAATATTAATAGCACATGTATTGTCAGACAAAAGAGGAGTCGGTACAAAAACAGAAACACCAAAATCCTCAAGTAACCACCGTAGCCAAGTAACCTCCGCAGTCAACGACGCCATCGCTCACAACTCAACCTCAGCACTCGAACGAGAAACTGCGGTCTGCTTCTTAATCTTCCAAGCAATAAAAGAACCACCAAGAAAAACACAGTAAGTAGAGAAAACAGAGAGATCACTAGCCCATGTGGCATCAGAATATACATCAGAGGGATCAAGCCTTAGTCTCCCAAAGGACCATTTTACTTTTTCCAAATATGCCACAACAAAATTGGAACGTGCAAAAAATGCCACTCAAAGGGCATCAAGGGCTACTTTGATGGATAAGTCTCTGTATTGCTTTTTGCTTTTGTAGCATCTTAGGACAAGCATCTTAGGACAGCATCTTGACTAGTCTTTAGGACAGCATCTTAGGACAAGCATCTTAGGACAGCATCTTGACTAGCATCTAGGACAGCATCTTAGGACAAGCATCTTAGGACAGCATCTTGACTAGCATCTAGGACAGCATCTTAGGACAAGCATCTTAGGACAGCATCTTGACTAGCATCTAGGACAGCATCTTAGACTAGCATCTTAGCATATGCTTGGTGGTTATCCTATAATTTGTATCCCCAACCCCTCAGGTTGGCATGGCATTGTGTGAGAAATAATCTTAGAAAATTGCCCCATTTCCAAGTGTCATCCTCTCGATGAGAGTAAGGATCTTGCTATCACCAAGAGCAAGAATCGAGCGACTAACATACTTATCACAGACTACCAACGCAATGGGAGCCACCAATTCACAAATGCGTGTGACAACCACAGTGGTCATGGCAAATGACAAGCAAACCCAATGGGGGCTGATGACAACTAGATCAACATCCCCTCCAAAAATGAGGAAGCGGCAATCAGCGACAAGGAGACTAAGGCTGTCAAAATTGGTAATTCTGGGCAATTCTATAAAATTGTGGCAAATATGCAGTTATATTTGTTAATTGTCATGGTTAAAACCGATGTTCTAGCTTATAGAGGCAAATCTAGTCCAAACACAATCTCAAATTCTCCATTACCACAATATTCCCAATAAGACCTCCCATGTGGATGGGCCGGAATTTTAGTTCAAATTTCCAATTCATCCATGTAGATTCCGGTCAGGAAAGGACCTCCCAAACAAGCCCTAAAAGATTAGCAAAACATCAGAGGGTTACACCACTCATTTATAGATATCCCTTTTATTCAATGGTATAGCTCAAGTATCTTACGAATGAAAATGTATTTAGAATTGTAATACTTACTTCAAACAGTCCAGATTTAATTCATTTATTGCTATCATTACTTTAATGTACAACTTTCCTTGTGGTCCAAATGGAACAGTTACTGTGTCAAGAAACAAGATGATCATAAAGAAGTGCCCCTGTTAGCCAATTTGACAAAACCTCCTTGGACATGAGTATTAATTATCAAAATAGGATTTATAGGAATCTTTATGTGTAAGAATTAGTGAGACATCTTCCCTGTATAGGTTTGTGATAGTATTGTCATAAGGCAAAAAAAAGTACTATTGCTGCCAATTGTATCCGCCGCAGTATCCTTATCTCCGCTACACTCATCTTTTGCATATGTTGTCTTTTAGTCATCTAACATTCTGCTCTATATAGCATCACGGGTCTGTTCGCTGTCCTATAGAACCTACCCTTTTGTTCTCCATGAAACCCTTTACACAAAAAAGGTTTCATCTAAATTAGTTGGGCTGCACGCATTGCATTTTCCTTCAGGAAGTATATGTGATATTCTGATCACATGTCTGGGTAATGAATTGAATAAAGGTCAAGAGTCACTAAAATAATATGTTGTGATTGAAGAGACGGGTCAGAGATGTTTCGTGTACTTTAATCAGCATGTAAAAGGTCACACTTCCAATCCATAATTAAGTACTGGAAGTTACTGTAAAAGGAACGAAACAGATTAGTCACCAATACCACACCATGAAACTAGCTAGCTGTGTATTCTATAATGCCATGATGATAAGACGTATAGTCATGTAAAAACAAGTAAACATTCACACACAAAAAATGTTCAGAAAAATCTAATTGCGCTGGCATTTGGTGAAATGCGTTTCCTCCTTATTTTATGAACCCATTTGCATTTCAAGTTGTTATTACTTGAGCATAACAAACCAAAAGCTACTCATATGGAAGGCAATGCACTAGTTCCCCCGTTAATGGTGACTGGGCATGTGCGCATCCAAACATACAGAGATGATACTTCGCAAGCGCAATAGCTGCGAAATAATGGTTAAAGGATGCCGTGAACACTACTGATCACCCAGATGCAAACATTTGAGCAAAGAATATATCCTTTCATTAGAGGGTCAAACAATCTCAACAAGATAAGGAACAACCAAAACGCCATAAGGAGAATGAATTGAACCAGTACCTCCGCTACGCCGCCGTCACGTATGTCCGCTCGAGATGTATGGAACGTGTATGTGGAAGTGACAGCGGGAAGGAGCACGCGAGTACACGGCCGCGGGCGGCTCCGGCCGTGACCGCCGCACCAGCGTGCTCTCTCTCGTTGTCACCACCACCAATTCACACAAATCAATCTTCAGCACTTGACCTGAAACCAGATCAACAAAGATTGATCGAGAGGAACGACAACAGCAAGAACACCAGGAACCAAGTTTTGTTTTTTTTTTTTTTTGAGAAAATCATTCCACCGAGTCAACCATAAATATATGTAAATAGAATTCATGTGGTATGGAAAGCTTACCACAATAGAAGCATAAAAAAATAGAAGCTGAAAAATAAAGGGCAAATATTATTGCATAGGTGAAATAATTAAAGATCTGAGATTTCTTTTGCTAGTGGAAGAGAAAAATAAGCAGAAAATGGCATGCAATCTAAGATCAAGAAAAGCATCTGGGCGGATATGGAAAGAAAAAACAAGAAAAAGAAGAGATGATCCCAAAATTTTCAAGATAGAATCATAGAAGAAACAAGGAGCATGGGGTGAATGATTACCTGAAATCCATAAGAGGAGGGTAGCATCACAGATCTTCTCAAGAACACCGGTCATCACGAGAACCAGAAGGCAAGAAGGGGAAGGCTATAGGACATGAGAGAGAGAGGGGTGCTGGGCCTAGCGCGTGCTGGCTGCCCGGCTTTATGAAGCTTGGAAATGGAGAAATTTATCACCTAGCACAGTAGTAAAATTTCTTGTGGGAGAAAGAAGAGCTGGTAGCATTGCTAAGGTAACCCGTTACCTCTCATAAACTTGCTAATCGCATAGGACAACTCTCTCTTTCACAAGATGAGTACCTAGAATCTCTGGTGGATATCTATCGGGTACATCTTGAGTTACTCCATTGTCCTCTGCTCTGTTCTGCTGTGGATAACTATGCACGGGAAATATGTATGGGTACAACTGTAAAAGCATCCGGAATTGAGTAGAACTGTACAAACACCCGGAAACTTTGCTCTAGTGTTGTCTAGCGCTCTCTCCATTCATTTTCACGAAGCTAGGTCCCTTTGACTTAAATTTGCAAAAAAACACCCTGCTCTTCCACCACGATAGGCTCAAAGGACGACATGTGTCATCTAATACTGTATTAGGCCTGTACGTATGGAAAACATGCAGTGCACCTATTGCGCTATCATATTGCAGCAGGTGTCCAATCATGCTTCTCTACTGTTGTAGAGTCTTTTTTTATTTTTTAAAATAATTTTTAAGTTTTACTACAGTATTTAACTTTTAAATAAAATATTTTTAATAAATAGTCTACAAATTAATTATAGTACACGCTAAAAGCATAACATTTGTACCATCCAAAATCGCAAGCGAGTATCTCTCCGTAATCTCTGTCGTAAACAACTAAAATTTAAAAATTTTAACCAAAATCCATATCAAACAAACCCGGAGTTAGCCCGCTACGTAGCATACGTGGTAAGCTACTGCAGTACGGGAGCATAGCAGGTTGTCTAATGTATGATTCCTATGTGTCACATGTCTAATTAATACAGTTTAGTACCCTATTACATGATATGTGTCATCTAATACTCCTTTTGCAATCTAGAAAGGGGCTATTTTGTAAGTTTAAGTGAGAAAGGGTTATATCTGCTAAAACGAGTAAGCAAAGGGCTAAAAACGTATTGAGCTCTAATCTTTTAGCTCAAGAAAAATCCCTAAAAACCAAAAAACAAAGATGATATTGCTTGGGCAATGAACATCACACATGGGCTGTCCATTCTTTTTGTTCTTTTTTTCTGTTTTCTTAGTTGTAGTGAATTGATGAGCCCAAACATTTTACCCTCTTCTGCGGATTTAGATTATAAGATGATGCACTTTTTCGTACAGGAAGAGTTGGCCAAAGCACATATTTGAAAACTAAGTCACTAAGGGGTTATGTGTTCAAATCCTATTGACTACTAAATGCCTCAGAAAAAACAACTCCGAGCAACTCATAAAGCTGGGTGAACTCTGATCATCACCACGATAATCTAGATGCCTTATCAATTGTAGCCCAGATGCATTGCCAGTTGGACTACTAACTGTTGGCAGACAATACCATTTTAATTAAGTAGTTCTTAATTGCCATTTTAATTAATTTGACATTGCAAATTTCTTGAACAAAAATGGTTTGTATTGTCTTAATAACAGATGCTTTGGTAGTTCCGTAAGGTTGCATCTAAAGTAGCGCCCTTCAGTTTCAGGTTAACTCAAGCTTCACCAAATTAATCAGTTCATGTGTGGTTTTAATATACAGGGTACTTTTCATAAAATGTTTTAAAGTACATGAACTGTTACATATGTTAGAAATTCAATTGCCAAATATATAGGTGATTATACGAGAATTTATCAAAAAAATACTTTTAAAATGTAATATGTCAATACGAGCTTACCCTCCTCCAACGAACCCTAACCATAACTGGTAAACCTAATGCCTAACTTGTGGTGGCAGAAGACGGCAATGCTAGAGAGGAGTTAGAAATTCAGCTGATTATGCAAAAAAAAAAGTTTAGTCAGTAATGTATAGCAAATCCAAAAATTTTATCAATGGCTGTCGAGGGCTAACAAAACCACAATTTATTGGATAAATTTGACACTCAACCTCTTTTTTAAAAAAACACACAAGCTACCTATTTACATAAATATTCACAATTATCCACTAATCAATTTATTAGATTAGACATATATGGCTTCACATACTTTGTATATTAGGGCTAGGGTAACTTTGGCTTTTCCCATACCATGTCATCAGTTTTACAAAAAGGCCTCTTACCACGTAAGGGTCCTTAGTTTTACAAAAGGTCCCTACCATGTCAGCAATTTCATGAAAATGCCTATTGTTTTTCAAAAATTATATATGGACCCTTAATTTTTTTTTAGGAAAGCCCTCCTTTTGCTTGATAAAGCCCTACAATTTTTTTCACAATTACATACGGGTCCTTGGTTTTTTGCCAAAAAAAGGCATTCAGTTTTTTGGAATTACGACGGGCCCTTGATTTTTGTAGAAAACCCTCTCCATGCATTGTTGGCTCTTTTACTTTGGTCCATATGGTAGGTAACACGACGTGGCGCTACGCTACCACTGCTAGTTGTACAACATTAGGTTCGATGGTGCCTTTGTATAGTTTGGACACGTTTGAGATTTACACTACACAGTGGTGACAACTTCATAATTTCACAAAACTATTCACTCATATGACCCTGTAGAGACTTTTTTTCAATTTTGGCCCACTAGCATTTTTTTGTAAAAATAGACCCCTCCTCAAGCTCGGAAGGTATGATAAGAGACATGTGTCACTTGCCGCGCCACCCTAGCTCGACAGGAGGCCAAGCATGCGGCATGACACATTGGTGCAAGAGGCATGGCACAGGCACAACAACAGGCATCTTGCTGAGCTGTTGGTGCTTAGTACCTTGCTGCAGAGCAACGTAGGCTCGGTAGGAGCCTGCCGAGCTCTAACAGCTTGGAAGTCGAGCCGGCTGTAGCATGTACACCATTTTGCATGGGGGAGCACAGGGTACTATATATGAGACATTTCTTCATTTGTTTGTGCGATGATGATGATCCAAAGCTTTAGGTAGTAGAAGAAGATGTTTATGCCCTATACAAGACATGTAGCAGCATAAGCCTACATGCATATAGCTGGAGAGTGTCCAGTGCTAGCATTAAATCATTTGACCATGCATCTGCTCCAACAATACAACCATGTTAATATCACCAGCAATTTTCTAAGTTGAAGAAAATCACAACTTCCAAATATAATTTCAAAAAGCTTTCAATGCATGTTTGAGGTAAATAAAAAACTTTTAACTAGACAAATTTACCTTCTAACAAATTCAACTTTTAGGCCTTGTTTGGAATGCAAGATTGTTTTCTGAAACATTTCTGAGGCATTCCTTTGTTACTAATGGGACCTCAACTCAAAAATTTCAAAACATACAAACCTAAAATTCCTAAACTTACAATTCTATATTTGAAAAAACATCACCAAGAGATTTCATCACAAATCCACTTTGTCCACCGCTAGGAATGATGGTGGAGGTGGTGGCACGCGTCAAAGGGGGAAGAGGATAATGTGGCGCACTAGGTAGTGCATCACTGAGAGGCATGTTAGCGCATGTACGATGCATGGTAACCCCAAGTGGTGGCCTCATGAAAAAAATTCATTCCACATAAGCTTAAAGCCATTGCACGCAAAATTTATCCATAGTGCATGATGGCTTTAAGTTGTGGCTTAGGTTCACTATCACACAAAGGGTCATACAGATGGTTCTAAACCCTTATCACGAACAATTTCTGAACCATCTGATTTACTATATATGTGATAATATGTGGTTATCATAGACGGCTCTCAAACCGTCTGTGACAAGTTATAATACATATGGTTTTTCAAAATAACCATCTATGATAGGTTAAATATCACAGACGATTCTTACACATAACCATCTGTGATATAACCATCTATGATATCTGATATATCATAGATGATTTTGTGTTACAAATCTTCTATGATACCTCTTTGAATAGCTAAAATAGTTTCTATTTTTCAGTTAGTCTCAAGAAATGGTAGCCATACCCTCTGAAAACAAGCAAGTAGATCATAGATAATTGCGGATCTTATAGAACACGACAATCATTACACATATCTCACAAATGAATTATAACTGAATGAATTACAATTGAATGAGTTGTTCGATGAAGTACAATTGAATAAATTATAATTGAATCAAATGTTTGAGTATCTATTAATTGCTGTCGGGGTTAAACTCTCCCTTCGGGTGAATGACCTCCACCATCAAGAAGGTGGAGAGCTGCCTTGAACTTTAAAGCATTCGTTAAGATCGAATGTACTTGAGTCAATTCTCATATCCTATTGTAAGTTCAACCTCCATTAAGTTGGTTTTGGTGATAATGACAAATACAATTGCGAGACTAATATGCTTATTAGTTATAACATTGCCTAGTCTCATTTGATTGTAATGAATGATGAATGCTATTGTGAGACTAACATTATTGAATGATTATGATATAGTATAGTCTAATTTGGATGAAAAGGTGAAATCATAGAGGTATGCATTCATTGGATCCAAAATATAGATTAAACTCCACCAAAAGTCTAAGATGAATATGTGCATATGTTTTTCCACTATATATTCTTGTATGCACATATTTAAGTGGAGTTCACTCTATGCTTTATGATTTCATTAGTATTGATCTATGTTTCTCTTTCCACATATTAAGAATTTTTACTTTGAAACGTATCCTTTGAGTATATATAGCTTGTATAGTTCATATATACTCATAATCGTGTTGTTATCTAGTTACTCTATTATGTGTTAATGGTTGGATGATTAATAACAACCAGATGAGTAAGATTTGCTAGCAATTAATTTTAAAGATAAACACATATATTTAAATGAGTTAATTGCTTAAGAAAGATTATTCTAGAGTATACAATTGTTGTGTACATAGTGTATACTTGCAAATCAATTTATATCTCATTATTTGTTGAGATTGTCATGAATTACCAAAAAGAAAAAATTGTGGAATCTAGCCCCCCTATTATGTGTTAATGGTGAAGTTTTGGTAATTGATGGTAATTGATTTGTGAACTAACATTTTCCATGAGTTGGATGAATACGTTAGGTTCTATAAGTGAGGATGACTATGAATGACTTCATGTGTTGAAGACCATCAAGTCAAGATGATAGAAGATGGTTTCATGTTCTAAAGGCCATCAAGAAGAGAAGATGATCATAAGTTGATCATCGAGTGAAGACAAGACCTATCATGTGTTGATGTAGGTCAAACGAAGGATGCATCTTTGGTTGATGAACATCAAGATAAGGACCTAGACTTAGTGATGCCTGGCAAATCTCTAGATCATTTATCTTAGCGCCTATGATTTCTTGCATATGGCAGCAAACGTAGAATACACATATGTAGCCCTATAAATGCTGGTGGCACTTTAAAAATAGAATTACATATATAGATATAATCAGTTTTAAAGACATTATTACGAAGTGTGATATAGAATTATTGTGTTGTAGCGGATACCGAAAATCGCGTCCTGTGACGCTGAATTCTTTGTGTCTCTCTCTCTCTCTCTTGGCAATGTAAGCGCTAAACGACCTACGTAATTATAAAAAGTTAGCCTCAGCCATTGAAAATGAAGGGAAGACTATAATAAAGTTATGTATAGAGGAAATAAGTTTACTTATCAATTGTTTATTGTACACAGGTGAAGTCGTCAAGTTTTGGAGAAGATTATTCAGCCAAATTCGTACCTCCCACAAGCACAATTGGATTCAAACTCAGATTCAACTCAGAATTCAATTCGGACTCGGTTTCGGACAGCCTGACAGGCAGTCACTAAAAGGTCATAACTTTCACAAGCGGAGTCCGATTCAGGAGTTCTTGTACTCGTTGGAAAGATAATTTCAAGGGCTACGCAATGGATCTGGCCCCAGCATCAAATTCGTCTCGGATCAAAAGTTATGACCGAAACAATGTGACGGCTGTAAAATCTAGTTTCCTTTTGAGAGAGTTCGTATCTAAAACCATATAGGGTTGAGTTGTACTAGGTTTGTGGACCCTATGGACGTCCCAAGGTCCTATATAAGCCATGTATTGGCAGCCTAAGGGCTCAGACCACCTTGAGAATAATCAATCTATTGAACTTTGTTCAAGTTTATCATTATTCTTGAAATTCCGTGAGGAATTAGGAGTGTTCTTCAATCAAGATCGTTCAGCCTTTCCATTGGGAATTGGGTGCACGATAGATCTTCGCTTGGTGGTGGTGAAATCGACGCGAGTGTGTTTTGGCGGATTAAAGAGTGTTCGTCCCTTGCATTGGCATTGGAGGATCATTGCGATTCAACAAGACTCCCGCGAGTATCCATCCTACGTCGAGAAGATCGGGCGACCCCGTATCATCTGGTATCAGAGCGCGGTTTACTCGGTAGGATCTTATCCCTTTACTTTTAGATTGATTTATTTCTGTCCTATAGTCCAATAAACCGAAAATTGCAACAAAAAAAAATCCAAACCCTAGTTTCGCATCTGTTATTTTCGTGAGTTTTATTAAGTTTTGATCCATTAGAAATTTTGTTTACGTGCTGATCTTAGTGTCCCTTTGCGTTGCTTAATCATTGTTATTTTAAACTCTTGAAAATTCGCTAGTTGATCTTTCAATTAGCATCCAAAAAAAGTAGATTCAATTTACTTTTTGAAATCTTGTTCTAGCTGTCCACATAAGATCTGTGCATATCTTGAAAGAATATCACATCTGAATATATCTGGGTTTCCTTTTTCTTGATTGATTTGGCCACAAGAATCTTAGTTGCACATATTCAGATTTTCACTTAAATCTTTTGAACCTTAAGACTAGTCTTTGATAATTGCTTTAGGGCTGTTCTAGAATTATCTACACATTGCTGAACAACTTTGGACTTACGAACAATTAAACCTAGTTCGGCCTTGAGTATAAAAAAAAGAGAGCCAAAAAAAAAGAAGGCAGCTAATTGAAAAAGAGAGCCACGGCAGGCAAAAAAAAAGAAAGAAAGAAAGAAAAGAAAGCAAGAAAAGAAAGCATTGGCGAATTTGGGTGAGTTAATCTTAGTCCATAAATTCAGATTGTGTATTTAATTTCTTTGGACAATCTTGTGCCCTCAAATTCATATTATTGCAATTGGCTAGCGTCTCTCCTAGTACTTGGTGCAAAAGCGAGCTAATATTCTCGATTGTTTCCTTTAGCTCATTTCTTTTGTTTGCATTGAGTCACATTGATCATTGCGTGTGCGTTCTTATACTTCACTTATATCATTTGGATCGGCACATAGGCAATATTTTCTAGCTTGGATTATTACTTAATTTTACAATATCGTGAAATTCAGATTGTGTAGGATAAATACTTCCTAACCAAACTCCACAAAATATCCTTTGTCGTGCAATTGTGAGTCACTTTTAAATCCGCTTGATCATCGCTATTGTAGCCACCACCAAGTGTAAGTTTCTTTTTGGCCTCAATTCACTTGGAAGGTAAGAACTTTACTTGGGAGAGGAAAGAGTGAGATTGAGTGAATTCCACATATCATACATATCTTGGTGTTGTTTCGTGTTTCTTTGCGTAATCTAACCATGTCACCGGAGATGATAATATGGACGAGGAGCATGATTTGAATGTGCGGTGACTCGACTCCACTTCCAAGCCTTGAGGAACTTTGCGCAATGAGATCGCCGCCACTCGACATCTTGGAAGGGCAATTCAAGGAGCAGATCAACAACTCTGTGCAAGATATGCGCATTGAGATGAACGACAAATGATTGTACTACGTACAAACATTGTTAATGATATTGTCGCGCGCGCCGTCCACAACAAGAGGAAGGAAGCGTTCATTGTGGGAGCCATTCCTCCACGAGATGAGGAGCAACCGCTCCTCGAGGTGGCCAAGAAGCTCAACAAAGGCGAGATCGCGTGATGGCAAATACCATTCGCCCACCCCTACAGGGAGAGGTGAAGGGGTGGCTTCCATGGTCGAGGAGGGCCATGGACATGGAGGCCGTGGTGGGAGAGCAATACGCCGGCGGCGATGACTTTACGCACTACGACGATGGCTACCATCGTGCGTGTCGTCTGGCGATGAGCGACCAAATGAGGAGAAATTTGGTAAGCTTAAATTTACAATGCCATCATTCTCGGTACACATGAGCCCGAAGAATACCTCACTTGGGAGCTCAAGGTGGACAAGGTGTTCGTTGCACAATTATTCGAGGAGAAGAAAATTCACATGGCGGCACTTGAATTAGTTGATTATCGTTGATTTGGTGGGAACAAGTGCAAAATCAAAGGAGAGAACAATGAACCATCCATTACTACATGGGAGGAGATGAAGTACCACATGAGAGAAAGGTTTGTTCCTAAACATTATAAACGTGATTTATTTGACAAATTGCAGCAGATGAAGCAAGACACCTTCACGGTAGAGGAATACTATAAAGAGATGGAAATGGCCATGATTCGAGCTAATGTTTATGAGCAAGAAGAGCAAACAATGGCACGATTTCTTGCTGGTTTACACCCTCCTATCAAGCGCATCAACGAATTTCAGCCTTACAACAACATGGTGGAGTTGGTACATCAAGCAACCAAGGTTGAAAGACAAGTGCGACAAGATATCACGGGCAACAAGAACATCATCCTTCATGCCTCGAACAGCACCTCAGGAGGTAAATCCACATCTCATTCCAATTCATTTAAAACTAATCCCTCTAGTGGAAGTTTTGCTCCTAGTACACGTGCTGCCCCAAGTACAAAGAATGCCACTCCTTCCTTCTCAAAGAAAGGACCAAACCCTTCTTCATCATCTTCTATTGGTTCTACGGCCAAGAGTAGCTCCATCAATGCTTCAAGTGTCTTGGTCGCGGACATATGCAAAAGGATTGTCCAAATAACAAGGTAATGTTAATAGCGAGAATGGAGACTATGATTCTACTAGTGATGAAGATGGAGAATGCCTAGCTGATTTCGAGGCAAATGAGGATGGCCATGGGGAGAAAGAGGCGAGGACATGCTTGGGGATGGGTATTGTGACCCGAGTCCGGTCCTATCCTTGTGTGCACTCCTTCGGTATTGAGCGTTCAAGCCAAATCCAACCATGAACAGTGCTGCAACCTCTTCCAAACAAGAGCTCGGGTAAGCAAAGATGGTAAGTGTTGCAAGGTTATTATTGATGGAGGTAGTTGTCATAACCTAGCTAGTAAAGAACTTTGCAACAAACTTGGATTGAAGTATAAGAAACATCCACATCCATATCAAATTCAATGGTTGAATAATGATGGTTCTATGAATGTTGGATACACTTTGTTGATGTTACCTTCAGATTGGAAATTACCAAGATCTGATAGAATGTGATGTGGTCTCTATGGATGTTTGTCATTTACTTTTGGGAGGCCATGGCAATATGATAGATGCGTGAATCATGATGGTAGAACAAATCAATATAAATTCATGTGGAATAGCAAAGAAATAATATTCGACCTATGACCCCTTCTCAAATTGTCATTGAAAATGCTCAAAAGAAAGAAGTGCAAATAGGGGGTGAGAGAGGGAAGGAACAAAAGAATGAAATTCCACATAAGGCGAGCACGAGAGAAAAATTGAAATTGAGTGGGAAAGCTGATATTGAGGAGAGAAAAGTTAGTGATGATGGCAACAAAATCTGAGTTGAGGAGATGAGAGAAGACCCCACTATGTTTCACTTTGTGTTGCTATATAAAGAAGCTTTGATGACTACTAATGACTTAACCTCTCTTCCTAGTGTTGTCTCCCAAGTTTTGCAGGCTTATGGCGACGTGTTTCCGGAGGATGTACCTGCTGGACTACCACCCATTCGAGGTATTGAGCATCAGATTGACTTGGTTCCAGGAGCCCCTCTTCCAAACCGTCCGCCCTACCGCACCAACCCCGAGGAGACAAAGGAGATTCAGCGGCAAGTGCAAGCACTTTTGGACAAAGGTGCGTGCGTGAGAGTCTTAGCCCTTGTGCCGTTCTGTTATTCTTGTTCCTAAGAAAGATGGTACTGGCGAATGTGCGTGAGATCGTGAGAGCTATAAACAACATAACTGTTCGCTATCGTCATCCTATTCCTAGACTAGATGATATGCTTGATGAATTAAGTGGTTCTACTATTTTTCTAAGATTGACTTGCGTAGTGGATACCACCAAATAAGAATGAAACAGGGAGATGAATGGAAAACGCTTTTAAAACGAAGTTTGGGCTCATGGCATTCAAGTAGAGAATTAAGGTATATTATCTTGCTCCACTTGGTAGCACCATTGCTTGTTTTACGATTTCACCAAAACCTTTGAGATTGAATGTGATGCTAGTGGAATAGGTATTGGTGGTGTTTTGATGCAAGAAAGAAAACTGTTGCATATTTGGTGAGAAACTTCATGGTGCACAATTGAATTATCAGTTTATGATAAAGAATTATATGCTCTTGTCGTGTGCTAGAAATTTGGCAACATTATCTTTGGCCTAAGGAATTTATCATACATTCGATCATGAAGCTTTGAAATATTTGAAGGGCCAAGCAAAATTGAATCGTAGACATGCTAAGTGGGTAGAATTCATTGAAACTTTTCCTTACATTGTCAAATACAAGAAAGGTAAAGAAAATGTGGTAGTGATGCATTGTCTAGAAAACATGTGCTTTTCACTCAATTGGAAGTAAAAGTTCGAGTTAGAAAGCTTGAAAGAGTTATATGCTTCGATCATGACTTTTCAACACCGTATTATAATTGTAAAGATGGCAAAGGGTGGGATAATAACCACAATCAGAATCTAGTGCCACCTACTCATGTATATCGCCATAATCATTAAACCTACGTTCATATTGCATATAAAACAAATAAAATTTGTATAACAACTAGTGAATCACTTACCCCTAATTGTAGGGTGCCAGAATATAGTCCTTGTTGCTCTGAGCAAGTAATCGTATCGTTATGTAATTTTCGATGTAAAATGTGTTTTTAGTTGATGCATTACTTATAGATCAAGTGTGAGTTGAGGAAACCCACCAGTTCTCAACATCGCTGGACTTCTTGAATCATGTATCTTTACATAAACAATGAGTTATAATATTTATCGGTATTATGTAAATGTAGAATTTGATTGTACATACTTACAATGTCTAGTATCGTAGAACTGAGGCGTCGAGGGCGTCGAGTTTGAATAGTTGGAATAAGTCATCGAATTCCACAATGAAGTAACCCGAGTCATAGAGGAAATGCACCTCTGTGTATCTGATGATGAATCTAGTATGTCGTTTTGTCTTCCACTCGTTGGATCTCTGCATGTACCAAGCATCTAAACTCCTGTAACCCAATTCAAGGTCGGGCAATTATGACTTGGGCACCAACAACATTCTGAGGGATATGTCCAAGGCTTGAGAGGCGCGTTAATCTTTTTCGATTTGGCCTTACTACCTCTCTTGTGATACATTTTCATGAGAGATGACTTGGTATGCTTTTCTTGTTTCTTCGGCGTCGTCTCTACAGAGCTGATACGATGGCCTTCTAAAGCGAAGGTTGAAGTGAAGTCATAGAGGGTTTTGTTGGATAGGCATGGTCGTGTGGAGATCGTAGCACTACAGGGTCCAGGGCGATGTCTCTCTTGGGCCACTGAATGAATGTGTTGATGGCATCCCCTAGTATCATGATCTCATCGTTTAGAGAGTTCTCCAACGGGATGGCCCTTAAAATATCATGTATTATGTCCATTTGGACCTTCACAAAACCAATCCCTAGCTGGGCACCATGCACTAGCGTCCCTAGCAAGCATGTATACGCCATTCCTCGCCTAGCCTCAACGGGAATGGAGCCAATAAGCCTAACTCTAAGGTTGCACGGTGTGGGCTCCTATATAACGATACACAATTAGCTAAGGCATCCAACAGTTCTATCTATACAACATACTAGAGATGTATATTACTTCAATGTTATCGATAGGTAAGTGGACGTTACAATATTCAGAAAGTGGCATGGACGTGCAGCCATTCTGACATTGAGGGGGACTGGCTCCTGCAATAACGGGGGTGATTTGTGACTGGTTGAGGACTTGTTTCAGTTGTTCCCTCAATGATGTTATATCTCCTTGAAGTTTTGCAGCTATCTCTCTTTAAAGTTCTGCACAAATATCCTCTTTCAACCATTTCTCGCGCTTGCCCTTGGATCTCTTCCTACTTATAAACGCCTCGGAGTCATCTAGGAATCTCTGCCTCCAAGGTACATAAACCCCAAGGCCTCACATGAGACCCAGGTGCTCTTTGTTTCCCAAGGACATGAATAATATATCCCTCTCCCTGACTATTTCAATGATCTTTGGAAAAATTCGGTAGTTAACGTTTGCTACAAGAGGTAGTTATATTAGTTTAGACATGAAGTTATGGACTTATTAACAACTAGGTAGATTAACATATTTTACCACGCGTTGTCCCCGCGTTGGGACACTTCCTCGTTTATGGAATTTTTGGAAGCGGAGATGTCCAAAAACATGGTTGATGACCTCGCTCTTAACCAGATTCGGATGCGCTTGTTTGTGACTCTGACAAATGGCTAGGAGGCCTCTGATCGGATTGCGATCTTATGCTCCCCCCTCCATTGCAAGATTTTACCTACATACCCAGTGGTGCCGAATCTACAGGGTGAGTTTTTTGTGCCTAGAGAGCCTTGTACGATGTACTTTATTATTGAAATTCGATCATCGTCTTCATCCACACAAAGTTGTCCCATGTATCCGAAAACACAAAAGGATACTTCATAAAGAGCGTCCGAGCCTTGTTCATGTACTGCGTGACAAGCATGCTTTTGAAGGTCTTCTAGGTTTTTTATCGTGAGGAACACCTGCCATCGCATAAGTCCTTGGATTTCTGCTAGGATCTTGAACGACCATAAAATTTTGACCCACAGCTGCCCGTGCTCTACTTTTGTCAGAGACTTCCAGCTTGCTATGGTTATGGGGACCCATTCCCTTGCAACTATCCTGTAGGTGGTCTAGAATGCTATTGCTGCTTTCTTGGGATGCAGAAGGACCCCTAGTGAGAGAGACCTCCATGATGGTCATTCGGCCCTCAAGCCTTTTCGATATTCCTCTGTCATGCTTAGGTACCTAGGTCTTTAGAGCATTAGACGCATTTGGCGACGTCAATGACGTCGGCGATGACTATGTGGATGTCATCTCTCTTACAAAAAAACTAATTACAGTGACCTGTGAGCATAAACATTGGCACATGGTTGTTTTTATATACTTTAATGTTATTAATGTGGTTGTTAAGAAATAAGAACATGAGCAGCCTAAGTAGTTTTCAGAAGAAGTTATGGATAATTAGTTATCATTTTCTCATCTTGGCGTATATTTTCTCATCTTGGCGTATAATTAGTTACTGCTGGATCACTTTTCGACGCCAATTATAAATGGTTTAGTAGATACATGATTAATTTGCATAATTAAAATCAAACTCCACAAATTTAACAATGCAAACCCTTTTTTACTTGACTAACAAGATAATTTCTAGGGTTCTTTCCATTGGTCCAAACCATAGATAGAAATCCTAGAACAAAGACAAACTACTCACAACTAGCTCACAAGTACATAGACAAATTGCCCGTGAGAGAGAGATAGGGAGGGGTGTGTGTTCGACCAAACAGAGGGGGAGCAGGGGAGCCGATGGCGTCGCCGGCAAGAGGTGGCTGGAGCAAGGGTGGTGTGGGGCATAATGGAGTGCGGGGAGGTTGGTAAACCCTTAGGAGACAACCATATCTTTATCTCTTTCACAAGGTAGACAATAAGATGACCATGATATCGAAAAATGACATGAAAAATATATTTCAAAATGACATAGAATCATCACCACTTTAGCCTACAGAGCATCTAATCCATCGAGATCGATGACCTTCTGAGGAATTACGTTAAAAAAATAACACAGCCTCATGATTTTCACTGGAATCTTGTTCAGTAAAATACTTCTAATTGCAACAGAAAGCAATTGTGTCATTAGCACATGACAGTCATGAGACTTTATACCAATTAATTTTAAATCTTCTATATAAACAAGTTTTATCATGCTAGCGGAGTAACCGGATGGACCTTTCATACCATGCAAGCACTATTACAGTTCAATTCTCTTAGCCTTAGACAAAGTGTAGCAAGATGGGGGGAAGGTACGTCCAGCCTTTATCAATCTCTGTTGGTGCTAACTCGGTCCTGATATTTATAGCAACCAAATCACTCCGTGCATTGACACCATCCTTTATTTTATTACGAATGTTCAGTAAGAAACTGACAAGTTATCACATACATTCTTCTCTACGTGCATGACATCAATGCAATTACGAACTTCTAGATGCTCCTAATAAGACAAGTCCTAAAATATTAATCTCTTCTTTCATATGTTCTTCTAACAAATTCTCAACTTACATCCCTTTCTAAGCATAATATCAATATCATTAACCATATCGTTTCTCTTTCTCACTAAAAGGCCTTAGAGCTGAATCATCCTTTTTTTGTTAAATTATTTCTTCATCTTGCGGTATGAGTGATACCTTAGAAGGAACATACGGTAATGCATATACATAGTTTTATGTGAGCTATTCAACCACACACTCTTAGTACAATCTAAGCAGTACGACAAGCTTTGGCTCTTTTTGTACTCAACCTCGACAGGTTACTAAGGGCAGAAAAAATCATTGATGGTGCAAAATAATATGGCGCGCAGAGTGAAGTTGTCTCGTTTGTCCACATCCCATACCTATACCCCTTCATTCCACAATGTAATAAGATCTTCCAATAATGATGCTAGATACACATCAATATCATTCCTAGATTACTTTGGCTCTTGCATAAGTAGTGACATCAAAATACACTTTAGCTTCATGCACAACCAAGAAGGAATGTTGTATATGCATACACTCACAGGCCAAGTGCATGTCAATTGCTAATGTTATCAAAAGAATTCATTTCATCTGAACTTAATTCAAACCTCATATTCCTCAGTTCCGCACCAAAGTTTACAAACATTCTATCAATGTTCCTCTACTGGGCAGAATCAGTAGGGTGTCTTATCTTTCTATTTTCTTATGTTTGTCAGAACCGGATCTAGAAATCCGAATTCCTCTGCGATTTCTGCACTGTTCCCTGGATCAGTAGCCAGTGCTCACAGTTACATCAATGGATATCAAAAACATATTAAGCGGAAGCATAATTAATACAGTAATAACTTACATAGGCCGATTGGGCCGAAAAGCAGAGAATGCAGCAGCGGAAATCTTCACACAAGTGGGACCCTCAGGACTTGCCCACAGCACCAATCGGGGTTTCGCGACCTATGTCCATGGCCTTTTGAATATCAGCTCAGTCGATCCTTCTGGAGCCTTGTAAGGACTTCTTCTATTCTTGATTGACTGGAGGGTAATTAGCAACAGTGAGTACAAAATTGTACTCAACAAGCCATCACACAGGATGCAATACTAATAACTATTACATGTATGGCTGTGAAAGGAGGCTTGAGGTCATTTTATTTGCTAAAGCAGCATTTCCAAATATTATAAATAAAATTCCTACGACTTAGCAATTTTAACAAATTTCAAGTTGTAAAGAGAGAGTGCAATATTAATAGTAGCGCAGGTTACATCCACCTTTTACAGTGTATGGTTACCTCCACCAATGCTAATTATTGGGCTACGTCCACCCTAATTATCGCTGGAGTACATCTCCCCAGGAAAAATCCAACAAAGTAGAGTACATCTCCCTACTTAGTTTTCATCCCACCCGAAAAAGGTTTTAGAAATAGAACTAACTCGAGGAAGTTCCCATGTCCGCTCTTGACCGTGAGCTCGGCTATTCGAATAGTTTTAGACTCTGCAGAGTTGGTACATCTTTACCCACAAGAGATAACCCAATCGTTATACTCCGCACGTTTCCTTAGACATGCAGGTCAACCGGGCGATCACATGACCTTTACAATGCATCTAGTAAAGACTAGCACTCGCTAAGGTTTCGTCTACAGGAAAACCCCTTTGGGCCCCAGCTAGACCCCCTCTTGCACCCGCCTCTATCCGGCGACATGATCCATCCAAGATGGTTTTGCATCCAGCGATGAAAATCATGGGTTCCCCCGAAGTGCTCCTCTTTACTGGCGAATGCAAATTATTTAGTCATACCTACAGTTTGCCGGCTTGTGGTTTGTACTGTTTTACATGGAGAGGCCGACACAAGATTAAGTTCTTAAATTGTCCAGACGGGCTTCTGCAACCCGATTGTTACCTCCACCATCCACCCTTACCATCCGCCCAGACAGGTAAGCAAGTTTTAGGGTTTTGAGAAGCATAAGATAATCTGTACCAAAGCTATCAGTCATCTACATCCAATGACTGCCCAAAATCAAGTTAATTGTTTGAAGAATAATGATGAGCCGAACAATTTAATGCCCTAGCTCTGGACTCCTTTAGCAGTACATAAGACTTAGCTAATGTTAATAGCATTATTATCTAGGGCGACAAGGATTAATTGAATCGAATGGTAAAGGATGTCATATTAGTAATACTGGTAGCATAAAGGGCAATATCTACCTTACATTTGACATAATTTGCATAATAAGTAAGCATGCATTTGAATAATTTGAATGAACATAACTTTTAAAATTGTGGGATCAATATGATCAAAGTGATGACTTACCTTGATTATTTACCGTGGCCCTGATTTAAATCAAACCCGCTTAACCAGTCAGTCGCAATAACTATTGAATCTTTACTGTAGCTTGAATCCGCTTGGTCTTGTTGTCTTCAGACTGCAGCTTCTAATTACGCGACAACAGAGGGAAAACCGAATAAATCCAAATGCGGCAAAAGCTTAGTTTAAGTTAATTGAGTTTTATTTAGTGTTGCTTATGAATTGAGAGTGGAGAGGGAGCGATTGGACTGGATTTATTTGATAGGAAGGAGTTAATTAATTAGCTTTACCGGGAGGGAAAATTTTAAGAACACGTAGTTGAATCACTCGCAGGATTCTTCTGCTGGGTTCAAGATAAGGGCTTGATCTTTTCTTTATAACTGCTTTTATAATATTTTATATTTATCAAGGAAGTTCCAAGAGTTAAAACAAGACTTATACATCTTTTAGAAAGATTGCCGGAGAGGGTGATTCGCCAGATACTTGAATTAAATATAAATCCCAATTTTGACTATAGTTGGGAATTGGTTATTTGTCCGATTATGGTTAGAAACAAGTTATTGAATTTACAAACTTATTAGAGAGGATTATTGGAGATGATTTACTGGAGGCATGAGTTATAATTTAATAAGAGTGCATATAATTAATTTCTCTCGGTTGATGGAGAATATTTAGATTAATTAGGATGCATAGTTGTTTTAGCAAATGAATAATTTGGGTATTGCTACTTTATGTACCCGAAAGTAAGTTAATGAGCTTTTATTTTCAAATTCAAGGGAAAGGGCAAGGATGAGTTTTAGGCAGATTGATTGAGTTTTGAGGTAGGTTCGATATTGAGTTCTTGGACTAGCATTTGAGGATATTTAAGCATCGACGAGAGGTGATAAATCGTAATTGGAGATGACAAGCAAGTTTCATTTTCTTTCTAATTCACAAGTAAGTTTTCATATATGTTATTTTTAGGATTAACTTCGGAACATGCTCAGCTTGCAAAATCCCTTGCTATCATTGTTCTTGCCAAAATTCAATTAATAGGAACATGCTGACAATTTGCTAATTTGGCCATGATATCTTTACTTTAACAAATTTCCATACAAGGATAAAATTGATAATCGGCAATTACCTGCACACTTATTTGATTTCAAACACAATCTCATTTCAAAAGAACTATGCACCAAGCTTCATCCATTTGCCTCACAGAACAACCGGTAGCCTTCACTTTCACAAATTGCTAATGGATTATCTACTGCCAGTGCTATCTCCTCCTCAGTGGGGCCTACCTGTCATAGATGGAGAGAGATGGTGTGAGCCGAACCAACACAAAGGGAGTGAGTGAGGTGCTCGGGTTAGGGAGGAGCATAGCGAGACAGAGGGGACTGGCGGCGCTCAGGCCAGTAGGGCTCGCCGCGCGAGGATGGGCCGGGGAGGCGGGTGTGGGCAAGAGAAGATCATAAGGGACTCACCAGTGGTGTCGGCTTGACCGGAAGGTTGCGGAGGCGGGCTGGCAACGGGAGCTTGAGGCGGCGGCGGGTGGCTCGCGTGGGGAGGTCACGCCGGCGGCGGAGAACGCTGGCCGGTTGATGAGGCTACTTCGGGGTGTAGAGGTGCTACTCCCACCTTGAAGAATTGAGGGGAAATCGCCCGTGGAGAAGATGGCGACGGCGGAGGTGTTGTCTGGTCGGAGTGGAAGAAGACGCCGAGTTGGGGAACCTGGAAGCACAAAACTTCAATTAATTGAGGGAGAGGGTAGAAATCAGCCGATGGCTCACCGTGACGCAGGTGGCCTGAAGGAGCTTGCCGGAGATGGTCGGGACTAGAGGTTGCGCACAGGGGCGGCCTGGGCTGCCCTTGGCCCAAGCAAGAAGAAAAAGGGGCAAGTGGGGGAGCAAAAGGGGCAGCTCGGAAGTGCCCTCTTTTAGATGGAGCTGGGTAGCGGGTCGTTGAGCATTGAAGATGGTGGGACATCGACATTGAGTGCACGAACAGCGGAAGGGGGTGGCGTGCACGCAAGGGAGGAGCTAAGCCAAGGGGCGGAGGTGACCGAGGGAGGCGATGGTGATGCGACGCGGAGTGACGCGGAGAAACTGGGGTACTCCAAAACCGCGGGCGAGACCTGTGCTCGGGATACGACCGGCGAGGGGCTGCTGCGCGGCTTGGGGATGGGCCGCCCGGGCGAACGCAGGGCGAGGAAGAGCCGGGCCGGAGGAAAGAGGAAAGGGGCGGCTACAGCAGTGAAGGGGAGGAGGAAGGAAGGAACCGGGCCGGGCGAGCAGGCAGAGAAAACCGAGAGGGAAGGGGAGGGCCAGGCAGTGGCGGTGGCGGCGGCAAAGAGGAAGATGCTGGGCCGGGGCAATTGGAGCCAGGCGAACGGAGGGAGAGGAAGGAGTGAGGAGGCGGCCAGGCGATTCGGCCGTGAAGATGGGGCAAAGGAAGCGGGTGGCGGCGCTTGGATGAAGGGGGTGGGGAGGAGGCATGGATAAGGGGATCGGCCGAATGGGCCAAGCGGGCCGGTGGGCCGGAGAGGATTTATGATTTTTGTTGACTTTTGGGATTTTTGCAATTTAATTCCTTGCTGGATTGATTAAGTGCCAAATAATTTGAATGATATTATTAACATCTTTTTGAACCTTGATGTTTAGATTTTCAGAGATTTTGGTTTTAGGATTCACCAAATAAATTTTTGAGAGTTCGGATTTCAATTTTGAAATCTGATTCTTATTTTTGAGGTTTTGCCTTTCTTAATTAAATTTTTGCCGTCCGAAATTTAAATCAAAAGCTTAACTGCAAGTAATTTTGGATTACACCACAATTAAGAAAAGAAATTTTTTATTATTATTATTTTGCAAATTACACAAGTCCCGTATTTTTGGGATGTTACAATGTTCCTCCGAGTGCCAACGCAATAATCTTGCATTCTTTCGGTTGATAAATAAATGATTTACATGGAGAATTATAGACAGATACCACAACACCTTAGCAAAAGGTCTTTGCTTCACCTCGATGCCCTCGCCGTCATCGAAGTCATTTTTACGCTTCTATCGGAATACTTTGCATACCGAACAAACATGTAAGTTTGCATACTCTTTATCGTAGAGGATACAATTGTTTGGACATGCATGTATCTTTCTACTTTCATTCTCAATGGATAAAGAATGTTCTTGACTTGGTAGGTGGTTCTCGATAACATGTTTCCCGCTAGTTATAGGACCTAACAACACTATGAAACTCTTGTCGGACCAATCACTATTTGTGTTTAATTTCAATAGTTCAAGAATGGATAACAACCTATGTATTGCAGCTTGCAGCCCAAGACTATAGTTCCCTTCTACATCACGTAGCATCTGATCCAGATTGTTATCGTATGACCTATTGTCATCGAAAGCATAGTCCATATCTAGCATATTGTTTCTCCCTCGACGATGTTATAACTACTTTTCTGTATAATCTTCTCTTCATCGTAACTTGTCTAACATATATACCCCTTTTTGAAACCCTTTCGAATCAAGTGAGTTTCGATTTGAGCTGAGTTGTAAACATCTTCTTATTATTACAATCAATGCATAGATAGTATATATATTCCATCTCCTTCTTCAACATATCCTACTCGATCGCTCTTCTAAAAGTAGACACATCATCAATGTACTCTTCACTCACATGATTTTTAATGTACATTCAGTTTTAGTCCATCTACGCTACGCATGTAACAAATTAGTGTCAAATTAGATTAATGCTCCTATAGCTAGCTAGCTTAATACTTACACATAATTGTCATTCACTTTAAATTATCCATCTAAAGTAGCTATATATATATATATATATATATATATATATATATATATACCAACCAAGAATATATTAAAGTAAACTAGAAGTAGTGACCCATTCTTAAATTGGAGCAAACCACCAAGCTAGATCTAAACCTAGCTATAATCTTTCCTTATTATAATGTATATAATTGGAAGCAAATACTAATCTCAAATCACCAAGAACAAATCGATCTACAAGCACACTTGCAAATCTGCAATATACTTTCACCAAACTCCCAAAGTCGACCACCTCCTTCAAAGTAGCGCAATGCAGAGTAGACAAATCTGTCAGGACTAGCTTAGAGAGGTATTTAATAATGTGACGTATCACAGACACTTCCAACCACAAACCATCTGTGATAATTAGTTATTACAAATGGTTCGTATTAAAATCATTTGTGATAACAATGTATCATAGATGGTTTTATCCATTGCTACTGACATAGACAGTCACATATATAAAATCATCTGTGATGAGGCGTCCAGTATAGCCTTTTGTGTAGTAGTGGTTATTTATATTTCAGCCATCAAAACTTTTCTATGTTAGCCCCCTATATTATTCTAATTTACAAGTGAGGCCACATATTTGCACACGGAACCCTAAGGATAGAAAACAAGTTATACAACCACCCTTGGTCCATAGGTTAGCAACACACAGTCCCTCCCTCTTATTCTCTTGGCCCGGACGATGCCGTCCTCCACCACCCGACCCCATTCTTTCCCCCCTGATCTCATCTCTATCTCAATCTCATCTCCCTCCCGCAAGACTTCAACAAAATCACCCACAGGCGATGCATTGTACATTCTCTTAGCGCATAGTTGATGACAGTTGGGAGTGAGTGCGGTCCACATTCACATTGATAGTGAGGCGGCAGTAGCATCAACAAAGCACCTTGTGAGGCGCATGTTGCTATGAACTAAAGGGGCAACATCGAGGGTTGAACGGGAAATAAATGCATGTTAGGAAGATGAAGTCCTCTGCCCAGCAGGAGGGAACTAGGGGACACATGGCTGCATGGTAAAAACTTGATCTAGCACCAAGATCTATTCGCATACAATCCGATGGAGAAATGAGTACTTATGTTTATTGGAAACATAAGTGACAAGAGTTCACATTTACAGAAGTTAGTGGAATCAAAGGAAATATGAACCTCATCTCCAATATTATTTGGTCCCAGAGTGGGAATTCATTTTGGGCTTTCTCCCATGAGTATGGTAAAGGGATTGATCCAACTTTTGACAATTGGAAAAGAATCTTTACGCGTGATTTGCTATGGTTGTCTATAGAGCAAAGAAGAAGCATTTACCTCATATGACAAAATGGTATATGCGTAGATTTATCTTGAAAAGAACTTTCATAGAAGTATACTTTTATTAGGTTTTACAAATCTATTACAATAGATATTGCAATAGAAATTAGTGACCGAAATTGTGTTTTGGAAATCATATCGATATCCAAAACGACATTCTTTTTTAACCGGATGGAGTATAGATAAACTGGAATATTCTTCTACCTTTTCCCTCAAAAAATTGCGGTACCTTCAATCAAATTCATAAATTTACATATCATTTTACAGGCCTATTTTAGTTGCTCTGGTTTTCTGATGCGGATCAAACCTCGTGGTGAGATCAGTCGGCGAAGGGTGGAGATAAATAGCTCCCAATTTACTAAATGCAAACCAAAAACAAGAATAACTAGTGTTGACCATAATCTGTATGAGCAGACGCAATGAGCACAAATTGGCAAACCAATCCAAGAAGACGACTTGCAAATAAGAGACACAACCCAAGAACTCAAGTTCCTGATTTGCGCTCTCCGAACAAATACACAGTTTTGATCAAAACTCAACACGTGGTGACACACACCAAAAGATTCATCCTAAAGCCATCTCACAGTTCTTCAATTCAGAATCAATAATCTGATTTTACATGAAGGCTCGACACTGCTCGGCCACATTAGCCCCCTAAAAACAAAGCTCTCGTACACATTCAATTGGACTTGACAAAAATTCCTAACGTGACGAGTAATTCAATCGGACTAACAATGCTAGGAAACAAAAATCTGAACAAACCATTTACATCGATCTCGGTTTGTATTTTTATTTTGAGCTAACCCTGCTAAAGAATTAGGGCATACTCCTTTCCTATTTATTTGCTTAAGATAAATCATAAGTTAAAAAGAATAGGGCTTTAATTTGGTGCATCATCCTTAAACTGACTTGCAGCAACTTGCCTAATAAGTGGGCTCCACCCAAGTGCACGCAGAGAAAGGAACATGCGTAGGGCTATAAAAAAATCTTAAGGTTTACGGGCTACTCGAGCTCAACTCATTTTAGACTTGATTTGAGCTCAACTCGAGTTTCAAACGAGCTAAGCTCGAGCTTAATCCCTAGCTCACTAGCTTCAACAAGCCGAGTTTGAATAACTCATGAGTCTCGAGCTTACACACTAGATATATACTAACTCTAACCAAACTTACTCGAGCTGAACTCAGGCTCGAGATTTTCTATTGTTGAAAATTAGTGTATGTTGAATTATTTTTTACCGCTATCGAGTTTATTCAAATCGAACTCAAACTCAATTTTTTCATATTTTAAAAATTAGTGCATATTAAATTATTTTAACTATTATCAAACTTATTCGAACTGAACTCCAGGCTCGGACTCCAACTTAGACTCGCTCGAGCTTGACTCAAGTTTCTACCAAACTCAAGTTTAGGAAGCTAGACTCGCTCAAACTGAGCTCGTTTACAGCCCTAAACATGCATAGCATCCGTCTTGGACGAGCCGGCCCTAGCCCACGCACGGCAAAAACATGAACGAAATTTCTTATGGCCTTATCTCCTGAAAAATTGTAGCCTTCCTTCCCAATCTGGATAAAATAGTTTCCTGACTTACTTTGCTTCTGACTTCCATCCTTCGTTCGAACCAAATCAAAGTATTTCTCTTGTCTAATGGAAGTTGCATGCATGTAGAAAATAGGACACCAAATTGGTTTCCTTTCATATGGATGCATGCAGATTTTTTTCAACTGTCACCATCTCCATGCACGGGCCGGGCGCACTCCTGGCTCCCCGTGCAAAGTCGTACGCATGCATGGGTTGCATGCACGATGGCCCCAAAACACATAGCTGGTTCTCGCACATGTTATTCTCTACAGCTCTTTTATTCAATTCCTAGTTGAATGTCCATGTTTTTGCTATAAATAAAAAAATAAATCATATTACCACAACACGTTGAGTTTAAGTCTGAGAAAACAGATTTTAAGTCTGCGAAATGTAGGCAAGAATGCAAAAAAACATACATATAGTTAACTGGAACACAAAAAACATAAATGTTGAAGAATACATGCACATAAGTGCATGAACAAAGGTACACAAAAATATAAATGTTGAAGAATACATGCACATAAGTACGCATGAACAAGGATATATATATGACCTGTTCTTTTAGACTAAGAATGATAGTTTCACTACTACAAAAAGATTTATATTAGACGTCTCATCACAGACGGTTCATAAAAATCAGCTGTATTAAATACATTTACATTAGACATCTCATCACAGATGGTTCATAAAAACTGTCTATATTAAATGCAATCACAAACGATTCTTGATAAGAACCGTCTATGATATTACTAATATCACAGACAGTTCTTAATTAAAAACCGTCTGTGATATTACGGAATATCACAGACGGTTCTTACTAGTAAGAACCGTCTGTGATATGACAACATCACATATGTGATATGTTTCCGCCCCACACACTTCTAAAATTTCATAATTTCCCGCTTAAGTTCGAGTAGGATTTCATTTTGACACATTTTCAGTAAAACGGTCATAACTTTTGCATACGGTATCCGTTTTCGATGTTCTTGTACTCGTTGGAAAGCTAACGATGAGCCCGATCCAAAAAAAATGATTGGCTTGCACTAGTCGCCTCGAAGACCCCCAAAATCGGCCATTTGTAGCCTTAAATTCGAATCGGAAGTTTTTGAATTCTGTTTTTACCAAAATTGTCGATCTTTCCTTCGAAATTTGGAGTTTGTCTTAACTGCAAAGTTGTAGATCTCGTCAAAACTTTTCAAATGAGTATATATAAGCCATACAGAACTTTGTTATTTCATACTTTGAGACTAGTTATTTATATTGTATCGGTATATATATAGTCAATATCACATACGGTTCTTAATAAGAATCGTCTGTGATATTGGATATCACAAACGGCTCTTAATTAAGAATCGTCTGTGTTATGTTTCCCGCTTCGCGTATCTCTAAAATTTTATAATTTTTCGCCTGAGTTCAAGTAGTACTCATCTATAAATACTCACCCGAACCCATCCACCCCCTCTCTTCAAATGCGTCGGTGGGATTTAGGTCTCCATTGTTTCTCGCTTCCTCTCTCCATTGTTTCTTCTAGTATTAGGTTTCCATCGTAGCCTCCATTATTGCTACTTTGTTGGGTTTAGGGTTTCCTGCGAACTTACAGTGAGGCAACTGCTAAGAAGGCCTACCCAAGCTTGTGATAGTGGATTGTTCTTTACTATGTTGCTTTCATTATTCTCTTCATCGTAGCCTCTATTGTTATTTTCATTGTTTTCTACTATGTTCTCTGCTATTGTAATGATGGATTGTAATCTTGTGATGTTGTAAAGGTGAATTGTAATCTTATGATGTTATAATGGTGGATTGTAATCTTGTGATGTTGTAATAGTGGATTGTAATGAAAATAAAATATTTTCTACTATCTTTGATATCGTATTTGCTTGTTTTCGCTTGTTTTCAAAAAGCATAGCTAACATTTCATTAGACTAACTGAAAAATAGAAAAAAAATTAGGTATAAAATGAACTATCATAGACAATTTTGTAGTATAAATCGCCTGTGATCACACATCACAGACGGTTCTAGTTTTGAACCGCCTGTGATGTGTGAGTATCACAGACGGTTCTAAGTTTAGAACCATCTGTGATACTCACACATCACAGACGGTTCTAAACTTAGAATCGTCTGTGATATGCAAGTATCACAGACGGTTCTATATATAAAACCGTCTGTGATAGTGTGAGTATCACAGATGGTTCTAAACTGAGTGCAAGGGATGCAACAGCTAGCAGTGTGAGCCTGCATCCCGTAGACCGCAATGGCCACCATGGCGGTAGCCTGGTCTTGGAGGTTGAAGAAGGGGTGAAGCACGAAGGGGAGGGAGCGCGGCAGCACGCATAAGGCCAAGGCCAGCCGGGCGCCACTGACGATGCCAAAACCACCATAGGTGAATCCCAAATCCCTAATTTTAGGTCTTAGAGCTTTGAAAAATGAAGAAATATGTTGATTTAAAAAATGAGGAGGCAGCCTCAATGCAATTGCAAGCAGGCGACGCTAGAAGTGAAGAGACTACACGAGGCGGCATGAGCGAGCAGGGACATAGGGAGTAGCCGACGTTATGGCAAGGTCTCATTTAGGTGAGTTGTGCTCGTTCTCCCACTCCCCCTCTTAATTCCAAAATCGGAAATCCTTAATAGTTGATTAAACAATTATGTCTTTGTGAAATGTAAATCATGTGATCTTCAAAAATGAAGAAGTTTTTAGATTTAAAATTTTTGTGAGATAATGTTGGTTAGACTCACATAATAAAGAAATTTTCTTAAACTTTTGAAGTTTGAAGAAGTTAGCAAGATGATCCTAGAGAACAATGAAATAAAATAACTATCCCTAAAATTGCATGAAGAGCCGTAGAGTTAAAATTATATTTTTAATTATTTTATAATTTCCTATATTAGTTTGAGATATATTTAGTACAAATAATTTGTACTTTGGTTTTTGCCCTTGAAAGTTATTTCTTTTTTTATGAGAAAGGAGAGAAGAGGGAAAGTAAACTACTATTGTTAATTTTTTTAAAAAAAATAATAGAGAAATCATAGACACCACCTATAGGTGGTATTTAGAATAGCGGTGGCTTTTAACTTTTGCTGAAATTTTACTGTAGTTGACTGATTTTTTACTGTAACTAAGTTGGTTTATTGGGTATAATTAAATTTAAAAAAATATAAAAATAAAAATATCACACTAATCTATCGCGAATAATACAAAAGAATATAAAAAAAATAAAACACAAAAAAACAAAAATAAAAGTGCTACCGTGCGCTATAATGTTACTATCGCCAGCGTCGAACGCGCAGCTATACTGAGCTGAGCACCCCTACAGTAGTACTGGTCTGTTCACATGACTCAATTGGTCCAAAAATCCATATGCAACCAAGAGTGCTGTCCGAGTCCCCGATTCAGCATATGGTACGGGGCGAGGTGGATCCTCGCACGCACACCGACGCGTGAACCGCGCCGCACCAGCGGCGAAGACAGGACATGTCGAAGAAGAAAAGTTGACCGTGACCGTGACGTTGTGTCGCCATGCCCAGAGGAGAGAGAGAGAGTACGAAGCGAGGGCATTCCATGGCATGCAGAGATGACCGAGATCCTGCCCTGTCTCCGCCGGACGCGATGCGAGGTGTCGATGCCAGCGGCACCGCACGGCTGCGCCCACGTACGCTCGCCATCATGCCTCGCCCGGACACGTTTCGACCTCCCGTGCGCATGTGCTCGCTCGCTCCGCTCCAGCCTCATGGGCTATGATTGTTCTTGGTCTACGTACGTGAACGAACGTATGCGTTATTTTCAACCACGGTTTATGATTTATACCTACACTTAATAACTTTAGAACCTAATATAAATAAATCGAATATGAATAAATTATTTTGAAAAAGTTGTATATTAAGTCTTTTTTAAATGATGATAAAAAACTATCATACTTATTTATTCGATAAAAATCATAAACTATAAATTAAAAAGAATAAGACCGCTAATAGCACCTAGGATACTTGGCGCTATGTTCGAGAAATTTTATGTCAAGCAATTTTCTTCCTTGCCTTAATAAAAAAAGCCCCGTTAGAGTTTAATTTTTTTGTTATAATAACGTGAGCTGTTTTGTGTGGATGTTTAATTAGTCGAAACCAATCCATTAGGGGTTGATATCTAACCAGATTCATTAGCGTATTGTAGTCTCATATTGCTTATTCTATTGAGAGGGAATATCTCTATTCTTATAATTAGTATATAAGTATATCTAAGGTGATAAAGGAGTATTTTAAATTCGTTTAGGTGGTATATTAGAGGTGGGTATAATTACACCCACCTTTAATATACCACCTAAATAAATTTGAAATACTCCTTTATCATTTTAGATATACTCATATATTAAATATAAGATATAATATATATATATATATGGCCAAAGGTTCGAGGCGAATGAAATTTTCCGAGAGCATGCCTTGTGAGAACACCCGAGTCTCGATTTCCCTCCCTTTCTTTTTCAAGCATAAGTGTGATTTTGGATCAAATAACTCATATTTATGACTTTTGAAGAGTGGGGCGGGATAGGTGGACAACCAAGCCGTACCGAACCGGCCGGACCTCACGCAGCCGGATCAAACCAAGTTAGGAAGAACTCAAACCGCCCGCCGCGCTCCATGCGCGTCAGCTTCCTTGGCCGCCGCCGCCGCCTTTCCTCGCTTGCCTCGCACCGGCAATAATTCCGGCTGCGCGCTCGGACGCGGTGCCACGACTCGCGGGGGGATTATTGCTATCATTGCCACCACCGTGCCTATAACTACCGCTGCCTCCGCCTCTTCCCTTCCTCCTCCGCCTCTCCCGGTCACACCTGCTCCCGGCGGCACCGTGTCATGTTCTAGATCGCTCCTCCGTCCTCCGAAATCCGTTTTGATAGTTCCATTTCGCTTCCTGCCATGCCATGGCGTTGTGGTGCTTGGGGTACGGTTCCGCGGAGCCTTGTTAAAGAAAATCTGCGTCGTTTGGCAAAGAATCAGACAAATGTTCGTTAAGACTCTGGGTAGCTGTAGTACTAAAATTAGATTGTCGAGGTTGGTTCCTCGTGGGGATTATGCCGGATAATTTCGTGCTGTGGTACCGAAATTTGGTAGCCCAGTTTGATCGGGTTGGATAATTCGATTTGATATATGTCGTGCAGAGATTTGATTAGAAATTTGCAGCTAAGCAACGAGATGATTTCCTAGATCAATTGGCATCGCATTGGGCTAAAAATATGGTATCTCTGCTTATAAAGAATGGTGTGTCTGAATTCTGATGTCACTCAAAATCATTTGGCATTCTAGTGCAATGCATCCTCCGCGGATCTACCAAGCCAATCCAGTTTCTAAATTTGAATCGGACAAGACATCCATTTGTGTGATGCCCTGTTCATCTAAAAACAGACATCAATTTGCTGTAAACTTTTCTAGGATCGGTATGGCAACAAAGGGGGTGAATGATATCTTAAAATTTTTCCTTAAGTATTCGACAATCCTTCATTTCAGTGTTTATTGAGCTATGAAGATCAAAATAGAAAGCCAAGATCAAAGCAATCAACTAAAAAATCTAAGAGTCGAAGGTCCGAAACCCTGGCGGTTTGACCGACGTCTAGGCGGTCGGACCATTGGGTGCAAACCAGTCTAACCGGCATCCTAGCGGTCTAACCGCTAGAAGTGGTTGTTTGACCGCTCCCCTGTTACAGAGTAGAAAATCAGCCCAAGCTGAGACCACTTTTGGTGTAACTTCAAAAATCCATTGCCAAATGAGATAAGATTTCATATACACCTTGCTTGAGATTGCATAAACCTATTTCATTCAAGGATCATATGAATCCTTGTCAAAGTTCAGACCTTTCTCAAAAGCAAGCAAGGTTGCTTCAAAACTGGGCAAAAATAGAAAACTCGAAATATACTTGCTCATAAGTAGAGAATGACTAAGATGATTTTAGATGTATTTCCGCATATCACAACAAACAAGAACTTACAAAGATTCAAGGCAAAAATACTTGAATCAAGAAAACTCACAATGAGACCAAATCCAAGCAAAATCAGACACCTTCAAGAACTTGCAAGAGCTCATAGCTAGATGGATGTGAATTGATCTCTACGAGTCATCTCAATCATTTACAAGTATTTGGTACATAGCAAGATTAAAAAGAGATCAAAACCAACAAAAACGTAAACAAATAAACCAAACCAAGGAGACTCTATGAGTGAAGAACCAAGTTGATTTATTGCTAATTAAAGATGAAAGTTTTATAACCATTCAACCTAGATAACAAGAGAGCATACCACAACACTAACACTTCTCAAACTCTTGGCTAGAATATGGATGGTTAACTTGCAAACCTTCATCCCAACTTATTAAATAGATGATGCAACTAGCTCACATCTAATTCTAATGGATATTATCCACTAGCACATCTGGTGAACCCGTTAATGCCACACAACACGGATTTTACTCACACACTGTACTCATGCACGCTTTTCAAAGTATATGAGTTCGAATCTGCTAAGTCATTAGCCTTTAATCTAACTTGATTTTCTCAACTTCTCCTTGATCTAAACTACTTTTTGAATCACTGCAATTTTAAACCAAGATAGTTTTCAGTATTTGGCCATCTTACCAAAATACTTTTTCTTGACCCGATCTTCATCTTCCTTACAAGTCATAGCCATACTTACCACGTGTAGATGCACAACTGACTTACTACACGTCAGCAAGTCTCTCATGTTCTAATTCCACCGAATCTTGCCTTATTTAGACCGACCAAGCCATATGATGCAACTTCTCGTTTGAAGGTTCCCTTCAATATTTTGTGCTTTTCATGATTGTTCTGAATTTCAGCTCCTCCATAAGCATAGCCTTGATTCTCGCTGTTGACTGGTGGACTTGAAGCCTTCCTGCACATCTAAAGACAAAGGAATAGTTTTTAGACATAAGTTTTTCATAATTTGACCCACGTTAGTCAAAACATATTTCATGTAATATATGCACTGACCTAGGTCAAACAAAAACCTACCAAGACCAATTTTTCCAAAATTCCACTTTTCAACCGAAGTAAACCTCCTGGTCAGTCAGATCGCTAACTCAACCGGTCTGACCGTCACCTCTAGCCATCGGACAAGTAGGTCTAAACCAAATGCTAAAAACTATAATTTTTTTTGCAAAATTCACATCCTAGCTCCTCCAATAGAGCAATGGTTTATCACAACGAAAACTTGGATATTCTCACATGATCTTTCAACTTGAACTTTGTTCTTCGATAAAATTAGGTGCCAACTTCAATTTCACTTTGTCTAAATGAAGGCACAATGCCCATCGGTAAGGGCACAATGCAATCTATAGTCGAGACAGATAAATGAGACTCAGATAAAGGATTTTCTTATGCTGGCTTAGTGAAGTGTACTGAAATTTTTTCCACTACTTTGTTAATGCAGGATTGAACACTACAATATACTTTTTTAGATCACTACAATATACTTTTATTTTCACCAAATGTCCATCGGTAAGGGTAGTCCTGTATCATATTCATCCATGGAGATATCCAAAAGCAAGCAAGGACCAGACCATCTCCTTATTCTGGTTCATGGTATCATGGCAAGGTAATAGCGATATATCCTAGTCCTATCATAGGTCTGTTTATATTATTTTTTGCTGATGATTTTTGGGTATAACTGATAAATAGTTGTGGTTGATAGAAGTGGCTGATGAATAATAGTGCATTATGTAAGAAAGATGTGCAACAAAATGCACTACAACATTCGAACCGCTATGTGATTTACAGAATTGTGATATAATAAAATACAAAGTACGATATAATATGTGAAAGCGAAAAGTAATTGCTAATAAATAGTAGCGGCTTATAGAAGTTAGATGTTTACATTGGTTTTTGCTTTTAAAAGTATAAGCCAGAAACGAAAACTAATATGAACAAGCTCTTAATAATTTATATATATTGGATGACCTGCATCATGCAACAATTGTTGACCTATATATTGAACTTTATCTAGAAACATTGTTATGTGCCTCTTTCTCAAAGACTTGATCTCATTCCTTAAAAAAAGACCTAATTTCATTATTACTAATTTTACATATTTTCTTTTTACTTGGCCTGATTCTTGAATTACATTGTATGAAATTACAGTGCAGCACAGCACAGCACAGCACAGCAGAGCACATATGGTACATCTGGCTGTTGCTGGCTGCACCCTTCGATTTTTTCCGGCTTTTAAGATGCACGCGTAATTGGTCAAAGGGTGTAAATGAACTTTAACGAGTAAATTGCATGTCATACATCCGTACTTCATTGTCAAAACTCAAAACACACACCTGTACTTGGAAGAAAATTAAACAATATTGACATCTTTGCAAAATGCTATAGGTACTCAAGTTGTACTTTTCGGCATTCTTTCTTGAACTTTATTGACAATTTCCCGTCACTCTCCTTTCAATGCAGCCCCAGTGACCGGACATATATATATGGGAAGCCGTGCTGAAGAGGCGGCTATGTGATAATAATTTATTCATCTATGGTACGGCATGTTGGTTTTGGACTTTAATAAATTCATTTAGTGAATTTCTAGACTAATACCACTTGCAGATTGAGTTCATTTAAGTACCATTTCTTATATGTTAGGGAGCATATAAGAAATAACCAATGTCATCAAATTAGATGCACAAAAAAGTATAATTAAGAGACGAAATTGGCATCCACTGTAACTACGTAGGTTTACAATTGAGAATAATTTGTTGTCAGCCATAAAAGAGCGTACTATTTATCTGCAGCTAGTTTATGGAACATCTACACCAAAACTTTTGGTGGGATTGACGTAGCTGGAAGAAGGTTAGCAAATGAAGTATGTACTTTGAAGTTTGTCCTAGCAAAAGGTTTCAAGCATTTGCCTTGAGACTGTTCTGTACAGTTCCTGTATCAATTGATTAGGGGCATATTTATATTAGCTACTGTTAAACAAGTTAAAAGTTTATATAAACACTCAAACTAGTCAAATTGCATTTAGCTTTCCCTCGCAAGAAAATAAATTAAGGAACCTCCAACGTGGACCTGTCGTACAACGAGCTCACCGACGGCATACCGGCGTCGCTCACCTTTCTCTCGTGCTTCGATGTCTTGCACAACCGGCAGAGCGGCGTGACCCCCAATATGAGCCAGTTCTCCACCTTCCCGCTCTCCAGCTTCGCCGGCAACCGCGGCCTTCATGGCGAGTACTTCCACGGCGTTGCTGCTGGCGTGGCGGGGCCGTGGGCCGGGATGGGTATGTTCTTCCGGAGGGGATGACATTTTTGGGCTGCCGTTTTAGCGCGGGCTGGTTGCCGGTCTCTTTGTAACCATGTTTGTTGCCGTGAGTGACCTTTTAGCTTGTCAGTTGTCAGTAGGCTGATATAAGAATGAGCAGCGAAGTACTTTCTTCAATTCCATTAGCTTTTTTTTGGAGCGGCGTTCCCACAATAGCATGGATGTCCATGGACTTGCTGAACCACACGATGTGCTTAAAGATTGGTGATACAATTATGGACAGACCACACACTTTTGGAGAGGAGTGGGATTATGCACTGGTTTATCTTCCTCTCTCTCTCTTCTCCCTTTTTCTCCCACCTCCGGTGAGCCATACCGTTGCCGCTGGAGACCTCAAAACAGTGGTCCACGTTGGAGACCTCAAAGCCACGGTACGTTGGAGACCTCAAAGCCACGGTACGTAGGAGATAACAAAACCGTGCTGCTGCGGTCACTATATCTGGATTTGTCACCTCCGTTCGCTAAAGAACTATACGAGAAGATCCTATTTAATATTGTGATGAATTATTTTCATATGTCTGAAGTGGTTATTCGATTTTCAAAAGATTGTATTTTGTTTGGATTATTTTCTGGAAGTTTTAGTTAAAAGGTAGTATTGCTGGTATTGATACGATCATACCGCAGAGCGGTAGTACCGTAGGTGTTGGTGCAATCATACCACATGGTAGTACTAACACTGGGTGTTTGCGGTCATATCGCAATACGATAGCACCACATTTTACACGGCGGTGTGATATTTCCAGAGAGGTCTATTTCAGGATTTCGAAGGTGTGGTAGTAATGGTTTGGAGAGCGATAGTACCGCAGTGCAGTATTACCGACATGTTGCATGTGGTACTACCGGATTTCGTAGAAAAATATAGTTTTTGGTGTTTTGAGAAGCGTACATGAAAGAGTAAAGCTCAGTGGTATGTGGAGTTAATGGGTTATTCCCGGTTTAGCCTAATGAGTAAATCCACATTAGGTTTTGATTCAGATTATGACGCTATATAAGAGGAGAAAAGGCAAGGGCTAGGGTTTCAAGATGTTGGGTAAGCCTTTTGGTGGCTAGCTCTTCATCACTCCCATGGAAGATAAGTTAGAGAGAGAGGCTTGAGAGATTAGAGTTAGAGTTTCTTGGGTTTGAGCTATGTGTGTGTGCTCTAGACTTAAAACTCTGCTATCCTAAGGAAATGGCTGTAAAACATATCTCTTCAAGTGAAATGAATATCTAAAATTTGCCCAAATGAGTTGTGCCATGAATCTCCTCATGTGCTTTTGATTTTCTTGGCTTTCTTATTTGGATTTCTCTTCTCTTGAGTTTTTTTTGTACCAAAACGTATAAGAGGTGGAGATATTTTCTGGAGACAAGATCTCATCCATCTAGGCATGATCTACAAGAAGTTCTTGAGGAAACCCTTTTTTGCTTGATTTTGGACTCTTCGAACAATTTCATGATTTGAAGGTTTTCGCTTAATTTATTTGATGTTCTAAGTTGCTATGACATATGAGAATACATCTAGACCTATCTTGGTCATCATCCATCCACGAGCAAGTTGTATTCACCGATTTTGGTTTTGACTTGGTTTTGATGCAATCGTCCTTCAAAGTGAGAAAGATCTCCACTTTGGTCATAATTTTCATGATCGTTTATTGAAATAGGTTTACAATACTCTAGATAAGATCCCTGTAAAATTTTATATTATTTAGATCTACGGATCAAAAGTTACATAAATTTTAGTTTTTGAAATTGTGTTGAAATCACTATTCATTGAGGAAAGATAGTACCGCAGTTCAAACAAAGGTACTACCGTAATGCGGTACTACCGCAGTGATAACAAAGGTACTACTGCACAACGGTAGTACTGCAGTTATAACAAAGGTACAACGGTAGTACCGCAGTTATAATAAAGGTATTACTGATTTTGTTGAATTTTTTCAAAATTTCAATTGCTTGTTTTGCTTATTTTGTGGTGTTTTCATCATAATCTTCATACCTTTGTAGCTATTGGAGTAAAGGATTATTGAATATTTGAAAAAAATTTTAAGGCACCATTCATTCGCTCTGTTACCATCTTCAGTCCTGCACTCGCCCGCTTGCCGCCGGTGACCGCAAAACCGTAGCTCCGTTGGAGATCGCGAATTTGCACCGCCACTTTTGTTCCTGTGGCTGGAAACCTCGCCTGCCACTAGCCGGAAATCGTGCTCGACTGCCACTGTAAACCTAGAGCTCCAACACGGGCGCTTCGCCGTGTAGATCTCGCTGATCTTGCAAGAAGGAGGGCAGGGGAGGATGGTGTTGCCGCCGATAGCATGGAGGGTGATCCGAGGAGGCGAGGATGTTGAGGCTGTTGTGGGATGAGGTGAGATACCATGTGAAAGAGGGAAACTGAGAGAGATAGATATATATATATATATATATATAATGGATTTTTATGTTGGACCCACACTAAAGATTCCCGGTAGCCCATGCAGCCTTTTGACACAGCCATGAATCCTAAAGCGAGATCAACGGCTCTGCATGTACATAGACATCCATCTACACGCGGTTTTGCATTTCTGGTTTCTATTACATGATCCATTCACGCTAACGAGATCATAAGTCTAATGACATGCTGACTCATAGTCTTATACGGAGTTTGCTAAATTGTACTCGAATGTTTATGGAGCTGCGTACATATAAGCTTATTTATATGTGTCTGTATACCTGTGGTTTATCTAGTACGCGCGCACGTACTGCTCCAATCTCAATGTCCACATTCTGCAGCTTGGAACGACAACAGCATGCTGTCGACGTCATGGAGTACACGGAAGTTGGCCTGCATCATGTTGCCGATGATCGAGATGCCCGGAGAGCTCCCCATCTCCAGGCAGAGCACACCGTCGTCGACGAACCGGAAGTAGTTGTCTCTCTGCAGATTCATGTCCGCGCGGTCGAAGTGCAGCGCGAGCGTCGGCACAGCCGGCGCCGTTTGTGGGTCGGCCTGGAAGCAGAGGTCGCGGTAGTAGCGCGACCCGTCGACCTGCTTGTATGTCTCCTGCATCTGTGACACGAAGGCCTGCCTCACCAAGCTGTAGGCCGCGTCCTTGAGGAAAGTGAGCGTCGTGCCGGAGTCGAAGAAGACACCTCCGTCGCCGCTAACGTTGATGGCGAACGTGTCCTCGACCGAGAGAGTGGACTCTCCGACCGTGATGCCCGTCAAATTGACGTAGTAGTGCGTGTCAAGAGCAGCTACAGGGTTCTTGACGAGTGGGGTGGAGAAGACTTCGCCGGCGCTCTCGTCCAAGACGGCGAGGGAGCCGAACAAGATGGGGCTCTCGGCGTCGGGATTGGTGGCGAGGCAGTAAGCGAAGCGGCCGGCGCCGAGCTGCGACACCAGGGACAGGGTGCCCCTCCCGAGCCCGACGAGGCCGGACGTGCCGCCGAACTGGCTGCCGCTGATCGTGTCGCTGCACCCGAAGACGACATCTGTGGCGTAGCCGTCGCCGAACGTGAAGGTCTCGTTCCCGAGGACGCCCTGGGTGTAATGGTCGCCTTTGATGCCGTACACGTAACGGTAGCTGCACTCTTTCGCGTCGGTGCACTGCTTGGACTCGGAGTTGCGGAAGTCGCCGAGCGCCTGGCATAGCTGGCTCGTGCATGGGAGCTTGGTGAAGCTTGACTGCGCGGGATCGTACAAGGGGCTCGGCGGCGGGTCGCAGCCCGTGCAGGGGCTGCACTTCACCCAGACGAGGTCGCTGCCGGTGTCGGCCTCCGCCCAGACGACCAGCTTGCCGATGCCGAACTGCATGATGTAGTCTCCCCCGTTTCTCTTGACGGGGGCTTTGATGCCGGCGCCGGACGTGTACATGGACAGCCGGCGGCTAGAGCGCTCGCCGGCGAGCGAGAAGTTGCGGCTCTCGGCGGTGCGGATTAGAGTGGTCCGGAAGCCACCGTAACCGCCGGTAGTTCTCCCCCGGAAATGGCCACCGGAGCAACGAGGAGAAGGAAGGGAACGGAGAGCAATGCAACACTGGCAAGGCGCACTGCTGCCATGTTTCTTGGCTGACCTGCCCAGTGACGATTGCATCGAATAGCCGGCCGCTGGGCTTCATGTAGGCTTGCAGCACGCGCAACGTGATGACCACGGGGCC
The DNA here is from genome assembly GCA_036346265.1 of Melocanna baccifera. NCBI lineage: Eukaryota > Viridiplantae > Streptophyta > Magnoliopsida > Poales > Poaceae > Melocanna > Melocanna baccifera. Next base: position 13,490,233 of record CM070710.1, read on the forward strand.
AGAGGACCGCGTGAAGACCTCCTCCATTCAATTCACTAGTTACATGCACCTGTACTATTCATACTAACTCTCAAAACATTTTTGAGAAAATTCCTGCATGCCGCTTAGAATTAATCGATCTCAGATTTGGCATAAAAAATCTATTTCCTATGTACTACTGACTTTCTTCTTTATACCCCTATGTGCCACTTTCATCAATCCATCGTGAGAGTGTTGTTAAGTGGACCATAAAATGATGCTTTTGCCCTTCTTTCCCTTCTCCTTCCTCTCTTCTTCAACTTCTTCCTTTAATCTCTCTCTTCTCTCTCTCTCTCCTAGCCACATCAACCCCACCAACCCATTGGAGTGCTTTCCTCTATATGTTGTCCCTTGTCTTCAACCGCCTCTGCTGTTCTCCAATAACCCCACCAACCACAACGCTCCCGCGCTAGAGCACATAGTGCAGTGGGCTGAAGAGTTCCCACACCATCACCTCATCTGGTGGGAGGCTAGGTGCGACCACAGCAGTGGACACTGCCTCCTCGGCTTTGATGAGGTGGCCCTTGAGGGAGACCCACATGTGGCATCGTAGGCTCACTGGCTCTCAGAAGTGGCTCGCAACAGCGTTCGGAGGACGTGGAGGAGGAGGGGATAGACACGCGAGTGGGAGAGGGGACTGGTGGCGTGGTCGCCTTACCACTACTATCACTGTCGGTGACCATGGTGACGAGGTGATGGGTTTGGAATTCAGATTTGGTTTTTTTTATTGTGCGTTCAGGCGGATGATTTCAGGTCACTTGAGCTCCCCAACCTCTCTAAGGGATTTCACAAACTTCTCGTCCAGCTCTCCCCCTCCTAACCCCTCACTGAGGAGGCCTTCCGGTCTTGCTTTAGCAAGTTCACGATGCTGGGCAGCGACCACCTCGTCCTCATCGTGGAGGACGCCACCATGGGACGCATTGCCACCACGAGAGCGGTGCGCGTGGAGCGGTGATTCATCCGACGCTGTGACCATGTACGGCATGTTGAGGATGCAGTGATGGACACCACCGTGCGCGGCCAGGGGCTTGCCTTGGTTTGGCTCAAGGCATCTTAGCATTAGAGAGGAGAGAGAGAAAGAGGAGGAAGAAGTGTAATGCGATGGCATAGAAGACCAGGGGTATTTTGGGTATATTGAGAAAATTCTGATAATATTTTGGGGGCTAAGTGCAATATGATATAATGGAAGTGATGGTGGTGGCATGAAGGGGCACAAAGAAGAAACTCAATGGTATATAAAAAACCAAACTTTTTTCTAGTGGCAAATCCGAGATCGGGTTTAACTCTTAGTGGTATATAAGAAATTTTCTCAAGATTTTTATATACTTTTATAAATATTTTTTGATGAATTTATAAATTGGTTTTCTGGCTATTTTCGAGATTTTCTTTAGGCTGGCTGGGTGTAGGGTGTTTTAATGCGGGCTCTATTGGATTTTCGTACAATTGCGTGGGTCAGTCTTCGCAATAGCCAAAATCGTACGGAGCTGCCACAGGCGCCCGACGTACTCTTCGGAGTATAAAGTGTCGGGGATGTTGTTCCCCTGAGCCAAAATCGTACGGAGCTGCCGCAGGCGCCCAGCGTACTCTCCGGAGTATAAAGCGTCGGGGGTGTTGTTCCCCCTGAGCCAAAATTGTACGGAGCTGCCGTAGGCGCCCGGCGTACTCTGCGGAGTATAAAGCGTCGGGGATGTTGTTCCCCCGAGCCAAAATCGTACGGAGCTGCCGTGAGGCGCCGCGCATTTCCGGAGTATAAAGCGCCGGGTGTTGTTCCCCGAGCCAAAATCGCACTGGAGCTGCCGTAGGCGCCGGCGTACTCGTGGAGTATAAAGCGCCGGGATGTTGTTCCCGAGCCAAAATCGACGGAGTCACGAGGCGCCCGCGATCGCGGAGTATAAAGCGCCGGGATGTTGTTCCCCGAGCCAAAATCATACTGAGCTGCCGAGGCGCCGCTGCATTTTTGCGGAGTATAAAGCGTCGGGGATGTTGTTCCCCCGAGCCAAAACTGCTGAATATTTCGCCATCATCGGGAGTATGAAGTTGACCAGCTCCCCTTGACTATCGCGGTCCAAACTGAAGCTCGGCCTTTCCTAGACTAGAGGCTCCGCTCTGGCTCCACCGTAGAAGTCGCAAGGTGTTCGCCCCTCACGACCCATCAGATGTTGTGGTAAGCCGAGACCCGGCGGATACTAGAGGCTCCGCAGAAACCCTGCCGCACCACTCGCGGGAGGATGGGGTCAGCAGACTCCTGTTGGCTACCTATGGAAATCCGTAGGTCTAGTACGCTATCATTCCCGATTCTGCACAATGCGCGTAGAAGTCGGTGTCGATATTAAGAGTATTGTGTCTCGTCTGAGATATAACTAGAGTTTTCGAGGTTGCGCGCGTGGCAAGCGAGCAATATCCCGACTTGGGAGTAGTGGCTACCGTATGAGCGAGCGCGACCGAGGTCTTCGTTAGTAGGCGACGTTTCCTCCTGGATGGCAGGGACGGGAGACCGCAGCCGAGCTCGCTTGGCCTCCGGTGCTGCTAGGGAAGAACCGGAGTCTTCTTCGAAAAGGGCCTCCATCAGCTCGTCCCCCTCACTCCTACCAGCCGGATCGGAGCTAGCCGGACTTGAGGAACTCGATCCTTGGGCCCCACCAACAGCTGGGTCCAAATCCTCGGACGGGGATGAACGAGAAGAGGAGACAGGCGGTACCTCCGCTGAAGACCGCGCTGTAGGTTGCAAAGTAGTAGCCCTCGCGGCGCCTTTTCCTTTACCACGCTTCTTCGGGGGAGGGGGAATGGGGCGTTCCGGCGCCGGGATCCGCAGGGCTTCGCATACCCGGTTGACCCTGCTTCGACCCTCTGTCGCTGTCTCCCGCAAGCGGTGCTCCCCGGACGTGTAAGGGCCCAAAAATGCCACTGCGGCCCACTCCGCATTTTGGAGGGTCATCACTGCAACGGTGGGGTAAGACATCCGTATTCATCCGACTTGGTCGCCGCGGTCGAGGAGCACCCGAGGCGACACTACTCAAGTCCAATGTCCCCACGCCATTCCAACGTGTTAGCCGCTTCCACGCGATAGTAAAACCATTGTGACCATGTACGGCATGTTGAGGATGCTCAGAGCGACGGCACCCCAGATGATGGACACCACCGTCTCGCGCCGGCCTCTCGCGAGGAGCTTGCCTTGGTTTGGCTCAAGGCATCTTAGCATTAGAGAGGAGAGAGAGAGAAAGGAGTAACTCGTAAAGGAGGAAGAAGTGTAATGCGATGGCATAGAAGACCAGGGGTATTTTGGGTATATTGAGAAAATTCTGATAATATTTTGGGGGCTAAGTGCAATATGATATAATGGAAGTGATGGTGGTGGCATGAAGGGGCACAAAGAAGAAACTCAATGGTATATAAAAAACAAACTTTTTCTAGTGGCAAATCCGAGATCGGGTTTAACTCTTAGTGGTATATAAGAAATTTTCTCAAGATTTTTATATACTTTTATAAATATTTTTTTGATGAATTTATAAATTAAAATATTTGAGATAAACACGTATAAATTGGTGGTTTCTATTTGATAATCTTTAGGCTTTGTTTGGAATACAAAATTTTTGCTAATCCTACGAAGGCTGAACTGTTTCTTGTAAAATTCATATGTTACAAATAGGCTCTTGTCTCTTCAAAAGTGTAAATTTCATACAACTATAGATTTCTTATAATATTAATATATATATATATATATATATATATAAATGTTTTAGCATCTATTTCACATAACTACATAATTTAGGAACTATTGCATCACAAAGCTATAGGTTTAAGAGCTCACTTAGTTGGGCTAAAAATGGTGGTTTATTTGACATAATTAAATTTAAAAATTTTAAAAATAGAAAAAATAAGTTAGTCCATCACGTATAATACAAACGAATATAAAAAAAGAACCGACAAAAAAGCCAAAAGCTATAAAAATACGAAATTTAGGAATAGTAAAAAATAAGTTAGAAGTCAGAAGCTCAAACTGAAATGAGCGATGCCTAATTATGTACCGCAACATATAACATATGTGACTCTGCGGATCCACATGATAGCCTCACACGTGCCTTGGATAGGACTTCTCTGCAACTATTTTCTATGCATGCATGTCATATGTCTCTTCTATTTAGCTTTTAAAAGCTGCTTTTTGATTATTTTACAGTAACTAGCTTTTAAATAGAATGTCTTTTTAAGATGAGGTAACAAATTGATTGTAATACATACTGTAGTGACTTTATTTATATCGACCAAAATTATACGTAAATTTTTGTTATTCTGTACTCTTTTATAAATAATCTGAAAACTATAAGACACATATATAATTATAAGCCAAAATAAAAAAGAACAGACGTAGGAAACAAGAATATATCCAACTTTCTATACACAGGCTGACGGGCACAGTTTCAGAACTCTATTTCTGCTCTTTTTTGGAAGCCAAACTCTATTTAAAGATCACACTATTTTATCATGTCAGTAGGTTAAATATTTCCATTGATTTTTATTTAAATGCGGAGAAGAGTCTATTGAATTTTCTATACATGGACATTTTGTGAAAGAAAACATTTTTTTAGTTTGTTCCATATAAACATTTTTTAGTTTGTTCCATATATATCAACCTAAATTTTTTCAAAAAGATAAAATGATGATGAAATTGCCAAGTACTATATTTTTGTATGAAATTTCAAGTTACAAATCAATCTATGTTCAGTGTAATAAAGTGAGGAAATTCTGACAATTGATAAGTCAAATGGAAAAGGAAAAATAAAAAAGACAGCAGCTACTGTCGTAGCAAATCTCTCTTTTATTGCCTTCTAACATAATTTGACTATTTTAGCTTCTAAGGAATCTCCAATAGAATCATCTTAGCTGTCTCTTAGCAGTATTAAATGAGTAAAATTCTATGTGAAGGAGAGATGAGGTTAGAAGAGATAATATGCTATCTCTTATACAATAGACAACTTAAACTCACAAACCAATGCAAATACCGAGAGTGTATAAGGTAAGAAGTTATGGTAAAAATAGTATAAAATAGTTAGGGAAATAATTTACTATTAAAGAAATTGTCTCTAGTACTGTCTTTAGATAAGATAAAAATCTTAGAGACAATATTAAAAGATAAACATTGTACATGCTCTAACAGGTACCACAGCACTCCATAGACCACGACATCATTTTTTATATATATCTTAATTAATGTAGTGTCGAACCGAAAAGAAATCCATGCACTCCACCAAATTTCTGGTTTCCACTTGATATTTTTTACTTAATTAGTTAATAGCCAATAGATAATGATATTGTTAACATCGACTCTGCCCCCGGTAAAAATTATCGTCAGATCACACCCTATTAGTCCTCTGTAATATCCAGGATGGCATCATTATTTTTTTACCGTTTTCTTGATGCTGACTTGGTGCCCTGTGATTGTTTATTTGTTTTCTGGGTTGACTGATTTTTGACCGGTTGCCGGAATTACTATTTATCAATTAAAATTAAAATTTTGATGATCAAGATGTTCTCTGTTTAGATGATCAAGATGATCTCTTTTCTTATTAACATGGGGATTTCTTTTTTTCTTTTCCTTGGATTAATATGCGATTTTTTAGCCTTTTGCTTCCTAATAAGGTTAATGTGGAGGCTAAAGAGAGCACCAAATAAAAAAAGAATGAAAATAGTCTAAATGCATGCACGGCAGCAAGTTGACTCCAATTCGGTTTTTTTTTTTTTTTTGAGAAGTTCCGTATAATAAAAAATAAGAGGAAAATTCCGTGTACACATGCACGTCAGCAATTGCAGTCCCCAATTAGTTTACATGCATGTAAGCAACAATTCTCCACTGGTTACCATCTGGTTTGGCTGATTCCCACTGTTAAGAAATTGATGTAGAACAGATGAATAACAACACAATCACGTAATCAATCAATCGCCACACACAAAGTAGAACGACGTAGATCAATCACAGAGAGACACCAATTGAGATAGAACATTCGCCTAAGCCAAACATATTCTGTGAGACTTCATATAATGTGATTATTTCTTAGTAGTTACTAAATATAGCTACCAAGGTCTATTTAAATGGTCACCAAGAAATGGCTATACCATCAGAAAGAAATACAAATCTTATCTAGAATATCGCACTATGTGGATCAGACAGATATTCTGCATCTATATATCCAATCATAGTCAAGTCTTAGTTTTTTTGGAAAAAAAAATAGTCCAAGATCTTGCGTTCCTGAAGATACCTGAGTAGGGTTTTAATGCCACCCCAATTTCTTCTGGTTGGAGCTGTGCTATGTCTGGCTAGCAAGTTTACTGCAAAGGCAATATCCGGCCTCATGCAGTTAGCCAAGTACATTAGTACCCCAATGGCACTTAATTATGAAACATCCGGTCCAAGAATTTACTCATTTTTTATCCTTGGTCTAAAAGGATTTTTATCCGCTTCTAAAGATCGAACCATCATTAGGGTTTTCACTTGATATAATTTATCCATGTTAAATTTCTCTAAGACCTTCTTGGTATAAGAGGATTTGTGTACTAAAACTCCTTTAGGAAGATGCTCCAACTGTAGGCCTAAGCAAAATTTAGTTCCACCTAAATCGTTCATTCGTACTCTTTAATAAGATAGAAACTTGTTTTCTTTATATCCTCTATCATTTCAATGATATTCAGATCATCGACATATACTGAAATAATATAGAATCTATTCTAAGATTTCTTTATCAAGACACGGGACAACCTTTACTATTAGTGTATCACTTCTTTAGGAGGAATTCACTAAGTCGGTTGTACCACATTCTTCCAGACTGTTTTAATCTACACAATGACCATTCCAAATTGATGTGGTACAAATTTTGATTCAATTTATTTTGATATAGAATCTTTACTCCTTCTAGGACTTTCATAAAAATATCTGAATCAAATAAACCATATAGATATGTGGTTACTACATCTATTAACTGCATACTTTAATTTATACCTACTGCCATTAATATCAAATATCGAAACGTTATCCCACTCGTGATAGGAGAATAAGTTTTATCATAATCAATGCCAGATCTCTGCATGAACTCTTGTGTCAAAAGTCTCACTTTGTATCTCACCACCTCGTTATTTCTATTTCTCTTTTGGACGAAAACCCATTTGCATCCTACAAGGAATATCTTGGGTAGGGCTGTAAACGAGCTGAACTCGAGTGAGTCTGGCCTTTTAAGCTCGAGCCGAGCTCAAGTTGAGATCCGAGCTTGAACCTGGGCTCGAGCTCAGCTCAGCCGAAACTCGAGTAGGCTTGAGCTTAGCTCATTGAAGCTCGATAATAATAAAAATAATTTATTATGCACTAATTTGCAACAATAAAAAAGTTCGAGCTCGAGCTCGGCTCAAATAAGCTCGATAACGATCAAAATAATTCAAATATGCACTAATTTTCAACAATAAAAAAAGCTCGAGCTCAAGTTTGGCTAGGGTAAACTCGGTAAGAGTTAATATGTATCACTATTTAAGCTCAAATCAAGACTCGCGGACTATTTGAGCTCGGCCCGGTGAAGCTCGCGAGCTCGAGATTAAGTTCGAGTTCGGCTCGTTTAAAGCTCGAGTCGAGCTCAAATCGAATCTAGAACGAGATGAACTTTAGTAGCTCGCGAGCCCCGAGCTTTTTTATAGACTTAATCTTGGGTGGTGCTCGGGCGATCAGGCCAAACACTTTTCTTTTATTCAGTGAGAGTAATTCTACCTCAATTGTTTCCTTCCACTTATCCCAGTTTGAATGCTTCTGGCATTCAGCTAAGGATTTTGGTTCTGGATCTAATTCAAAGTTTCTAGCAATTTTTGAGATAAAATAGATGTTGACAGTTGTGGTTTTTCTCTTATATAGTTCTCCTGACTCAACAAAAATAGTGGATATTTCTTCATTTATCTCATCCAATTCCTCATGATTTCCCACAACAACGGAGTCTAGTTATTCCAAAATCTCAGTATTAGACTATGTACACACAATTGTACTGGGGTTACTATCATCAAGATCATTCCCTTCAAGGGTTTTCTCAACTTCAGGTTAGTCTCTTCAACTGACACAGAAGATGTCTTATTTTCATCGAGTTTCATTTTCTGTGGACGTCTCCGCGATATTGAGGCCTCATTCTCTAGTGCTCTCTCCCTCTTCTTCACATGAGGGGTTGAAGTGGTTCAAGTATCCTTCTAGGATACTTCCACTCTCTCTAGAGTATTTGCTGCTAGTATGTAAGACTTTGTCACTTCCTTCTGATCAGTGAGGGCATCTGACAATTTATTTGCAATTTGCTGCAGGTTTATTATTCACTAAACTTCTAGTTCAATTCCTGTAGTCCGTGGATCCAGGGCCTAAATTTCTGAGGCATTCTAATCTATTTCTCGGTATTTATCATCATTAAGATACTTTTCTCCCCCTAATGCTATGAAATTATCTTCATCGAAAATGCAATCAATATGTCGAGCCTTAAACATGTCTCCCATGGTAGGCTAAAGACATTTAATAATCGACGAAGACTTAAAGCCAACATATGCTCCCAACTTCTTGTGGGGGCCCATGGTTGTTCGTTGTGATGGTGAAATTGGTACATAAAAATATAGCCAAATTTTCACAGATAAGAAATATTTGGTTCTTTTCAACACACTAGTTGTAAGGGGGAGGCATGATGGTATGTAGTCGGTCTTAAATTTATTGGTGCTACTGCATGACCCCAACAGCTGGTGGGGAGCTACTATTCTGTAGTAGTGGTCTATCAATCAGCTTAATTCTTTTAATGAATGACCCTACAAGGCTATTCTGATTTGTGAACATATGGTACAAAATGCTCTACCTTAATATCTAAAACTAAACAATAGTTATTAAATGCCTTACAGGTGAACTCGTCGGTAATGTCCATTCTAGTGGACTTAATTCTTTCATATGGAAAGTTGACTCTTAATCTGATAATTTGAGCTATTAGTTTAGCTATTATGAGTGGGTAGAAGTCTCGTTGACAATAACTAGCAACCACATACATGATTCATGAACCGACAAGAAGCCTCCCTATGGGCTGTAGCTACCACTACATCGACACTTTATAAAGAGTAGCGCTAGGAGATGGAGGAAACAGAAGCATACAAAGCACAAGATAGCTGCATATTTTTTTGTAGCCATAGCCTTATGCACCCCATTATAATCTCTAGTAATAGAAGAATACATAAAGTACGGTTATTATTCTCTGTGAAGAAGACCTGAATCTGTAAAAAAAACACCCTGTTTCTTCCTGTGTGATCTCAAGTGTCATGTTTCTCATATTTACTTCAGAAGATCGGTGGTAATTCACCGACACAACGCATTTATCCTCATTGAGTCTTGAACCGTCACGTTCTTTGGCCGACCGTCGTGCCCTCTGGCCAATTGTCGTAAGCTACCAGATGTGCCAATACCTGCTCTCACATTAATCACGTGGGAAATTATCATGTTCTCCAACCAACCTAGTTGGAGCTAACAAAATTATATAACTGATCGCCATTAGCTATGACTGATTGTCTCTTAGTTATAAATGGTCATCATTGGCTTTCGACCAGTTTATTACTAAAGGGATAAGGTTTTTTTTTTGAATTGTGGTCATAGACATAACAGTTATATTAAGTGGACCCTTAATATGTGGCCCATCTTTTGTGAAAAAATATTGACTCGGTCAAGAATTCTGATAATGAATAATAATAAATATTTCATCAAAAGGAAAAAAAGAATAAAATTAAACGTTTCCGGACGAATGGGCAGATGCATACAAAGAGAGAAGAGATGGAGCGGCTTGCTTCCGACTTCTCAGCTGTGAAGTTTCAAAAGGTGAAAAGAGAGTAAATCGCGCTGCTCACGAGTCATGAGCTTGCCTAATTAGCAAGTTGCACTTCGCACTATGCAGTGTGTGGAGGTAGGTTGTCCCTAATTGCATTGAACAAATAGTTGCTCAGGATGTATCTTTTCTGAGTAATTAATAAATATCTCTTTTCCTTGGAAAAAAAAAGAACTACCACAGGGGTTGAGTAGACTTCGGTTACCGAAGACTGGTGACTCGTGAGAGTCAAGCAGCGCCAACTTGACCAGTTATGCACGCGTCCAAATCAAAACGACTTGACCATACATGAGCGTACTTTCCTTGTTCCTGTCAAGATACTAGTGATCACTTAATATGATTGGTACTGAAAATATTTTTTTTCCACGTCATAACACATATATAAGTAGTGCACATTGATGCCAAATTCGCCCTTACATGCCTGCATTTTAGTCATAATCCACAAGTTCTCCAGTAGCTCAAGGACAACATACAGAGTAATTAGACACTTCCCTCTCTTTGCGATTGCATTTATAGCTTTACTCTGTTTTATGTTACCGAACACCATTGGAGGGGATCACTTTTATGGGCTATTATCATGTGAGAATCCAGTCCCTTAATCACATCCATTTGGTACAAATGGAGTCATGGCTAGCTATTGACCATTTCATACAGTGATATTTCCACGAAGTTTTGTTTTTCTTGAGCTGGATACTTCCATGAATTTTCTTGCACTATATGGAAATTAATACGACACAGGGCCAACCCACCATTCAGGCTAGGTCGGGCGACCGCCAGACCTAAGCCGCCATGACTCCACCGTCTACCCCTAGGTACGTCCTACGTAGCTACCATGGAAGCACATGAGATTGGAGGAGCATTGGAAAGAAGACGAGCTGCTTTCTTGCAGAGGCATGTTGCATGCATATGGGCTTCCCTAAGTCATGTACTCATGTAAATGTAAAGATCCACAGTTCACCTAAAGTCTAAAGAGCACTAAGTCATGCAGATTGCAGAGCCCTTCCTAAGGCCTTGTGCCTAATTAGTTATCGTGCAGCGGCGGTGCAAACGTGCTTGTGCGAGCGGCGGCGCGGCCAACTTCTCTGATGACAACCTCCTTGGTTGTCAGCTGAGAACTGATTAAGTACTACATGCTGATGTAGGATTTTTCTTCAGAAAAATTGTGAAACCCCTCCGTTGTCACTCGAAGTTTGATTTTCCCATGCAAAACTCGCCCTGCTGTCATCATTCCGTTCGCATTTGGTTGGCAGAATCCTCTGAGGACTATAAGAAATCCACAAGTAATCCTATAAGATTACATTATTTGGTAAACTAACCAATAATCTGAACTAGAAAACTAAGATTATTTTAGGAAGTGTAATACCATCAATTCTCGAAATCTGCTTTCCCGAAGAAAAGTGTGCTTACCTTAGATTACCAAGCGAAAGGAATCTTTGTCGTTGGGACCAGGAGGTGTACCTACATTTGGTTGTGAGGATGGTCCGGGACTCTAGGACGAGGTGGCTCACTTAAGGAAATATTCCGCCTAGAAGCTGACTACACTTTTCTGTTGGACGAGTTCATCCCTGATTGGTATCATATCTTATAGGTTTTTATTACTTTTAATATGGTACTAAGGAGATTGGTAATTTGAGCAGTGTGTATTTACGATGTCATCATGTATGAAAAATCTCTCGGACCATTTCGTTTGGGCGAAGAATCGGGTCGGTGAAGGATCTGTTCTTGGGGTTTTCGCCCACTCGGCTACTCACACTTCCGTTGTCTCGTCGTCAGAATCAAAGTTCTAGGCTCCACCAATCCCACATAAGCACCCAGCCTTTCGGGCCGACTGCCCTTGGGCTTCCCTTGGAAGTTTTTGGAGCCCCTGAATCGGCTTTCCTATGCCGGTGCGCGTTGGTTGGAGTAGATGGTTGAGGTCAACAAACTCTTACCATCTAGCTTTTTCCCCAAGGGCACGATCAAGTCATTGTAAGCTATGGCCTATTTGATATGGCTATAACTTTTAATTTTTAGTTAAAATTTTTAAATTTTAGCTATTTACGATAAAATTTACGAACAGAAAGATAATCACTTTGCGATTTTGGATTATACAAATATTGGGCTTTTAATATGTACTATAATTAACTTATAGATCCTGTCTTAAAAAAATACTCCATTTAAAAGTTAGATATTATAGTAAAAACTAAAAGCTGCTTTTAGAAACCGAAAAGAACAGACTCTATAGATTCGCCATATCCTTATCGGGTATGTTCAACGAGAAACACTTGGCCAAATAACCACGGCAAAAAAATTGAAATAGATTGATCAGGTAACGTATCAGCAAGTTTACGTGAGAGCGTTTTCGTGTTGATATTGTATTGTATTGTATATTGGCGTTCGTGTTGCCAACAATTAAACACTCCCAACACATGAACAAGGGGTAGAAAAAGAATAGACACAACATGCAGTCCTGACAGCACACTCGTTATCTGGGCCAAGCTGGCTTCACAACTTTGAATACAGGCCAAGACTATCTTATTAAACCCTGCTGCTTTGGACCTGATCCTAGTTCAGACATTTTGTTCTGGACCGGTTACGGTCTGCCCTGAACTTTTTTTTTTCCTTTTCTGAGGTCATGTGAATGGTCCAGCACGAGTACAGTCGCCTCCACTTAAGATCTTTTATGGAATCTTTGGTTTATTTAAAAATTGATTTATTTACCAACATCCAAGCACTCTATAACTTAATTTTTTTGGGATTCAACTAGTAAACTTTTGTCAATATTAAAAAATTGAAGTTAGAGAAATGGTTCTCAATTTGCGAAGGATTTTTGAAAGTACAGTGGCAGACATATCCTGATACCCACACAATCACCAGAGCAGTACAGATATGTGACATATGTGCGGGTGTTAGGTAGCGTTTGGAATAGCGATGGTTTCTGACTTCTGACTAAAATTTTATTGTAGTTAGCTTATTTTTTACTGTAACTGAGTTGGCTTATTAGATATAATTAAATTTAAAAAAATACAAAAATAAAAACGGTATATTAATATATCACGGACAATACAAAGGAATACAGGAAAAAACAAAACACAAAAATTCAAAAAAAAATAAAAATACAAAAATACAAACAATAAAAAAAATCTATCACCGACCGCCACCGCCAGCGTCCAAACGCTGATAAACTTGTACACGCATGAATTGCAGATGTTAATGACGAATCTCGGAGGTCACATGCACAAGTTATACAAGTGCTTTTCTACTAAGCCGCACTCGTGCGTGCATATGGGAGAAAATTACATAAAGGTTTGGCCAGCTAGTTTTCCAATATTTAAATTTAACTCATGAAACGGTATGTATACATTTGTCTAGAAAAAACTTTGATAAAATTAAAATTTAATTATATTTTACAAATCAGTTATAATAAAAGCTAGTGATTAAATTTGTGTTTTAGGATGATGTCTATAGTGACGTTTTTTATGACTAAAGGGAGTATTTTAGAACAAACAGAAGATATATTCTAGGTGGTTGGTTTTAATTAAAATCAAAGAAGACAACAAAATAACATGCATATAAAATATAATAAATAAAGATGCTACTCGTAGATTTGGACTCCTGATGTCACCCACCGATGCAAACAGGAATGTCTCGTTTTGTTTTTTTAACCGACGTCCCATTTGTTTTGACCTGAGCGTGTGAGCCCCTCCAGCTCCCAATGCTGACGTCGCCGTCACCATAGATTGCTTAGAAACGGTGGGCCCCACGTATCCGTGTGGGCCCCACCGCTCATCAAGACAACAGAAATGGGGCCACCGTATGCTAAACTCACCGGGACAGCATCTACCCACCTCACCGGTCCCACTTGCCCAGCGCCCTCGACCCCACCCGTCCGCCTCCCTTGCAGGCCCGGGGTGCCACGACGTGCGCCCGCGTCGGTGCCACGCGCACTCTCCCTCCGCCGCGCCGCGCCCAAAAGCGCACGCGAAGCAACCCCGTCGCCCGGCCCGGCGCCGCTCCTATCCCGTGCAGCCACGTGGCGCTCGCACCTCCGTCCTTTTTATTAGCCCAACCGACGCCGCTTTCAAACGTCACCCTCTCACGAAGCCATTTAAATCACTGCGCGGTGGGTCCATGAGATAGTGGCGGAGGCGGAAGCAAAAGATGAGCCTTTAACCATGTCCTTTCCCGTGCTAGTGCCAAAGAGCACGTACATCCCCTTTAACATGCACAGTAAGTGCTAAAAGATGATATATCATCTCTTTAAAGTACTATTTTTGCTATCTTTACATTAACTCTTAGGATATCTCCAATGATACTAACTAAGTACTATCTATAAGGATTCCACATCATCTATAGAGTACACACTAAAAGCTAGCATTCCAAAGTACTATCTATAAAGATAAATTTATTTGATGTTTATACGCACACACATCATTTATGTGTTCGCCTGCTTTTGCGTTATAAACTAGAGACAAAATAGTAGCTAGCTGTTTGTGTTTTACATACTCTCTTTCCTCCACATAGGATATATGCTGATGTGTACATGCAAATAACTAGTTGACTCAGCACTATTGGAGATACCCTTAGCACCTACTGTAAATACTGAAAAGGAGAGAGAAAGTTGTATTTATTGCAGCTAAAGAAAATGTTAAGTTAACGACCTAACATCGGCTGCTACAGAATGCATCGGTGCCATGCAAATCAACCCTAGTAGCGATTGCCACGTCCCTTAGCTTCGATGCCATCATTTTCTCTTTCCTCTGGCTTCTCGCCAGCAGTGAGGGATGCGTATGCTCTAAGCAGGAGAGCCCATCTGTCTGTGACTTTACACTACTCGAATTGGACTTTGAGGCTCTCCTCGGAAACTACTTCAAAGCATACCGGAGAAAGACGGATGAAAGGCAGTGACCCTAAGTTCCGAAGTTTTCTTTTTTATTTAATTACGTTTAAAAAGATATAGTAAAAAATAATTAAATAGTATCAAATAAGTCAAAAGCTTGAAGATTTAAGCTCAAATGAGCACACTAAATAGGGTTAGTCATTTTAATACACATCTTAATTCAAGAGCAAGATTTATGACTTATAATGGCTTTGCTCTTTTTTGGCATTTTAGCGCTTTTGATTTTTTTCAGCAATCACTCTCATTCAACTAATAAGATATAATTAAAAGCTATAAGTCATAGTCTAAAATAATATGCCTATTAATATTGATGTGATAAGGGGGCGCTCACGACGGCTTTCCGTCGCTGATGGTGGGCGAAAATTTCACTGTAGCAGGTACTGTAGCTACAGTACATACTACAGTAAAAAAATTTGGTTTTTTTCATTTTTTTAAATTACTTATACCTTTTTTTCTATTTTTTGTTTTCAGTATTTTTTTTATATTTTTTACATTTAATTATACTCAATAAACCAACTCAGCTACAGTGTTTTTTCAGCCAGTTACAGTATTTTTTTAGCAAAAATCAAAAACCATCGTTATTCCGATCACCCAAAAACTTGTAGCTAGACTTGGGGCGTCTTTTCCCATGTGAACACGGTGCAGAGACTTTTAAAACAATGACACAGAAGCCCCTTCCCGCACTGTACAGAAACTGCTAGTTTCATCAGAACTAATTTTAATTTAGACATGTTCCACGAACTACCTCAACAACGTGGCTCGATTTATTTATTGATATCATGAAATATTTATATGTAACATATATCAAATACCTAAAAAGTGTCTCTGGAGAGTAGAAAATGCCTCAAAAAGTTGTCTTTACATGGCTACATTCTAGGGCAATTTACAACGTGCATATATATAAAATGTCTATTAAAGATAAACTAACACCAATAGGAATATTCAGAGGATAAATTTTTAGTATATTATTAAGGCTTTTAAAAGAGTTTCTAAGATATATATTTTTTATTCGATATCCTAAGATACAAAACTCCTGATTTTAGATATAAATTGAAAAATACCTTTAAGACAATGGTCTTGTTTTTTTTTTCAACTTATGGCTTATGATTTTTCTGAATAAACAAACAAGATAACTTCTCCATCGTCATTTCGAAGTGGTTTATTAGGATAATATTTTCAAAGCGGCTTATTGGCATTGGTTCATTCGCATAAGTGCTCGTGGTGGGGCTAAAAGTTATCAGCTGTAGTAAAAAATGCATCCAATGTCTCTACAAGGTTTTCTTGTTGCTTACACAACATAGCAGAATAAATTGAGTAATGTAATTTATATGACAACCCTAAACATCTAGGGTGGATTCTTTTAGGTTTTATGGCTTGGTTTTATATAATAACTAGCTTTTAAATAGAGTGTCCTTTTAAGATATGGTTTACAAGTTGATTATAGTATATAATGTTTCAACTTCATCTATATCAACCAAAATCACATGCGAATGTCTCTCTCCGTACTTTCTCTCATAAACAACCATAATTTAAAATTTGAAGTCAAAAACCATAAACAATAGCCCAAAAGAACTCACCCCTAATGTAACTTGCTTACGAGCCTGGTTCCCATACTTCATATCTCCTCTTGTATGTATCTGGTTTATTGGGTTTGGTTCGCTTTTTTAGGTTGTGATTTATAGTTGAAATTTTTGAATTCTAACTATTCGCGAGAGAGAGTATGGAGAGAGAGACACTCGTGTGTAATTTTGTATGATATAGCTGAAACCGATACACTGTCTACTACAATCCACTTATAGATCCTATCTTAAAAAATATTTTATTTGAAAGCTAGTTAATGTAACATAAATTATAAGTCATAAAGCAAAAATAACGAGACCTACACTTAAACTAGGTCAGACATGCCTTTCATCTCGCTGAACCTGGTCGAATTATTATTATTTGTGAACTGGAGCACAGTGATTCCATTAATCAGGATAACACGGCTAAATCGTCAGGCACCGCACTCGTTACATAAGTTGGGAACCTAGTCAGAATTATTGCCACCTTGTTAGGTCAGAACAAGAATAGAGCAATCCATATAGGACCAAGAATGGGAGCTGAACGGGAGAAAATCTTGAGAACATAATGATAGCCGCAAAAGTGCAATTTAACCGACAGCAATCAGACCAGATACACTGATGTCCTTGGAATCGTGTGCACTTGTGTAAAGGAGGTTGTGCAAAACAAGAAAAGTCAGACATATAGCCACTTTTTTTTTGGCTTTTTAGATGTCTTTTGATTTTAATTCATATTAATTCATATTATTTATCAGAACAACCAATCATAAATAAAACATATAGTTGCAGCTAAAAAGAATAAAACCCATAGTACATATGAGAAAGTATGATCTTTAGCGGTTAGCACCTTGCTTTCGTTTTGTAGTACTTATTTCTCTCACTACAATATTGTGCGAAAGTAGCAATCTTCTCATGACGTCAACTCGATCGTGGGAAATCCAACTAGAGAGCTGGCAAGAGGCATCCAATGCGTTTCAAGGCCCACCAGGCATCAACTATGTACTAATGTACATTTTGGTTACTGCTAATTAAACTACATATTTTGGTCACAAACCTTAGCAGGACATGTTCATTTTAGACCCCGTTTATTTCGAATTTAGCTTCTGATTTTTGATTTATTTTTTATTATTCATAAATTCCTTCTTTTTCTGATTTTTGGCTTTTTGAGCTTTTTTACCTATTCTTTTTTCCATATTCGTTTGTATTGTCCGTAATAGCTAATCTATTTTTTATTTTTAAATTTTTAAAAAATTAATTACACCAAATACGTTATCATCAGATACAACGTAATTTCAGCTAGTTACAGTGCAATTTCAACTATAAATCACTAAATTTTAGTCCAATCGAGCTGCCTCTTAAGCAGGTAAGCAGGTCCAACTGTGCCAAAAAGTGTGGTTGCTTCTAGGCATGTATTGGTCATTGGGATTCTCAGCGGAATTATATTTCTAGCAAAACTCTGCAAGTTGGTGTTGGACATGTTCTTTTATGTTGTAACTTATGATCGCGATTTATTATTTTAATAAATAATAATTACTGAGAAGTAAAAAAACAAAAGTCATTGAAAATAAAAACAGATCCATCAACTCGAAAACCAGATAAGCTCGGTTGAGCCAGCCATGCTTTCTTGGGACAAGTTGTCCTGATTGCACTGTTCAGGAGCTGAGCGAAAAATTGGGCATAGGGAGGGCCAAGGTCAAGTAGTTTACAAAGGCATAAAAAATTATAGCATCATAATGTTATTAGTTTCTAACATAGTATGGACAACACAACATAGGAACATATGTTGACCCAATACAAAAAAAATTAAACTACAAATATATGAACTTAAATTTAGCTCTACAACTATTAAGAAAATCATGTTTGGTAAATTTTAATTAGAACTAAACTTCACTGCAAATTCCTTTCGAAAGCCAATACCTTTGTTACGCCTAATCACCCATGCTTTTAGTTCCTTACCACGAAGTAATGACATGGACTCTTGCCTGTTGATTGCAGCTGTAGCTCAACTCAAGTAACTGTGATTCAAGAAAAAGACATGAAATGTGAAAATACAGAGCAATACGGGTAATCGTAACGTTATAATGTTGTTTAATCAATGGCGTTATCTACAGATTAAAATTAAATATGAAAATATTTGCATTAAAGTATCAGTACGGCATGGTCAAGGCTATATTGACTTGGAGTGATGTGAATTGTTACCGTCAGATTTCATTAAAATGTCCCTAATTGTTAGCAACTTAATCTAATACAGTCATTAGTACTCAATAGGGGTATACACATTCAAGATCGGTAGGGGCCAGGCCCTGCCAGCCCCCTTGTCTCCACCTCCCTGATTTACTTAGGCCTAGCTAGGATACATGCGATGACAAACTAATTCTACAATGTAACGGGACAACCATTATTCTTTTCAATTTATAACTTCTTTTAACAAATAAACGGGATATCTTTTGTGTCGTTATTTCGGAGTGTCTTATTAGGCCAACTATTTTAAAGCAGCTTACCGGTACTCAATTCGTTCACATAAGTACTCATATTGGACAAAAAACCATAAACCGTATTAATAAATATAGGCGTAGCTAAAAATCCCACCTATATTCTTTAAAACCATGGTTCCAAAAAACTGGCGAACACTGGCTGGATTTCATCCACTAGCTTCATGGTTACATTAGCTAAGCAGGCTACACATAATCGGAAAACGATATATTCCCACGTACGCATGATTGTTTTCACATCATGTGAGGGTGATGGCTTAGCACATGGTATTGCTTTGTTAGTTAAGCATCCTTTTGATTAGCAGTCGGTGGGAAACTCATCATTTTTCCTTATGAATTTAAACTATTTTTTGGTAGTAGAATTAGAGCTGAGAAGATCAAGTTTCTGGCTAAAAAGGCTAAAGTTTGATTCACACCGACTACATAACGAGCGATTTATTTTAATTTGTGGATTTTATGGAATTTGATTGTACGATTTTTTGGTGCTAAGTTTATAAATGGCTGGTGTCTGGTACATGCATTATATACTCGAGAATAAGAACGGCAACAGACGAATAACTCTATACCACATCTCAGTTCTAATGGATGGCTCCGGTGCTGCGTCATGACATTTTCTTTAGTGAAGGCACCTATAATTAATACATAGAAACAAATGGCATTACTGTTAAATTACTACTTTATGTTGCACTGCACTAGCACAGTTGGAGAGGCATCATTGCAGCGGTTGAACACATAGACAAAGCTTCGTTATAAGTTAGCCACAGTGGCGCAGATGTAGTCAAAATTGACAGCTTAGTGGAACCACAACCATGATATGCATGCACCTATTCAAGTGCTCCACTCGAGCCAAACACCACAAAAAAGCACTACAAAACGATAAGTCCTTTTTAACTTATAATTTATAATTTCTCTCAAACAAATAAAAGAGATAGTTTATTCATCGTCTTTTTGAAACAATTTATCGAGATAATCTTTTCAAAGCGACTTATTGGTTTATTGATATTCGATTTATTTTCATAACTACTTTCACTAGGGCTAAATATCATAAATTACAGTAGAAAAGAGCCCACCCGACAATAAGCACATCAAAACAATTCCTCAGTACCAGCAAGTCAACTTATTTTCAACTTTATATCTCACATGCGCCAGCAAAAAAACCCCTCAGTGCACGGAAAATTTCTGTGGAACATCCTTTTAGCGACCCTTCAGTTAAAAAAAAGCATTGAAAGCTCTCTATTCTCTGATGTGGCACATGGTGACGGAGAGAGTACGAGGCAGGAGTGAAAAATGAATACGAATTATACATGTTATTTAACTATCATATTCGATAGAATATAACTATAATATATATTTTCCATATGATTAATAATTTCTCTCATATTCATATTCGAATTTATATAAAAAAATATGGATATGAATATAATATAAACATTTATCATTTGGAATGTTATTTTTATCATAACTATTCATATTCAGCAAAGCAATATACATATTTTATTGCTATATGACTAATTAGTTGGACACATTTTTTAATTCAATATAAATTTATATTTCTTTAGATGAAATAAATGAATTAGAATGATTAAACGTTGACTGTATAAGGATAAAATGTTATCAATATTTTTATACTATATAAGTTATGAGTATATCCAGATCTAACTAAGTTTAGTAGATATTTAATTTAAATTTAAATTTATTATAATGTTCGAGTCATAATTGTATTTGAGAATATTTGTGAAGACGAATATGATAACAGTCCTATTTGATTGTCCACCCGAGTGAGTAGGCTTCTGCGAATACGAACGTGATGTACTGATGTGTGCACGCGCGGGGTGCGCCCGGGATTTTGCAGCCGCGGGTGGTTTCGGTTCGGGGCGTGGGGAGCGCCGCGCGGGTGAAAAAGCTGGGGGGAGAGGGAGGGGTGCCGGGTGCGGAACAAAACGACTGGCTGTCCTTGCCGGGGGATGGACGCTTGGCTCCTCCAACTCCCCACTTCTCTCGCGTCGCTTCTCCCCCGCTCCACTCCTCTCTCTCCCTCCCCCCACCTGGCGCTCCTCCCCCTCGCGCGCCTCTGATCTGATGCCGGGGCGACCTTGATGGCGGCGGCGGCGGCGGGAGCGGTCGGCGGCGGCGGGAGGGCGGCTCCTCCTCCTCCCCGGCCGGCGTCGCGATTGGGCCCCACCGCGGGTCCACCGAAGGTGAGCGCCGCGTGCTCTAGGGCTTCGTCTCGTCTCCTCTGCCCGCGCCCGCGCAGGGGGTGGCGCGGCGTCGGTGTTGCAATGTCGCGGGTGTGCGGCTTGGTGTAGGGGTGACGCGGGGAGCGGGAGGGCGGGTCTCCGCGAGGTTTCGATGCGGGTCGGGGCTCGTGAAGCGGGGGGTAACTAGGGCGCGGCTTGGTTGCGGGGAGTTGTCCATTTGGGGGGGGGGGGGCGGAATTGGGGTTGGACTGCCTTAGGGTTTGCGACGATCCCTGTGGTGTGCGTGTGTGGTGGTGTGGCATTGCTGCGAGGGTTCGAGGGGAAGGGGGTTCCGATCGGATTGGGTTGGGCGCGTCGCGCTGCCCTGGACAGGCACAGCCGTGGCTTGATTCGAGATGTTCCTGTTTGGTTTCTTTTGTGTCGGTGGCAGCAATGTTGGCGTGTTCGCGCGAGCTAGGTTGGGGATGGTGAATTCTTGTTTTTGTTGTGTGGTTTTCTCGTCGGTGGCTTTTGAGTTAGTTGACACACTCCAGTATTTGTCTGAATCCTGGGGAAGAGGGTTTCCTGGAAATAGCTGGAGTCAGAGGTGCTTCACTGCGAGCTTCAGTTCGGAAAGAAGGGAGTGATGGAATGCGTTTGGTTCGAGTTTCAATTTTGAGAGTCAGGGGACAGGCAGAGTGGTACTTGACTTTTGTTATAAAGGTGATAACTTTGGTGGAATTGCTTTCCCCCCACTAGGATTCGCAGTACAACTTGCCTTTTCTGCTGTCCTAGCAGGTGGTGGTAGTGGTAATTTACCTCTTCTTCAAGCATTGGGAGGAATGGACGAATGTCTATTTTAATTACGAGATGAAGTAGAGTTGTGCTTGATCAGAATGAAGTTTGGTTCTTCCGTTCCTGGATCAGTGATGAGACTGGGTTTAATTTGCTTGTGCAATTTGTTTTGCCACTCATTAGAGCATGTGCATCCCTAGGTCCTAAGGCAATGCTATAGGAGAGAGAAATTGCTTAGCACCGATGCCAATTGATGGGAGAGTGGATGCTAAGTCCAGATTGCATGATACCGAAGCAAACCTTGGCAGCTGGTGTTATGCCACAAAAAAGTTGAATGCTTAGCACTTATAGGTGGTGCTAAGGGTTGGAATAAAAGTAGCTAACAATGGCATTGTGGAGAGAGAGGTGATATATACACCTTAGCATCTACTTTAGATGCTAAGGGATGTACATGCTCTTAGTAGTTACACTTCTCATCGTCAGCCCTTTTTAATGTTTCCTATGTATGAGTGGGCTACTGGGCTCAATTATTTTTATAATCAGCATTGCTTTCTTGCAATGGGAAGTGCTCTCTATCATCTGTACCCCATCTCTAATTAGTTAAAACTTAAATCAGGCTGGGTGGGGTATAGAAAAGATACAGAGAAATCTTGGTTTTCTATCTGAAAAGGAGGAAATCTTTTTATTTTTTGTCTAGCAGTTGGCGAAACTGGTTACATATTTCTTGTCTTCTTTGGGGGGGGGGGGGGGGGCGGGGGGAGCCAAACCAATATCTTTAGTGAGATTTATTATTTGTCTGTTTTGTGCTGCTGCTCAGTTGTTGGCGCCATGTTCTTTTCTTGTCACAGTAACCCTCTTTCCATTTCAGTATAAATAGTGGGTACCCAGACTATTAAATTGGAGGTACTTGTTTCAATGTGGTACCACATCCTTTTCTGTGAGAATTTAAAACTAACATTTCTTGTTGCATTGGCATGTTCAAAAAAAAAATGTCAGTGCAATTCTAACTTGACTGTTCGAAGGGGATTAAGGGGATTCTGTGCAAAATTAATGAAATAATGTGATCTTCGTGTTCTGTTTGGAAATGGATGTCAACACACCAAGGTTAATTACAGAAAGTATGGATGCTGAGTTGCTTTGTTTGCTTCACCTCTAGTACATGCTGCTGTTCTTTTTGACACGTTCTTCTAACTGACTCGGTCTCAGTTGGAAACTTGGAATTAGTGGATGATCAAACATCAAGCATGATATTAGATTCTGAATTACAGAGAACGAATTAGACATTGCTTGTTGTCTCTAGTATAATATCCTAGCATGACTGCTGTCTTGGCCTCATTGTGATTATGTAAAGCGATTGATAATATTGTTTCTCAATGATATTGCAGAAGCAATGTGGCAAATGACTTTAGGAGGAGAGTCTCTGGAACCTGGGCCCTACCCTGAGCGTATAGGAGAGCCAGACTGCAGTTATTATATGAGGACTGGACTTTGTAGGTTTGGGATGACCTGCAAATTCAATCACCCCCCTAATCGGAAGCTGGTAAGTTGCAACTTGACGGTTCATCATTTGCAATTTGTTGTCATTACATTATCATACAAAAGACTTTGAAAATCTATTTTCTCAGATTTTGTGTTATCATTACTTTCTGTGTCCTCCTCTGGCCCTTTTGGCATTTTTTGCTTGTAGACTTCACATTTGACACTACTGAAAGGAGCTCCCACGGAAGTTTAAATTCTTGTTGTGGATAATGTTTTGCTTAGAAGAGCTTTTGGGGTTCCTTCAACTTCATCACTTTGTTTTTTCTACCAAGTTTGGAAGAAACTAAATAGTTCATTTTAGCCAATTGAGGTGGTGGAGTTGGCTTGAAAGAGTTTACCAGCTAATCAGCTATATTATTAGCTACATAAGGTTCTAAGAATGTCATGGAGTAGAAGCCAAACAGTATATGTTTTTCTCCTAAGTCAACTGGTGAGCTTTCTGGGGCTAGAAATCCTCAAGATAGCTTATTGAAGAATACCAAACCAGGCCAGACAAGCCATCTCTGCATAGCATCTGTTGAGCAGTTGTAAAGTGTGATTAGTTGATTCGGACGTCTGATTAAGCGTCATGGTCTTGATCTGAAGTAGCAGTTAATTCTTTCTTGCTCATAATTGCTTGGATGTAATGTAATGGATTGTTTCAACAGAAGTTTGATGGTTTTTTTGACACACTGGAAAGTGGAAACTAGCTATATCCATGTTGATTTCAATAAAATAAAGCATGAGAACTGGGACCTGGATGTCCGACTGATATTTCACAATCCATATAGATCTGAACAAACCTGTTTTACTTTTCCTTCTCTTTTTTTCTTTTCTTTGTAGTTAAAAAGAGACCACCTAGTTTGATCAGTCAATTACTTCTGTAAAATCTGTGTCATTTTCCATAATGATGTTGATCTGAAACTTGCAAGACAATGTTGGATGGCAAGATGTACTGATGTTGCAAGTCGAAAAATGGTTCTAAAGCTCAAGTGGCAAGCCACAATGTTGGATGGCAAGATGTACTGATGTAGAAAGTCAAAACATGGTTCTAAAGGTCTAGTGGCGAGCCAGTTGTTTGTTGCAGCTTCCTCGTTAGTTTGTTTTTAGGAATTTGGGTTCTTTTGTCATTCATTTAGATAATAGCTAGTTCATTAGCTGTTTGATAGTTGTTTGTGCACTCATTTTAACTAGCTCACTCTGTGCATTTGACTTGTTGCTTAAAAGGGCACTTCTATAGTCAAGATGATATAGTTCTGATTTTATGCATAATGCATTTAAGCTGCCATGCTTCTATGCTCTGTACTTATACTATCTATTATACAAAGTACACTAGGTAGGGCTTTCCCTACTGATTTCCTGCTAAAGAAAAAATAGGTGATGTTTCTTTCTCTCTCTCTCTCCATGATCATATCCCTTACAAAGAATATTAAATTATATGACAAATTTGCTATACCTTTCATTCCAATGTTAAAGAGTACAGGGATTTGTCTCCTTTTTCCTTTTTCTGCTTGATGCTCATTTTGGTCTTGACTAGTTATTTTGTTTGAATTATAGGCTGTTGCTGCTGCAAGGATGAAAGGAGAATATCCTTATAGAGTTGGTCAACCTGAGTGTCAAGTGGGCATTCAATCTCTTATTGACTCCCTAAATCATTTTATCTTACATTTGATTCTTGACCATGTGATGTATGATTGACAGTTAACATTAGCCTGCTTCCAAAATCCAAATATTTTTTATATTCACATTAATTGTATATTACTTATCATTCATTGGTTGAGAATTGAGGTGTTTGATCTAGGTCTATGTTAAACTTGAAAGTTCAGCTGTTTAAAACATTGTTATTTGTCAGTCAGAATTTTATGTGTGTTCCATTTCAATGCAGTTCCTCAACAATTCTTTTGTGGCATGCAGGAAGACATTTGCTTGTGTTCGTTTTTCAGTTAACAGAAAATAACATTAAAAAGAATTAACTGTATGAACAATAACACTTAATGTCCATGTTTTCCTTTCACAGAGTCAAACTACCATGTTCCAGTGCAAGAGTTATAATTGTTCCTTTGACTGTAGATGTATCTAGAAGAACTGACCTAGATGTTTTGCTAAATGATGTAATAATTTGCATGCTCTGTCAAAGGTGACATAATTTTTTTATTCTATTCAAGTTTTTTTTAACCAAGTCCATGTCAGTGCTTGTATATATAATTTGGAAAAATCAAATTCACATAATTGGTGTCGACTGAAAAGATGACTATCTTTTCCTGTTGTTGACTCACTTGTCCATTGCAAATTTGGTTCAGCTTGGCTGTATGAAAATTACTTTGGGTCAAGCTTCTGTATGTTGTCCTGTGCTTTACTGCTTTAGCACATCCAATTCCTAATCCATAATTCCTTTTGGAGGAATTCTAGTCCATAATTAATCTAGCTGCCCACGCATTTTGCTGTGAGTACATCTTTCTACTAACCTTTGGTTCCTTTGAGCAAGGAATGAACTTCAATAATAAAGCTTGTTATGTCCCCCATCTTTTTATGTACTTAGACTACTTACTACTTTGTACTAAATTGTGCTTTCATTCTTTTTGCATATCCTCCATTCTTTTGCAGTACTACCTGAAGACTGGAACATGCAAGTTTGGAGCAACATGCAAGTTCCATCATCCCAGAGAGAAGGCCGCAATTGCAACCCATGTACAGTTGAATGTTCTAGGCTACCCACTACGTCCGGTTTGTTCCTAAATTCTATAATATTAGTTGCCACTTGATTGCTTGTTATTTAACCATAACTGTTCTCTATCTCTTAGCTTGTCTGCATGGTTAGCTTTCATTTACTTGCAGTTTATTACTGCAGAATGAGAAGGAATGTGCTTATTATTTAAGAACAGGGCAGTGCAAATTTGCAAGCACATGTAAGTTTCATCATCCGCAGCCCTCTAATACAATGGTTGCTGTACGTGGCTCTATTTATTCACCTGGACAGTCTACAACCTCACCTGGTCAACATACTTATCCTGGGGCCGTAACAAACTGGACCTTGTCAAGATCTGCATCATTTATTGCAAGTCCTCGGTGGCCTGGTCATTCAGGCTATGCACAAGTGATTGTTCCCCAGGGCCTTGTTCAAATTCCAGGGTGGAATACTTATGCTGTATGTTCTTGTACCTTCGCTCGCTCTTTGTACTTTAATAGCATCTTTATTGGAAAACCTGTACACAGTTGTTCTCTATCTTATGTTATGCTGATACTTATAGCAGCATGGAGATGTGGGGTTTTACTGTTGTATGCTAATCACACACTAATATGTGCCCCGGATTCTTCATGGAGCATACTATCCTTGTGTTTTAGTTGACCCCTTTCTGCATGAGAAGCAATGAACTTTTATGTTTAATGCTATGTAGGAACCAGTTAATAAGTTTGCTTGTGTATATTTTCTGTTCCTCTCCTTCTGCCAACAGACCCTCCAATGTGCACTGTTTACTAACTTACTACTTTGTGCCCCTATTCATCCTTCCTTACCTAACACACATGCGAAACTACTTCAACCATGTGCCCACCACTCAACTGTTCTAACAAATTTATGTTAACCATGAATGTTAAACTACTGGCACTATAGGTCAGCGTCGATAATCATCATTGCTTCTATTCAAATTGGATTGTCATGTCTGGCATGACGTATTGTAATATTGCTCCCATTATCAATCTAGAATTCTATATGTATGCTTGTTGTTACTCTACCACTTGTATATCATTGTGAATTCTGCATATGTTTAATACGTGAGAGAGGGAGGTGGGCAAGTTCATGTCAAGTAATTAAGTATGTTCAATACTTGAGGCATGAACTCAAATTGAACCCTGTAAGAAATCTGCAATTCTATTATTACAGAAACAACGTCAGATACTTAGATCTATAACCTGATTACCTTCAGTATTTTCATTATGACAAACTGATTAGATTTTGCCCCTGTTTTCCTCACCTTTTTGTAATTGCATATGTTCACATTTTCTTTGTTAGATAAACACTTCACCTGAGAATTTGTTTGTTTTTCCAGCAGTAGTTGATAGAAACCCATTTAGTTCTATCAGTGTTAGTTTGTTCAATGTTGCCTTCAATTAATTTTTATGCTAGTGTCTATATAAGGTACAGATGGTGTAATTAGATGTTGTTGTCAACTAGTTCTGACTAAGCCCCCCCCCCCCACAACCCCCACCAAAAAAACGCCCATTACTTTCAAATGGGTGCAAGACTGGAGAATACTTGCTTCAAATCCTGGACACATATCTTGAATTGAGAACCAGTTACTCCACCAACACTTATGAATGTTATGATCAAAAGCAAATCAATACCATGTGCAACACTGTTCTTGGTTGCCTGTATTTTAACTGCGTTGTTACTTGAAGACTTGAAGTCATTTTTTATTTGTCATGTGGAGCCCATAGATGATCGGTATTTTTTTATGCAATTATGCTTTCTTAGGCACAAATGGGCTCTTCTCCAGACGACCAGCAACGAACACCTGGAACAGCTCAATACTACTCTGGCTCACGTCAGAGTGAAACAACTGGTATGGGTGATCATGGAATGTTTCCGTCATACCAAGCAGGCTCTGTTCCAGTCGGAGTTTATGCAGTACAAGGGGAGAATGTATTTCCTGAGAGACCTGACCAACCAGAGTGTCAATTCTATATGAAAACTGGAGACTGTAAGTTTGGTGCTGTTTGCAAGTTTCATCACCCTAAGGAGCGACTGATTCGGATCCAAACTGTGCATTGAGTCAATTAGGTCTGCCACTACGCCCGGTAAGTTTTTTTTCTCTTCCAAAGTTGATATGCATTCAGCATCAATTTATCAAAGACACTCCATTTATAGGATTTTCCATGCAAATTTTCCTGTATATTATGCTATCGTCCTTCCTGTCCTTGTAGGGTACTAACTTGGGTAAATGAAATGCTTTTGGGGAATATCCCTTTAAAAGGTGATGAGAACTGATCTCAGATGACCATCTCTTGGACCCAAGTGTTTGGGAAAGTTTACCAGGGTAGGAGCTATTATGTGAAATGGTGCTGTCTAACCTCAAGATTGGTTGCTTTCATGTGGTCCAAAATGAGTTCAAGGTGCAATAATGAAAGTAGAGATGCAAAACAAATTTTATTTTCATATATAGTACTCTCCATTGGTCCTAGCAGTGACATGTATATTAGATGGACCTTCTAAGCTATTTCACTGACATTAGCGATGAAGTAGTGATAGCTAACCAAGGATCCAGTGGATATAAAAACTTAGCCAGAAGTGTCTTTTTTTAATAGGAAAAATTATCTTAGATCTCCCTAAGATCTAGGATCAGATTTATTTGAGCCCATCATCCTGCAAATAGGTAGAACTCAGCTAGCTCTCCAACTTTCATTTGGCTCAATTTAACTACAATCTTTTTTTGTTTGTTGACAAATTTAAAGCTGGAGTTGTTTGGGTTGAATATTGGAGATCATAAATGAGTCTAAATTCATTGTTTAAAGACTGCTTTGGTATATGTCCTTCCTAGTGTGATAGTATCAATTTGTTGAAAATTTCTTGAATAATGGTTTTACTAGTTCACTTGCTAATTCTGTTTATCAAGCTTAGGCATGACGAGTATATTGTTTCTGGATTTCTAGTTCTTTATTTATATTTTTGTGGTCAGTGGCTATGAATACTATCCAATAACTTTTTAACATATAAGTTCTCTGTAGATGGATACTATGCAAATATGTTACGTCTTCTGGATGGCGTTACTCAAACCTCTCTTTTTACTGCTAACAGGGAGAGCCTGTATGCACCTTTTATTCTCGTTATGGCATCTGCAAGTTTGGTCCTAATTGCAAATTTGACCATCCCATGGGAGCCCTTATGTATGGAGCTGCAACCTCACCGACAGGTGATGTGCCAACTATGCACTATCAGTTGGCACCCTCACTAGGGCATTCCGAAAGATTGCTTGATGGAGGCTCTGGAAGGTCTCACCGGATTCCCCGATCTGATTCCCAACAAATACCCTCTGGCGATGGAAGTACCGAGTGAGAGACATCATAGGCCCTCAGCCTTTCTTCATGCTGCCTCCCATTCTTGACTCTTCAGTAATTATCTCCCAACACATTTAAAGAGCTGAAGCTGTACAGGTCCTCATCCATCCTTTTGCCGCTGCTTTGAGCTTCCACACACCGCTTCATCATGTGTCACATTCAGGCAGTAAAAAATTCTTGCTTGACCCCCGACGCCCATTTGCCCCATGAAAAAATGGGTAACTATTCTTAATATATATCCCTACCATACACACACACACAAGATAGACACACTACCTGACACTCGGTTCCGCGAATGATGTGCCTTGATCCCTTTGTTGTAGTTGTACAGGTGACCTGCAGTGGACAAAGCTTACCAAACTGACTGTAATGGGGATGCAACATCTCTTTCCTTTGCTCTTCTTCCTTTCTAGGTATTGGGGAGTAAGGGCAGGGACTTGCTGCTTGTGCAAGTGTGCATGTTGAAAACAGCGGAAATAATACCCTGCCTTTTATATAATAATAATAATAATTGTAATTTATGTATTACCCACTGAATTACTGGTTCAATAAGAGATTCAACCCCCTTTGCACAATCTGAGTAATTGATCTCACCATGAATTTTGTTTACTTATCTAATAGTTTATATTGGAGTTACGCGACAAATTGATTGAGCTCTTATTTCCGACATAGACATGAGTGGTGTATTTTTGTTGCACCAACTGATGATACAGGTCCTGGTAAGTGTACTAAGGTAGACGGTGAACTTGGAAACCTCTCCATTCGTGTCGGGCTAGGTCATCCAATCCATGGATGCGAATTGGCTATATAAGAAATTAGCCACGTTAATAGGTGGGTTCTTTTCAGCTACGGTAGATGGTTTTTCATCCTAATACAAGTATTTATATGAACGAACTAAATGCTAATAAACTAATAAGTCATTTTGAAAAATTGTTTCGATAAGTTGTTTTGAAAAAGTAATGAAAAAATTATTCCATTTATCTGTTTATTTGTTTAAAAAAGTCTAAGTCAAAAAAAAGAAGAAGAAAAGAGTGCCAATATTGCAGCAGTTTAGGCTGTGTTTGGCTATCGTGCGAGGGGTACTGCTGTGGTTAGAACGCATGAACTTGGCCAGATGGAAGTTGCTCCCGTTTGCAAGTCCCTTGGGAGTCTCTCCGAGGACAGAGAGCGAAGGATGCAATGATCGGCCATGCAATGTATTATTGTTCCACCTCACTTCCTCCACCTCTCTCTCTTGAGTGGCACTTCCTCCGTGTGACATGCAATGTACTGTTGTTTTTAATCTTCTGTCTCTAAGGCCACTTCAGCATGTCTTTTGGGTGTTTGCATATGGAGCACATGTGCGGCTTGGTAATACGTGTAAAGTGCAAACAAATCTAGATGGGTCATATGAAAATAAAATAACTAAATAAATGTTACTATTAGATTTGTAATGGGATACACATAGATAATATTGCGAGTTCTATAATCGAAAGAAAATAGGTTGGGTCAGCACGGCACGATACACTGGCTGTGCTTGGGTGGCTACCTAAATAGGTTCCTGGACGCCGTCGCCGCCGTCTCAGACAGCCACGAGGTGCGTGTACGGGATTTTTCTGCTGCTTAGGCTCAGTTTGCGGTTGCCGTGCCGTGCTTAGTTTTAAAGCTGTGATGAAAAGAAGTTATGAACAGTCTATTACTATTACTATGTTTGGTAAATCATATTAAATTTTGATAAATTCTGTTATGCAATGGTCACATTTCGTCTCGTGTGTTCTTGAATGCAATAATACCACATTGAAACTCGATTAAGAAAAAAAGCGAACTAAATCAGAGATGAACCCACCGAGAGGTCAGGTGGAACTGACGCCTCCCTACGCCGGCCTCTGCCCCCGGCCCCCGTGCATGCAGGTGCCCTGTGACGAGCAATAGAAGTGCAGCTTGTGGTACTAGACTCTGCAGCTTGTGGTGCATGCAGAGCCTTTGCTGCTTGCTACTACTTGTGGTAAAGTGCAGCGCTAGAAGTAGCACAAGACTACAAGAGGGACTAGTGATAATAGTACTAGTGCATGTAGAGGTGTCTCATGCATCAGTTGCTATGCTACGTGAACCACCATGACCGAAATACCTAATACTGACTCTAGTGTAGTACTAGACTACTAGGTTATAACCTAGTTTCTCGATATATAAGCTGCATGAGTAGCAAAATAACAAGACAACAAGAGTATGATATATTAGACCCCTCACTGATATGTAGTGCATATTTTACATGTATCATTGTCATCGTGTGTATATATATGTGTGTGTACGTGCGCACATCACATAGAAGTTTCAAGATAACCCACTATAATCATAGTATTTCTACCCTTCACCGACAATGCGATAAGCTACCGCAGGCCGTTAACTCGGCATTCGATAAACCAGTGAATAAGTCCTATTAACACCCTAAATTTTGATTTTGGTCCGTCACTGAGCTAAATACCCAAGTATCTAAATGCGGCTCAATAAAACAGAGATTAGCATAAGAGCTCTTTTATGGTACCAACAGTTAATGTGGACTCTTTGTACTTTCAAATCCAACGAACAAGATCAGTTCAGATTTGTTTATACTACACCCCCAAGTATGAATCCAACGAACCAGATCAGTTCAGATTTGGTTATTGAAAGAACCCTAACCCTAATACCCTGATTAGGTAAGTAATAGCAGTATTTATTAATTTAAGCTTTAATTATTCTGAGCATTCATCTCATTTTCTCCATTGCAAATTTTGAGCAAATTAAAGTTTGCATGATTACATAAGCATTAAAACTCTATTACAATTTTTCCAATACAAATGAATTTCATATTGTAATGCATTCAATCAAAATATTTTACAAATGAGTTTACAATTGAATTCAGTAGCCGTAATTGCATCAAATATATTAATTACAATATGTTCTAAAATGATTTACAAAAAAGAATGATTGTGTATCTTCGTGGTTTCGGGGTGAGAGCCGAGCAACGCCTTCGTCCTTGCCTGCGATCAGATTGTAGTAGTGTTAGCACCAAACCCAAATTCTGCAGTAGCCAGAAAGTTAGATTACTAGCAATCCAAGGGAGAATAAAGAGTTGAAAAAGTGAATTGCCGTCAACACCCTTGGGCCGCTAGGGCGCTTTGAGACTATCTCCGAGGTTCCTGCACCGTCCCGGCGGCCGGCGCCTCTCGTCTCGATGGGTTTCATCATTCGGCAATCAAAGGTTTTCATGCCCACCTCACTTACCTCAGCCTTAAAAGCCCGCAAAGATATAATCAGTTCAGCCCATTATCTTTGCTCACCACAAAATCAGCAAAACCCTCAAGCCACAAAGCCCACTTTATGCCTCATTATTTTCAGCCCACATTGCAATCAGCCCATTCATTTCAAGCCCTCAGAAAGCCACCTTTCCTGCACTGTGCACCCCAATCAGAGCAAAGAAGCATGAAGCACTCTTCGCACTGCAGGGTTGCCAAAGACAGATCGTAAGACTCGGGAGAAGATAAGCGCAAGGACACAGCCCACTGCTCCCGGCCAGGCAAGCCCAGAGGAGACGAGCTCAGATACCACCTCCCCCAAAAGCTCAGTGTATCTACCCCTCCCTGCATACCCACTTACCAAAGCACACAACCACCAGAGCTCAGCCACCCAGAGGTAAGAAACACCCCAACACCCTCAAGACTGGCGGCAAAGACGGCCACCCCATCCTCACCTTGAGCTCGCCTTCGCCGAGAGGCGAAGGCGATGAACCGAGCCGACCGCAACTGAAGGGAGGAGGGCACGGCAAGGAGGTGAAGGCGACCACCACAAGCACAAGTACAACCAGCAGGGACCAGGAAGCAGAAGGGGACCGCATCGAGCCAGGGACAACCGACAAGGATCCGCAAGTACACCTTCTTCCCCGACAGCGACCTCGTGAAGACCACTTGCGGCCCCCTCACTCACTTCCTCTTTCAACCTGACAACAAGTAGGTCACACCCTCCCCTTTTATCCTTTACCTCTTTTAGATTTTTCTTGCCCGGACCCCACCCAACAACCACAGTCTAGCATATACCGAAACCAAGCAACAAGTATAGCAAAGTCAGGAAGCCAGCACCGTGGACCCAAGATTTGGGTAAAGCTCGGACCGCCGATGTCCAAGAACCGCAACACTAGCACTCCAACCCATCCCCCCAAGCCGTAGATCCGCATAGATCGGGACCTCGGACCCTCCTCTTTAGCGCAAGCCCTGCGAGAAACCAAGAGCGAGTGAGAGGAAGAGGTTAGAGAGAGGAAGGGGGAGGCGCTAGAGAGAGAGAGAGAGGGAGCTGGAAGTAGCGGCGGCGGCGGCGCAGTGAGCCGAGAGGGGAGGCCGGCCGGGAAGGGAAAAGGTAGAGAGGGAGGCGGCGGTGGAGAGCCGTGAGAGAGAGAGAGAAGAGAGGGGAGAGGGGAACCGCAAGAGGGAGAGAGGTAGCCGAGAGGAGTCGGCGCCGGGGGTAGGGGGAGCAGGGAGCAGCGGCGGGAGGGGAAGGCAGTAGGCGGCGGCGGCATTAGAGGAGGGAGGAATCGGGAGAGGCAGAGAGGCCAGAGAGAGGCGGCGGCGTGAAGTGTGCGGGTGTGGGGGAGGAGAGGATTAGATAAGAGGGAGGAGGAGTGGGCCGCTGGGCCGCTCGGGAGGAGTGGGCCGCGAGTAGGGTTAGGCAGTGGGCTGGGTGTTTTTGTTTAATTTCAATTTATGTGGTTAATTGTTGCATGATATTTTCATTTAGAACAAAAGTCCTCCTCTGCTATTGTTAAATTAGAATTAATTTTTATTAGTGATAGATCATTTCATTGCAATAATTTTATTAGTGGTTTCCCTTAATTAGAGCAACATGTGTATGCATATGTGTATATGTGAGTGTGAGCTCACATATGTATATTTGTGTGTGCATGTATGTATACATGTGCATATATAATTATATAGATGTGTATGTATATGTATAGCAGTAGGAAGTTAGTTCTTTCAAAATTAATACTATAAATACCTATTTGGTTAAATTAGCCTCGGTATTTCAGAAACCGGTCAGGATCCAGTCCAAGGAGCATCTTCTACTTTTTGTCATTCCGATTCACGCTACTACTCAGGCAAGCTCCTTTTGACCATGCACCTAGTTATGTTAATTATAGTTGGTATTTTTCAGAAATGTTAATAATTTTGTTTAGTTGCATAAAAGTTAGTTCTTTTTATCCGATATGGGCGTGATGATGTTTATTTATGAGTTATTTGAGAAAAGAGAAGAAAAAGAAAGAGTAAAAGAGAGAGAAAGAGCTAGTAGCTGTGGTACTGCTGGAGCAGCAGGCCCACAGGCAGAGGTGTGTATATTCATACAAGAGTGTGTGTGTGTATAAATATATGGTGGGTAAAGGGGTTACGGGGAAAGGATGCAGAGAGGTTAGGGGACCCCTTTACATATGGATAGCATGTAAGGATTTAACCCATTTTCACTCGGTGTTAGGAACTGTAACTATCGTGCCAACCATCTCCCCGTCTTGAGCGGGCAGGATTCAGTAACCCGTTACGTTATCCAGTCCACCACATTGGGTAAGTATTTATGTGTGAGTAAGATATGGATGAAGCTCAGGACCAGTAACGCAAGTCTGGAAGTGAGTAAGTCCGAGCAGACGCTATATGCGTTAAGTGGAGTGTTGGGCCGGGAGCCGGTCCAACCAAACACTATTAGAACTCGGTGAAGCCCAAGTGAGCGACTTGGCACACCGACGGACAATAGATGGGCTGGTGGATGGAATAACGTAACCGGAGAAAGGTTCTGTGTTTTGAGCCTGATTCCGCACCTACGGCAGTGTGGAAAACCTAGTTCAGAAGGTTCAGAGCAGCTTTGGGTAAAGTGGTACAAAGCCTGCGCAGTGCTAATAAAATCATGAATTCATGCCAGTTCGTTGGAATGCGGACTACAGTGATCACTAGGGATCGTGCCTTACCGGGTGGAAAATAGACGGATTTATAATTAAAAGATGACAGATATTTTCGGGTAAAAGTTTACTTTCGAATAAAGGGTTAGAATTTGGACTTAAGGACATGAGAGCATATCAGTGCATTTATTACTATTATGCTTGCTGAGTACTGCGGTACTCACCCCTTACTATTACTCTCCTTTGTTAGACCCTACTTCGCTCCATGAATCGTGCGAGCAGGACGAGGGGGAGGCAAGCCCCGCAGAACAGGCAGGAGAGGAGGATGACGACGGCGAGGAGCCTGGTGAGGTGGACCACGTATACTTCGGCTGGGACGAGTAGAAGACCTAGCGGAGCGGGCGGGAGAGCCCTAGGGTATTAGCTATGCTTTTGTTAACTACTTTTGTAAAACCAGACTTGAAGCCCTGTGGCAACTGTTGTAATAAAGGCGACAGTATCATA
Organism: Melocanna baccifera; assembly: GCA_036346265.1. NCBI lineage: Eukaryota > Viridiplantae > Streptophyta > Magnoliopsida > Poales > Poaceae > Melocanna > Melocanna baccifera. The sequence goes on from CM070710.1 coordinate 13,525,967, forward strand.
TTATTATTCTGCTGCGCTACTCTGGTAAAGGCTTATTATTTGCCGGAGCAGTGTTTTACTGATCAGACAAATAGTAATCCGTATGTCACACATAATTATCCGAGGGATAATGACATGGGGGCCTCACAGTTATACTGCACCCCTAAGTATGACGAAGTATTGTTCTTTTAGAGGCAAAATTGTAACTTCGTTATTCTCCAAAGTTATCTAATCGAATCCGGTCAAATTGGATAACACGCTGGTCCCACCGATAACAGAGTACGTGAGTGAGCGATATTTGTGGATTCACACTGTAACCACGTCATCATCTTCCTAACGCACTCCTCCATTAATTAGGGTTCCTCCTAACGCCGACTTTTGGGTCAAACGATTGCATCGAATAAGGTTCTTCGGCGATGGTGCGGTGCATGTCCTCCGCAGCAGCCTGCCAACGAGAGCCTCTATTGATGCATGTGTGGAATATCACCTCTTGCTCCATCCGCCACAAGGATGCAGATTTACAAAGGGCCAATAAAAATACTTGCAAGACTGGATTCTTATTCGTATACTATGTGCAAGCGAATTGATCTTGTCACGCAATTGTAATAAGAAGCGGCCATGAACTGACATTTTTTGCATCGGCATTTTGCATCACCTTAATTTATCTCCAATTCTACTTAGATAAGCACGTATAAAAGTTTGTTCATGTTACGGTTGTATTAAAGTAGGGTTGCATGTACTCGATCCTTTCATTGAGTAAGTAATGGAAGCCATAACTCCCTTCCACTGTGTATGCATATGTTCCTTTTCGGATCGTTCATTCACCGACGGTGGGTCAGTTTGTTTGACGACAGCATCATGGCATCTTGTTGGATATCATGGAAATGAACAAATGAGTAGGGCGATGGAAAGATCCTTTCGGTTTTTAAGACGTTTCTATTCTTTGTTTGTTGCAAAGAGATTTAAGGTAAAATGTCCAAACTACCCCTTGTATATCAATGGTCAGATTCCATTTATACTTCATGATACTTAAGAAGTAGAAGGTGCCGTAAAAATTCTCTACCATAATCCACTGCAGTGCGAAATGGAGCCTTAGTGCTGAGCAATTGATTCATTTCACTCCAGCGCCTGCTACCTAGGTGTAATGACCAGTTGGGTTGGTTTGGTTACGTTGTTGTCTGAATTACTAGAATTTTGGGTGGGTTTACTTGTTCACTTATTATCCTTTTGTTTGTCATTTGTTCGTGTACTCTGGGGCGGGGAGCTCTCATTGCACCGTCAACTCCTTCGACTAGCAGTGCTTGTTGCCTTTCTTCCTTCTTTTGTTTCAGCAGAAATTAAAGTTTTGCACCTGTATATAGCTCCTGAATGTGATGCTTGGTGTTTATAAGCGAATGTAGCTACTGAAGTAGGATGGAAGAAAATATGGATTTTTTGGAGGACTGTGTAGTGGCGAGCTAGTGTTTAAATTGCAAAGATTTTAGCTGAAGATGACCTTCTTTGGTAACATATCTTGCACACTGTTGGCTGCAGACTCCATTTTGATTTGCTGTAGTGTATAGGTAGTTTGATACTATGCTAACTCTGTCGAGTACTTGTTACCTTGGCAAATTGTATCACATTTATCAAATAGATACATATGCTTACACTGTATCTTTTCACTGCAGGTCGTTATGTTGCTGGTTACCATCATTTTTTGCTGTAGTTCATAGTGGTATGGCAAGCATTTGAAAAACTGGGGAGCGAGCCTGCCGTGTGCTGTTTGCCGAAATCTCACTGCCTTTAGCAGTTAGTACTGTTGTGAGTGGTTGGCATACTTTTTCTTCAAACAGATGGTATCTACATGGCTGAATATTTTCTGTATCTTAGAAAATTGTCCTATCTTATAGGTCTACTTTATAAATCATCGGTACGATGGTATTCAGCTGTGGCAAGTTCAGGGCATTTCAGGCATTCATGAGCTTGTTTGGTTCTCATCTTTCATCTCATTCGTCTTTTTTGTATCCATCTACTTTCAATCTTTCAGAAGTGGCAGCCGTGGACAAGCCAACATTCCACATGTGGGAAACTGGAATAATGTGCAGCACCAGACATCCACAGGTAATTCCCAGATGGTTGGAATAATGTTTCAAAGAATATGTGTTATGAAATTCTTTTGTGCTGCTACGAAATTTCAAGCTATATTTTTCTATTTTTGCATCATGTTACGATATGCTTTGGCCTGTAGCATTCTAATTAACATCTATCTTGTAGATGGTTGGACAGGTAATTTGGTGCTTAGCTCACACACTATGGATTGGCAACTCAGTTGCAGTTGCGGCCTCCGTTGGATTAATTGGTCACCATCTATTTGGTGTTTGGAACGGTGATAGGAGGCTGGCATCACGCTATGGTGAAGCCTTTGAAGTTCTGAAGAAGAGAACAAGTGTTATGCCTTTTGCTGCAATTGTTGATGGACGGCTGAAACTACCCAAAGATTATTACAAGGAGTTCATCCGGTTACCATATCTCACAATCACAGCATTAACTTTGGGAGTATACTTTGCTCACCCGTTAATGCAAGCATCCAGCTACAACTATTGGACTTTTGAGGGCAAATTAGTAATTTCTCAATATGATAAATAAAAAAATGAGGGTCCTATCTGTCGGTGGGACAAAAGAAGGATAGGTTCGAAATCCTCATGAACTTGCGTAGAGAGAAAGTTCTGACCATTCGAACTTGCGCAGATGGAGAGTTCGGACGGTCCGAACATTCCAGCCGAAGAGATAAAGAGGAGGAGACCCAGTTTCAGCGGCGCCTCAGCTGGATCTGGACTTAGTCTCGGCGGTTCTTCGGTGGATGATTTAGGAGGCGAGTGGGGATGTGGCGATTGGAGAGGCAGCGGTGGAGGCACGGGCTGGCCCAGGCTCCTCGAAGCTGGCCGCTCGCAGCCACCAACACTGCAGCCCTCTACCTCATTTATTTAAAGCCACCATCTCTTCCTCCGTGAGCATCTTATCTTCGGATCTGGCATTTTATTCTTTTTAGTTTTCTTTTTTGTAGTCTTCGGGTTTGGAGAGGATTATGGGTTTTTGTGCCATCTTCTCTTAGAGCTCTCTCTTTTGGGTTCCCGAGTGTCCTGACTCTAGTAGAGTGAAAGAGGAAATTCGAGGGATTTACCTGAGAAAGGAAGAAGGCAGTGGTGGTCCTCTGTAGCTCTTGAGTGCACTCGGCTGGGTGTGCTTTGGTGATCCTATGCGGCATCTCCGACCCTCGACTTCACTCTTTGGTTTGTCGAGGTGTAAAGATTGGCATTATATCTCCACCAACCTTCGTCTTCTTGCTCAGCAAAGGGAGACGCTTGTTTTTTCTGGGACAACACTCCTTGCGTGCCTTACCTTGTGTGGTTCTTGTCTTGGTGATTTCGAATATCATCTGTACTGTGAGTTTTCGGCTGCTTGCTCTTTGCCATTTGCTTCGGATTTTCATTCCGTGGGTGATTGTGAACTCTATTTGAAATTGGTAAAGAGATATTGTGGGTTCAGATCAATAGCTCAATGATGATAATTATGGTCTAATACTGAAATTGAAAATTCAAATTTGAGCTCTAAATCTTTGCTCTAACTATCTTGTGACTCACTGTCCTGCATTCAGATACTTTTGAAATACATACACACACATACGGTGATCACTAGTTTTCATAATACATCTCTGTTAGCTGATTCAGCTTGTTGCATAACTTGTTGTGATTCTATATTCTAGACGTATATACCAAGTTACTTGACTAATTTAAGTGTTATTTGGTGATCACTTGCCATTGTCTTGTCTGCTGGCTGAAAGTATATATATTGTTGATAATATGAATTTAAGTCTGTCTAATTGTTCTAGAGCTAAATGTTTGAATCTCACTTGGCATATTCAATTCGTGAAGAGCATAGATCATAGTAGCAGGACGGCCAAGATTATATCTTGTGTAACCTTACGTCTGAGAGCACTAAATAACATCAAACTAAAACTTGAGCTTTATACTGGTTTTAGCTATTCGTTGTTTCATAAGAATACTTTACAAGTGTATTTCGACAATATTTTTATTACAAGGATTGTCTATATGCTTTTATATAAATGACATAGTAGAATTACATGTTTATATACAGTTTCTATCATATATATATACTGCTAGAAATGTACTTTAATTATTTTTAATTATGCTAAAATTAAATCTGAATATTTGCTTATACCGTAATATTTACAACACCAACTTCCCTGATAATACTACAGATAGATGTTCATATGCCATTCATTCGCTTCCTGAGAAATGTGTCCACAAACAGAACACAAGAAATAGAAATATAATGCTTTTGCAGTATTTACTTTGATGAACCCCAATCCCATGGTCTTGCACTTGTCATTACAATTAGGGGTGGAAATCGAGCCGGCTCGGCTCGGCTCGGTAAAAAAGAGGCTCGGCTCATTAGACTAACGAGCTAAAAAACAGGCTTGGCTCGGCTCGGTAAAAAGCTCGGGCTTAGCTCGTTAGGCTCGTTTTCTTTGTTTTTGCCGCCGCCCCCCTCTTCCTTCTATTCCTGCGCAGTCGCCCCTCCTCCTCATCTCCTCCCTGATGCCGCCGCTCCCTCTCCTCTGCTCGCCTTGCGCCGTCGCCTCTCTTCCCCTTCTCCCTTCTCGCCGCCGCCTCTCTCCCCCTTCTCCCTTCTCTCTCTTTCCTCCTCTCTTGCCGCCGCCGCCTGCTACTGGGCTCCTCCACCCTCACCGCTGCCGCCTGCTGCTCTCCCCTCTCCCCCTTACGCTGACGCCTCTTTCTCCCCCCTCTTCTTCTTTCTTGCCGTCGCCATCTCCCTTCTCCTCCCCTTGCGCTGCCGACCTCCCGCGCCCCGCGCCGCCTCCTCGCCGACCCGTTGCGCCGCGCGCCTACCAGATCCGGGCCTGGGGCCTGATTCGACCTCTCCCCGTGCGCGTCGACTACTCCGGTCGCCAGATCATGACCTCTGCCCGTGCGCGTCGACGAGAGGCCCACGACGAGGGGAGGTGCGGCACCGTGGCGGCGGCCGGATCTACGGCGAGGGGAGTGGGTGGAAGCTCAGACGAGCAGGAGGGGAGGGGAAGGGGGTGGAAGCTTAGACGGCGCCAGATCAGGAGTGCGTTGGCGTCGGCCGTCGGGATCGCCGGATCGGGATCTAGGGTTGAGACTGTCGGTCTGTGCGCCGGATTTGGGAGTGCGTCGACTGTGTTGACTGTCAGTCTGTGTCGGCTCGGTGCGTCTTCACTCGGGCGAATGGGCGTTTGGGCGATGCGTCTCAGAGCAGCAGATGGGCCGACCCGAGCCATCTTCACTCGCGCAGATAGGCCGGACCGAGCCATCTTCACTCGCGACCGAGCCTAACAAGCCTTACGAGTGGCTCGTGAGCCAGCTCGAGCTCGGCTTGTTAAGGAGCCAAGCTCAACCTCCGGCTCGGCTCGTAAATGTCACGAGCCGAGCCGAGCCGAGTCGAGCCTGTATCGAGCCGAGCCGAGCCGCGAGTTTCGAGCCATATGTCCACCCCTAATTACAATACTGGCCCGCTTGCACATTTCCTTGGTAAAATAGGTCTACCGAAAGAGTACCCAGGTGATGCTAAATGAAGTTCGAATCTTGAAGATCATGGATTGGAGCTGCAGCTTGCACGCTTCCAAAGACTTGTCATGAATTGTGCATATGACGAAAAATGGTGGCCCTACATGGGAGGGCATATTCTGTGCGTTCAAACCTAGAGTGCACGGTCCTTCTCTCTCTCTGGTACTTTTTCTTCTTTCTTTTTCATTCTTTCAAAAAAAATGTTTCATTGCCGCTGACGACGCCGCACTGTCAGCGCTTCGGGCCACCGCGCACCCTCGCGTCGCGCGGCGCGCGCGACAGTCATGCGCGTAGAGCATGGCATGTCGTATGATATTTTTGTATTAGCACTTTGAAGGAATAATCTTTTTGTCATAATTTTCTATGCTTCATACCTTGTTTCAGCAGTGTGATTTAGTCGTCTGGATCATCAAGGCTGATATATTATAGCGCTCAGGTGGCCTTCTACAATGTCTTCTAGCAGCAGAAAATACTGTAGTATACTGTAGCATTTTTCACGTAGTGTTTTTTTTGTTTTTTTGAATTTTTGAATTTTGTTTTTTTCTCGTATTCCTTTGCATTGTCCGCTCCAGATTAGCATGCCGTTTTTATTTTTATATTTTTTTTAAATTTAATTATGCTCAATAAACCAAATCAGCTACAGTAAAAAGTAAGTTATCTACAGTAAAATTTCAGCAAAAACTAAAAACCATCGCTATTCCAACGCTACCATACCGTAGGACATTGCTGAATACTGAGCAATAGGGTCCAGAAAGAGACCACATGGAAGCTGGCCGAGAGGCTGCGATAAGTTGGGCTATTCAGGTTTCAGTCTTTCAGGTACCGACTAGTTGTGTAAAGGAATCGTGCTAATTTGGAACCGCAAAAGCTTTTGAATATTTGCATGTGCCGTGCCGTTAGTTACTCGTACCCAACAGCTTCGAAACCAAGAGCACTTGGTTCCTGTGGTTTCTTCCCGGTCGTCGTTTTAGGACTTTTTTTTTTTTATCATCCATGGATTGCCATGCATGACCCATTAGCAGCCGTACGAGTTGTTCATCTTACAAGTGAGATGATGCGGTATGCCGGTGTGCATGTGCTGAGTGCTGCTCTTTCGTGATGTTTCTGTCTTTGGAACACTAGAGTGGACCACGTGCTTGTAACAGATTTATTATAGAGAACATTTGGCGAATGTTTCGTCTGATTTTAGTAGTAAAATTGCCTCTACTTTTCGAAATCTGGAACGGGCTAATTTGAGGTTGCACACGAGCTTCTCTTCTTACGGAATGGATGTACACACTTTCGACTCACCACCTCCCCTTCCTCTCCCTCTCCCTCGGTTGACCAGCGGATGCACCACGCCGCGTCCGCCGTCGCCGCCGCCCGTCGGCTTCCCCGTTCCTGGCCACCATCGCTGCGGCTGCTGTCCCCAGCTGAAGTCGCTGAAATCGAGTTGAAGGTTCTTCCGGTCGAGTTGATTTTTTATCGAATTGAGATGAAATTCTTTTGGATCGAGTCGAAAGTTAGTGGAATGTGTTGTAAATATTTTGGTATAAGCATATATTTAGATTTAATTTTAGCATATTTACTAAGGACATAAGTATAATATAAAGAGCATATAAATGACTTACACTACTACAAAAAGCCTAATACTAGATGCTAAATCACAAACAGTTTTGTGAAACCGTCTGTGATGTACACTATCATAGACGGTTTTAATTTAGAAACCGTCTGTAATGTTTGTGGCAGGAAAGGGAGTATCACAGACGGTTCTTACCGATGAACCGTCTGTGATACTAGAATATCACAAACATGTTTATATTAAAAACCATATGTGATAATACAGATTACATTACTACAGAAATCATCATCACAGACGGTTCAAAAACGTTATCATAGACGATTTTATGAACCGTCTGAATTGATGGGTCAGTGATAATCGAAGGTTATCACAGACGATTTATGAACCGTCTGTGATAAATACAATACAGACAGTTTGTAACTAGAACCGTTTGTGAAAAACACTATCACAGACGGTTCTAGTTTAGAATCGTCTGTGATGTATGAGTGTCACAGACGGTTCTAAACTAGAATCGTTTGTGATGTGTGAGTATCATAAACGATTTTTTTAGAACCATCTGTGATAGTGAACTATAAACGGTTTATACTACAAAACCGTCTATGATAGTTTATTCTATACCTAGAATTTTTTTTTCTATTTTTTAGTTAACCTTAGGAAATGTTAGCTATGTCTACGATATCAAACATAGCAGAGAATATTTTATTTCCATTACAATCCACCATTACAATATTACAAGATTACAATTTACCATTACAATATCACAATAAAATATAGTAGAGAACATTCTATTTACTTTCCATTTACATTACAAACCAAGCAACCCTAACCCCACAAAAATAACTCGAGTAGGCCTTCTTGACGGCTGCCTCACTATAAGCTCCTAGGCAGCCCTAAATGCCACAAAGTAACAATAGAATTATCGTAGTTACAGAATCAAATACTAGAAGAAACAATAGAGGGAGGTGCTGGCTGGCTGACCTGGTATGCGACATTCAAATCGTCTGCACTCGCTTCCATCAGGTCGATCGAGGAGGAGCCTGGAGAGATTTTGAGCGTATAAAGGGTAGGGAATGGGTTCAGGTGAGTATTTATAGGGGAGAGAGAGGTGGCATGATCTGTAGGGTGTAGGTTGGTCAGTTTCTATTGGCTGGAATTGGGTTGGGGATGATTGACGGGTCCAGCGGTCAGAGACCAATTTATCACAAACTGTTCTTGATAAGAACCATCTATAAAAGCATCGCTGTGTTATTGGCTATATATATACCGATACAATATAAACAACTAGTCTCAAAATATGAAATAACAAAGTTCTGTGGCTTACATATACTTATTTGAAAGGTTTTGACGAGATCTATAACTTTGCAGTTGAGATAAACCCCAAATTTCGAAGGGAAGATCAAAAAGTTTGGTAAAAACAGAAATAAAAAATTTGTGATGCAAATTTGAGACTAAAGATGGCCGATTTTGAGGGTCTTCGAGGGCGACTAGCACAAGTAGATCATTTTTTTTGGATTGGGCTTGTCGTATGCAAAAGTTATACCTGTTTTACTGAAGGTGTGTCAAAACGAAATCCTACTCGAATTCAGGTAGAAAATTATGAAATTTTAGGGATGTGCGAGACGGGAAACATATCACAGACGGTTTGTAATACAAACCGTCACCGTCTGTGAAGTTATCACAGACGGTTCTTAATAAGAACCATCTGTGATATTGCCAATATCACAGACGGTTCTTAATAAGAACTATCTGTGATATTTTCGCAATATCACAGACGATTCTTATCAAGAACTGTCTGAGATTTCATTTAATACTGATAATTTTTATGAATCATCTGTGATGAGGTGTCTAATATAAACTTTTTTGTAGTAGTGTTATCTGGCTATGGCATCATGGTATGTGGTTACTATTCAAGCCATATGCAGCAGTTCTTATCTGAATTTTGTTTGTTGGTTACAATGTTAGGTGATCAGTACTTATCGAACCTTATTACGGTGGTTACTAACTATGCAAGTAGTAAACTCCATCAATTCAACTATTTATCTGATCTTAGGATGGTGGTTACGAAAGCTCCTAAATGCATCACTACTCATCCGTATTTAGCATGGTTATCTGACTCTGTAGTAACTCTATAGTTTACCGTGCCATGCTCACCAGCTCAAGTTCTGATGTTGTGATGAACTTTGTGCTACTACTTAGGTTTATTTGACATTGGAAATTTGGTAGGCTGCCATGTCGTCCGGGAGCGCGAGCAGCAGCAGCAGTGGGGGCGGGCGGCACGCCACCGTGGGCACACGGGCGGCGAAGCGGGCACGGTTGATGTGCGCGAGGAGGAGGTGGAGCACCAGGCCGGCCAGCTCCAGCTGCATGTCCGACCATGATGGTGTTACGAAACTATTGACTTATGGGTAAATACCTAAACTATCTCTGCTTTACTATTATATAAATAGAGGGCTTTGTGCCATGTAAAGAGACAGAGATCAATAAAGATTACGGTGGTGTTCCTCTCTCTCTTTGGTGTTCATATGTGATTATTGGATTTCTTGGAAGATTGTATTGTGTGTATGCATTACTGTTCGTCGATCTATATTATTTCTCAACACGTTATCAGCACGAAGACTCTACGAAGGTGTACGGTATGTAAATCACACATAAATCAATTATGCATTGCTATTTATGTTCATTCTTGATTAATTCTATATTCTCTAGCAATGCAATGCGTAGATCAAATCTTTGTTACATTTTCTAGCAATATGATGCTTCTGCTAGATCAATCCGAAACATAATGTCTCTGCAAGCAGTACCGAACATACAAGAATAAATCGACTGGGTCGATACCCTATGCGCATGATTATTCACACTGCAAATCTACCAGATCAAACATTTAAATGTTAGATCGGAATCAATATCTGATCTATGGGCCTGGAGAGGAAAAACCTCGCACGGCAGCCGCCGGCAGCGGATTTGCCGCCACGGCACTCACTGGCAGATACCATGGCAGCCACGGCACTCGCTGGCAGCTGCCGCGGCACCGCGCGATCCACCGGTGCCCGAAGCGCCGATCTACTGCCATGGCAGCCACTACAATACCGATCTGCTGCCATGGCAATCGCCGGACGCCGCGCCCCTCGGCGCCCTGCCGCCCCTCGCCGTAGGCCCGTGCCACACCTTGGGACCGCCGCGCCATGGGGCCGTCGCCTCCGCGCTGCGGTAGGGCTGCCGCTCGGTCCTGCGCCGCCGAGCTGCGCTTTGTGCCCGGCCGCGCGCCGCTCGCCCGCCCGCAGCTGCGCCGACCCCGCACTCGCGCCGCCTCTGCTGCTGGCTGCTCTCGCCCGCAACAACGACGATCGCCCCCACGACCGCCCGCGGCGGTGCATCCGCCGCCTCGCCACGGCGCGCGCCGCGAAGCGGCGAAGCATAGCGCTGGGCCACCGCCCGCGCGCGCCGCGCCGGGCCGTCGGCCGCGCGCGCCGTCTCTGCTGGGCGCAGCTGCTCCGCCGCATCCCACACCCGGCTGGATCCGAAAAACAGGGAGAAGGGGCGGCAGTTACGGCCGGAAATGGGGGGAGGTGGTTGAGGCCGAAAATGGGGGGAGAAGTGCCTGTTATGGCCGGAAAAAGGGGGGGTGGGGAGGCAGTAATGGCCGGAAGTCTCTGGCCTCCCACCATTCGGTTGGTGAGGATAAGGTTACGACATTTTTGCAAAAGGACCCTTCGGCTCCTCTGAAATTTTGGATTATGCGAAATCATGATCATGATTATGCGAAATTTCCGGCTCCGGCTCCTGGTGTATAACATTTGCACAGAGGCCCCGTTTTCTTCGGCCCAAAGAAAAAGAAGGGGGCGCAGCCGGTTGGTGTTATTTTATGATTTAGTCCTTGAATTTTTTTAGTAAGTTAAATAATACTGCTGACAATTAAATGTAATCATGATGTTTGACCCCGAAGTCTGTCAAAATTGCGAATAAGTCCAACAGACCCAATTTGGCCCTAAGATAATTATTTTTTTGATTATATGAGCTTGCCTATTGTCTCTTTAGCATTTGGCATTATTATATGTTTTCATTTGTAGATTATATAAGCTTCGTTATGATCTATTTAATCTTATGGCATTATTGTTTACATTTCTGGAATTATTTTTATTCAGTATATCTTTTCTGCTCTTTTAGCAATTCTGAAAATTGCTCATTAATTAGCAAAAAAAAAATTATCAAAATTAACAAAAAATTCCAGAAAACCCTAAACACATGGTTTTTAGGTATATGGGCTTCCGTAAATTTGTAAAACCTTAGACTTAGTACACCTCGGAAGCATCATATCTCTTTATGGTTTATTTTCTAGCATTGTATGTTTGGGGATTTATTTAATGGGTTAGTAATTCTGAAAATTACTTAAATACCTTAATAATTATCAGATAATCCCAAAGATTGCTAGGAAAATCTGGGAAATAATACTTTATCTACTGAATAGATAAAAGTAAATATATACTATTTACACTCATTTAATGCAGTTGAGATTTCTTACCAGAAGTAAGCATGTATAAAACTGCATGAATATTATACGATATTGGGCATCAGTAAGTGGATGTTTGCACGTCCCGAATGGCTGCAATTGTATCACCTAGACTTATTTCATTAGCATACAATCACATTGCTGTCAAGCATGACGATGATGAAGCTGTACCCTTTTGCCGCTGAAAGGTAAAAACTTAGTAGTTGGTGAGGTATCGCCTCTACTCTACTCGGGAGTGTTACTAGTAACCCTAAAGGCACTTTGCCAGGATCTATTGCTCCTTTTAGGACCAGAAGTCCGCATGCGAGTATTACTCCGTTTTGCACCACATTGTCTCTGGACTGAGTGTAGGTAACTCGTATGTTACCAATAAACAGGTGCATTCATAATAAAGAATATACCTATGGTGAACAATATGGAGGCCAGCAGCATTCTCCTAGTTATCCCTTAGCCTTACTTAGATGCCATTTTTCTACATGGGTAGCATCAATCTTGCCCATAAAGAGCAACTCTTATCTTTTGCTGAAACTATGTATTAGAAAATTATTTCCCAGAAACCATAAATATTTGGTCTAAGCTGTTCTGTTAAAACCTTATCCCCGCTGAATAGTCGCTTAATAGAACACATTGCCAATAGCATATCTTACCTGAAGTAAGATTTAATTAATCATGCATGGAATAACATTTGTAAATATTATGCCTGATATTCCAAAGGAATAACATGCCTCAGCTCATTATTGCCCAGATGGCAACAGAAAATATGTCCCTCTTGATGAAGGAATCTAGTCAAATATTGAATTCCAGAAAGATCACCTCGACTAGACAACACTATCAACCCTAAAGACTGGAAGTCTATATACAACCCTTATTTTCCATATTATAAAGTGTATGATGATTTCACGCCAATAACATTATACTCTTGAAGTAGTATAATAATAAATTATCGCTCTAAGATAATTCAAAACAAATGCTAGAAGCATGCGTTCTCATTTGGAATTTTATGGTTGGCATGAAAAGGGGGAGAAATTGGGACATATGAAGCATATCCTAGGTCAAAAACAGAAGCGAATAAGTCTGAAACTATATATTTGAGAGATAATTGAATTTACTATCCACTGTTGGAAAATCATTACAACCCTCGAAGGGTAATTGATTTGTCTCCAGTAATATGCTAGTCGCCAGCATGCGACCACATACATGGGTATTACAAGGTAGCATGAAGCTACCACACATATACCACTGGAAGCTATAACAATTTGCCTGAAGCACATATAACTCTCAAAATATTAGACGACCTATTGGATATTAATGATCCCGAATGATCTAAATATGTCATATTCAGTTGACATTATAAATTGTAACATGCATATAAATTACCTCCCAAATTAATCACATATATTCCTGAAGAATAATTATTCTATTTGGGAGGTTAAACTAGATGTATATTCCAGCAGAATATATATAAATATATTCCATGTAGATTAATCGTCAGGCGTGTTTTATGTGATAGTGTTATATTCATACTTTTGCCAACATCCTGAAGATGTACTTTATGTTGTCAAAGCATAATGCATGTTACACTAACATAAAACCTGAAGTTTTGTGCGATCTAAATTTAAAGTCAGAAGTATGAGAAATTAGATCATAATATTGGGCAATATAAGAAGCTAGAATATTTCTGTTATCGCAGATCAATAACCCAACATATATTTGGGATAATCTACTCGAAGTAGAGATGCGCAGTTATCCATGCCACTGCATTAATAAATATCTAGCTCACTGCATTAAGAAAGAAACCCCAATCAAGGATTAGTGCGTATCATGAGACTAATCATTTCCCATATGACAACACCACCGCAGCATACTGAGGGGATTTTAAAGTATGCTATTAAGCAAGATCACATCTCGGCATTAGGGGGAGAATAATGTCCAAAACATTTGAATGCCGAGATATTTTCCTGAAGAAAGATCTTTACTACATGGTTCACGCACTAATTAAGCTAAATATAAGTTTAGCTGATACTCCTGTACGCCAGAAGCGGGGAGACTGCCAGATTTCCTTGCTCATCGCATGAAGGAGTTATATAGTATTTCCTTGAAGTAAATATATCGCTAAGTTTGGAATACTCCGGGTTGAATAGTATTTCCATCTTTGTGAAATTGACTGAATAGTCAGTAACCTAAATTCTACGGGGACGCCTGTGGATCTAAGGTCTGATGACACTAGTCAACATAATTGTTAATACTCCTTGAATACTCCAGAAGAAAATTCACCAAGAAGGTGGAATACCTCCTGAAGAGGCTCATCCTGAAGATGAAAACCCCCAGTAATAAAGTGTGCACATATTATACTACTGGGAACACGGAACTACCAAAAGATTTTCGTTTTTGGGAAATGAGGAAGTTTTGGTTAATATTGAAATACACTCAATTATGAGGATATTCGGAGAAAAGTTGTCGACAACTAGTTTGCCTCTAAAATTGCTAAAAGTTTCTCGCATGAGAACAATCCGGAACCAAAGTCCATGGCCGAACATCTAAAGTGTTCATATCGGGTCGAAATGATAGAAAGCAATTGAGGCTGAACCAAAATCGCAGATAAAAGTCTTGGAACCAGTTCGTCCAGACTTGATGGGTCATTATAAAATAATGAGGTGGTGAAAGCAATGGTTCCAAGATCCCTGTAGAGATCTATATTCTCCTGTTATAAATGAAATAATGTTCTGTTATATAATAACTCTGGCAGATGACATGAATGAGATATGCAGTTATCGGATTCTGAAAATCCTTGATGGGATTCTTGAAGGAACCCAAAGCTCGATCCCTGAAGGACTCGATGTTTTAATGAGAAAGTAAATTGCAACATGTATACATTTGTATACAAAACTTATACCTGATGAACTCTTACTTGAAGAAAGAGTATCCCCGAGAAGAGAGGGCATTTCCCTAAAGAGAAATCACCAGTTTATCGAAAATACACCAATGATTATGTGATCCCCATGAATGGATAAGGACCCATCCAAGACCCAAGGAAATGAAATGAGGAGACTAAGAACCAGAAATTCGTTACATAAGCACATATGAAGTGCATCTCCTATCAGAAGTTAATGGTGTGGCAATATCCTCTATTACCACAAAGGCATCATATATTTGGTGTTAAATGGCAAATTTGTTAATCCATTGAGTGCCAAAATTAAGACCGGTTAGTATGACCATACTTTTAGTTCTATAGAACACATTTTTGGTCATGGTAACACTCAAGGATGATTGCTGAATGTTAAAGATCCTGAAAGGGTTCGATGAGTCACATCCTGAAGAAATGTGACACTACAATTAATTACCCCCATATCTTGATAAGTACACTAGCCTGCACTTATTTCTTAAAGGCAGTGTGATAATAGGATTTCACCAGAAGTGGTCTTCAGGGGGAGTATATGCTAAACTTTTATAGTTATGCATAAGATTCAGAAAATCTTAACTTTTGTCAAACCCAGAAGGTATTGACTTAATGATCACGACCTTAAAGATTTTACCACCTATTGATATAAATCCAATCGATGGACATGATAAAGGTCTTGAAGCTCATAATATATCCTGAAGATAGTTTATGAATCTTAAAGATAAGTATTGTAAATCCTGAAGATAAGCGTTGTACTCTTTTCCCTTAGTAAGTTTTTTCCATTGGGTTTTCTTGCTTGAAGGGTTTTTAATGAGGCAACAACTGCAACACAATTTTAACGTTTGCTATGTACTCTTTTCTCCATTCCTTTTTTCCCACTGGGTTTTTGGAAGGAGTTTTTAATGAGGCATATGCATATCGTGGTATGAAGCCTCACGAGAATGTATTTGGCTTAGACGAATGGTTACCCACATCCAGAAGTCATGTGGTGTGAACACCATTACAGACCCCACTATTATCTATGAAGATAATGCCGCTTGTGTTACATAAATGCAAATGAGCTATGTTAAGAGTAATATCACGAAGTATATTACTCCTAAATTCTTTTATTCTCACGAGCTCCAAAAGAACGAAGAGGGAAGATACAGAAGGTAAGTCTTGTGATAATTCGACATATTTATTCACAAAATCTCTCACAATTTCTAGCTTCCAGAAGTGTGTTCGAGGCATTGGTATGAGACGACTTAGAGAATTACAAGGTTCAGGGGGAGCGAATCCCTGAACCATAGCCTATATGTAAAGCCAGAAGACTTACATGATCCTGAAGATCTAAATGTTACACTCTTTTCCCTTTGTGAGTTTTTCCTGAAGTTTTCTCACGCAAGATTTTTAATGAGGCAACAGGTGTCACAAATAACGGATGCGATGCACTCTTTTCTCTATCCCTTTTTTCCCACTGGGTTTTTGGGAAGAGTTTTTGATGAGGCATGTGCATACTGAGGTATTTGCCCAAGGGGGAGTGTTACGAAACTATTGACTTATGGGCAAATACCTAAACTACCCCTGCTTTACTATTCTATAAATAGAGGGCTTTGTGCCATGTAAAGAGACATAGATCAATAAAGATTACAGTGGTGTTCCTCTCTCTCTCTGGTGTTCATATGTGATTATTGGATTTCTTGGAAGATTGTATTGTGTGTATGCATTACTGTTCGCCGATCTATATTATTTCTCAACAGATGGCACCGTGTACGGCATCGCCTCAGCCATCGGTCAAGCCGTTCTTGCAAAGAACAGCGAGAAACACAGTAGTGCACCCGGTTGAGCTCCTCCCTAAGGTCATCTTCCTACTCAACGTACATCCACCTACGCAGCCACCTACGCAGCCACTTATGCGCCAGCTCAACCATTTCTTTTAACAAATGGAGAAAACGACCTACGACACAAACAAAGACAAGTTTAAGATAAGTTTAGAGAGCTAAGAAAGCAAAATACAAATTTTAAAGTAAAGTGGTACAATCTTATAAATTTAAGGAGCTACTGTGCAATTTTCTGAAAAAAAAGAAAAAAGGACGTGGGCCACCACTTCCAACTCTAGTGGTGACACGGCACTCTGCGCCGTTTGCACGACGCCTAGTAGCTCCTATAAAAAATCGATGAGCAATTTCACTGGCATATTTATATTGTTGCCATTTCAAAACATGGCAACTTGTGAAATGCTACTCTAAAATATGAATTAGGGAAATGCTACTCTAAAATATGTTTGCTCAATCTTTTGGAGAAATTTTATTGTATCACAGTGTACAAATGGGAATATACATTGCGCCAATACAAGGACGATGCGTGGCAAGGTGGGCTACGAAACACTTTCCTCATCGTCGAAGTGTGGACATATGGGTTCTTTTGAACTGTAGTTTTGGTTTTTGGTTTATGATTTTTTGAATTCTGGCTATTCGCGAGAGATACTACGCAGAGGAAAATAGTCGTATGCGATTTTGACCGATATAGTTGAACTCGGTACAATGTCTATTATAATCTACCTGTAGATCTCATCTTAAAAAAACATACCATTTAAAAGCTAATTATTATAGTAGGAAGTGATATGCAAAAAAAAAATCCAACCATTAACAAGTAGAGAGAGAGAGAGAGGAAAACTAGTAAGTGACTTTTCCAATTGTGTGAGGAAATTTTCCAATTGTGTGAGGAAAATCTCAGTGAGTGATTTCCAAAAGAGTTAGGAATTATGTGATTTTACTCCAACAGCGCCGCTACTGCTGCCAGCCCCTGTCCTCTCCCTCACATTCCCCAGTAGCACCGTCCTCTTCTTGATCGCACCACTAAAGCCCAAGAAACCAGCAAGAGAACACCATGGACGTCGACACTATCGGTAGCGGCAGTGGTTACTTCTTTAGCTCATCGGCTAGCCCCATTGACCATCTCTTGCTTTCAAATTATCCTCATCATATGCCTATGCGACACCCCGAGAGTGCTACAGTGGCGGCAGAGGCGATGTGGAGTTTGAACAGCGTAAGCATCGGTGAGTTCATAAAGCTATTTGGAGAAACGATTTCTCGAAATCGTTTGAAAAGTCATCTCGTTTATTTAGATTTTTTAGAGAAGCAAAAACTAGAAATTGAAAGACATTCCAAAAGCCCCCAAACTAGTGCCAATATTATTATTTAGCAAGAATCTAAAAATGAACACGAAATTGTTTTACTGGGCTTAGGCACTGCTCAACACAGCGGCAGCTTCTGGCTGCGCGGTGAGCGTTCAAAATACTGTAGCATTTTTGTTTTGTAGTGATTTTTTTGTTTTTTATATTTTGTTTTTTTCCCGTATTCCTTTGCATTGTCCGTGATATGTTAGCATGTCGTTTTTATTTTTATATTTTTTAAATTTAATTATGCTCAATAAATCAACTCAGTTACAGTAAAAAATTAAACAGTTATAATACAATTTTAATCAAAAATTAGAAACCATGGTATTCCGAAAGCGCGTCCAACCAAACAAACCCAGCGTCGAGTGTCCCATTTCCGTAAAAGGTAATCCCGTTCTCCCGATAAAACATAAAAACCGATCACGCTTTCTCAGAGGGTCTAGAAAGTAGAATCAGCGTGTGGATCTCGAATCAACAGCTCCCACAAACCCTAGCTAACCTTGCATCGGCGGCGGCGGCGAAGAAAGATGATATACGACGTGAATTCCCCACTCTTCCGCTCTTTCCTCAGCCAGAAGGGCGGCGCCTCCGACAAGAGGTAACCTTCCCTTCATCCATCCGTCTTTACAGAGCACTTGCCCCCCTTTTGTTTTCTTGATTCGGTTCCGCGAGCTCTTTGTTCGAACTAATTGATGCGATGTAAGAGATTTTTTCTCTTCTCGATATGCGGTGGTTCTCTCATCGAGGGATTTGCTCTAGCGTCTGATTTGTGCATATGTCGTTGTTCTTGATCGGTAGAGATGTCAGGGGTGTGTGAGCGATTGCTCATTCGCAGTTGTACGAGAAACAAACTGGTCATAACAGAGCGTACGTAGTGCATAGCTAGGTGAGAGATTATTTCACTTCAGGACAAATTGACAGATCAGAGGAGTAGTACGAAACAGCAAGGGTAGTGGAGAGAAAAAGCTAACAACAAATATTGTTGTGTTTTAAAACCGGTCTTGCGCCTTTGTGGTGTTCTCTCAGCAATCAGCACTGCACATGGTATGTTTTTCCTCCTTCGGCACATGTATCTTCTGCCCAAACATTGGACAAATGGACTTCTTGGTGCTTGCAGCAACTTTTTGGCTGGTGCAACATTTCGTGATTAAAGTACTTATCCAGATTGATTCGCAATCCACAATTGTTTGCCACAATGCCTTATTATCTAAAATTTTTATCGCTTACTTTGATACTCCCGAATAGCCGTATGATCCTAATGGTGTTCCAAGTTAAGGTCGAAAGATTATTTGATATTGTCAAATAGCCATATGATCATAATGGTGTTCTAAGATAGGATGGAAAATCTTGTAGATTTAAATAGGAGTTATAGTGGTATCCTAGAAGGTTTTCCTTGTGTTGTTTATCTTACTTTGGATATGAAGTAACTGGCAATTCATTAACATGTCATTGTTGTAAGTGTACATGTCATGACGTCACTGTTACTGTGTTATGAGAGAACCGCTGAGAGTGCAACGAACCTGTGCCTTTGAGGATAATATTTAGCTGTTTTCGGAGGGGATGAATATTGATGCTTTTAGTCTCTCTTTTAGTAAGTGAACCACATGATCCTTCTGTGATTGATTGTAGGAGGCGATGAACTGTGCATGTGCTTTCGACAGCATAGTTATTAAAACCGGACCGTATCAACGGTTGAACCAGAAAAAATGGGAACCGGTGACCTTAACGGCTTGGTTTGCTTTAAGGACAGTTCATGTAATCAGACCAGAAAAAAGGGTGAACTGGCCAGTTTTTTGATAAACCAGTGAACCGGATGGTTCCGAGTGAACTGGGCGGCTCTTGTTCGTAGGCAAAATACACTGGGGTCAGATGAGTTGGCTGCCCGGGCCCAATAGGCCCGATATGTGTGCTTTGAGCATTGGAGAAGGGGGAACAACGAGCAAGGGTTCCTCGCAGTCGCCACCACCCCATGATCCCATCTCATTGTCTCTCACCTCCATTTCCATTCTCCA
The DNA here is from genome assembly GCA_036346265.1 of Melocanna baccifera. Taxonomy (NCBI): domain Eukaryota; kingdom Viridiplantae; phylum Streptophyta; class Magnoliopsida; order Poales; family Poaceae; genus Melocanna; species Melocanna baccifera. The sequence continues at coordinate 13,545,691 of CM070710.1, forward strand.
TTTATTCCTTTCTTACTATTGTTCTCCACCTTCCTCCTCTCAATCAGAGAGGTCAGATCTAATTCTGGCGTGCCGCCGCCACCGGGAGCCCAATCCATGGCGCCATGAGGCTATAGGCGGGCGATGGCCATCACATCCGTGAGGCGCAAGGCCTTGGCGGGAGTGGTGGCAGCTGTGCGTTGGGGGTGCCCTGTGGCTTCAGAGTACGAAAGCTAGATCAAAGATGTTTGCATGCTAGGAGGAGTTCTCATTTGCATTGTTTCGTTGTTGAGAGCGACTTGTATTTCATTCTGGCTTTTTCTTACTTGATTTCTTATTATCTCTACTATGATTCAAGTGAACATGATTTCTCTTTGCTCTTACAAATGAGTAAACATGTAGTAGTTTACATCATCTTTGCCTTGTTCCTTTGTAAGCATCCAATTTTGTCCAGACAAAAATTTGTGTCCAGGTATTTATAAATCATATTTAGAATTTTAAAAATCCTAAATTACTATGTTAATATTATTTTGAAAACCGTTGGTTAGACTGGTGAACCGCTGGTCCGACCGGTCAACTAATGTTCTAGCTGGTTCACACACTGGTCCAGTAGTAACTATGTCTGACAGTGTTTGACAAGCCTGTAGAATATTATTTTTTTAATGCCCTTTTAGGAGTTATTTGAGTTTGATGAAGTATCGTTCTGGGGACCTCGACCAAGTAGTTGGGTGGGTTGAAGATGGGGAACAAGTGTTGCAGCAATGCATATATGCATATGCTACTTATCTCTTCGTTGTTTTGTCATGTTTGATCATATATCCTGAGTGATGATAACATGAATCACATATAAAGTTGCCAAGTTTGAAGAAGCTTCATTATAGAAAAGGTAGAACTGCCAAACCCAGATATGCTTGAAAGATTTGTATGTATCCTGAAAGTATACGTTTTTTTTCTCTTTTTTGAATATGGGGAACAAGTGTTGCAGCAATGCATACATGCATATGCTCTTCGCTGCTTCTTCATGTTTGATAATATATCCTGATTGATAATAACATGAATCGCGTATAAAGTTGCCAAGTTTGAAGAAGCTTCGTTATAGAAAAGATAGAACTGCCAAACCCAGATATGCTTGAAAGATTTGTATGTATTCTGTAAGTATACATTTTTTTTTCTCTTTTATACTACCTAAGAACACATTTTTGTCAATATTCGGTTGGGTTCTTTTCAACTTATATGTGGTTTATGCTTGTACCGTCTGCAGTAACTAACTTTTAAACGGTGCGTTTTTTTAAGATGGGATCAATAGCAAAGTTATAGTAAAAAATGTGTTGAGTTCAGCTGTATCGGTCAAAATTACATGTGACTATTTTCCTCTGCGTACTGCATCTCACGAACAGCCAGAATTCAAATATTTAAACCATAAGCTATAAGCTGTCGGCCCAAAAGAACCCACCCTTCAATGCATGTCCTATACACTTCATATTCAGTCATACGTGAGATGCTACTATTTTAAAGATTGGACTGACCATTTCATTGTTTGAGTAGGACATGTAGAATGAAATGTTCAAAAGGATTTGGATATTGAACAGTATCAAACATTATGCTGGAGTCCTTTTATGGCATCAACATCATAAGATATATTTAAATTAATGTGACCCGCACAAGGACTATTTAAATTCATATGATACATAGCACTGAGTTCTGCTGTATTTGGTTGTTCTGGAACTATTATATTGACTACAAACATACAAAGCAGTCTTGTACTGAGGAAACTGACTTTGTTATTGATTATTCATTAGTCACAACAGATTGTTTCCCCATAGTGTGTAAGCTGCTTGTGGTTGAACTAGTGCACATGTATAGATGCAAAATGCAACTGCAAAGGAACTACTTCACGATATTACTAAACATAAAACCTTTAGTTGTCCAAAAGCCAAACTTTTATTTGGTTGTGGTTCTGGTGAGATAAGTTCATTAATGATGAATCCACTTCAAAAAATGTAATGTTCTGTTTTGTCATCTCTGAACTTGCTTTTCTTTTTTGTGTGCGCGCGTAAGGCCCTGCGTGTTCCCTGAGGCTTTAAATGCATAGTCAATTCTTATGTCAAAGTAACGGATGCTTCCATGCATTGCATTTCAATTGTAACCACTGAATTTGCTGTTTTGTTATCGTTGTTTTTAATCCTGTTGCCCTTCGGCTGACAGGAAAATGGAAGAGCAAAAGCCCAAGGAGCAGAAGCCCAAGGCCAACGAGAACAAGCCCGTAATGAACGAGTGAACGGCCTTCCGAAGCACTTGGTGCTTACATGGGATAGCCGTCAATCATGTGATTCCTATGTTTATGGATGGTTAGGTTGAAATGAGTTGTGTGAGCATTTCCTGGTACATTTGAGAGAACTTCGTGCTATTTTAAGTTGAACTTGACAATGTTGATGCTGTGATATGGAATGGAAAATTATCCATGATTTTGGGAGTCAGTACGCCGGTCTCTCGCATGAGCTACTTTCTGTTTTCTCATTTTTCATTTGAGACCCTGTCATGTTCCTTACCGTATGATAAGCACTTGACGTCGAGATTAATGTAGCTGGAGCCTGGCTGGTTGGCATCCGCCGTCATGCTACTCAACTATTGCTTTGCATGAAATAATTGATTTTCCATCTTACGTAAACCGGAAGACCAGCTTACAAATGGATGCCCGCTTGTTCGGCTGGGTGTAACCTCCTGTCTCTGTTCGGAAGGTTGGAAATTTTTTATGCTCATGTGAAAAATGATAAGTTTTTGTAAAATTTATGTGAAATTTCTGTGTTTCAAACATGCCTTATTTCCTATTTACAATTATAATTGAAACTATAAATTGCTACTATATATAGAAGATGAGTATAACGAAGATGAGGATACTATAGTAGATTTGTGGTCACATAAGACAGAATCGTATCTATAATAATGATATATATGATAAGATAAAGGTAGCATAAATTAAAGAGAAGTTTATCTAATATCATTTAAGATGGTTTGAATATCTCTAACTTTTTTTTCTTCCAAACCGAGCCACGTCCCGTACGTGTCCTGCATGCTTCGCGTCACCTGTAGTCAGTGTATATCTGCAGCGCTAGGTTCTTCTCGGCCACGTTGAGATCTCAAAGTATGATCTTAGCTCATACTCTCTTTTCTCATCTTCATGCAATCATGCATTGTGTCTCGTTGTTCCTTGTTGAACAACATGGGCATCACCATGTCCATTCAATATCTACGTGCAATTACGCCCAAAGATCAAGCGGTTAGGTGCCATTTGTGTATAATTTTGAAAAGTTTTCGTAACAATGATTAGTTAGCCTAAGAAAACCATCTTTTAAAACAAAATACTGTATTAACATCGCATCTACCAAATACGTCATGGTTTTTTCTCAAAACTGTAAAAATTATGGTATTCATAAACTGTAGTATCATGCATGGTAATTAACTCAAAAATACTGTAGTACAGAACCTAAGTTTGTGCCCATATGCCCCGTTTATGACATCATTCCTCTTAGGTTCTCTCTCTCCATCCATCTTCCCTCCTCTCTCTAACACACACTACCAGAAACAAGATCTTTCGTGACGGCCTGGAAAAATTTGACGGGCCTGCAAACCACCGTCGGAAATTTTAATATTAGTGATAGGTTTATGATGCCGTCAAGAAAATACGTAATTGCATGTCGGTTCTTCAAATAACCGTAAAGAAAATGCATTTTCACGTCAATGCTAGAGTGACCCGTCAGAAAAAATGTTATTCCTGACGGTTTTTGGCCTACAGGAAAAATACAGACGAGAAGTTAAAATACCACCAACTTCCAAATCCCTAACCCTATTTGTTCCAAATCGCTGTGCTCCAACATCCCCTCAACTCTCTACCAGCTCCCACCTTCTCCACCCTAATCCAGCTCCCACCTTCTCCACCCAAATCCAGCTCCTCTTCCACTTCGTCTGTGACCGCGACCGCTCCTCCACTCCCGACCCCAGCCGCCGCCTTTCCCCGTGAGCTACCACCGCCTCCCACTATGACAACCACCCCATAGTAACATCGTTCAGCTGCCATCACCAACAACCAGTGCATCCACCTCTCAACCCCCAGATCTGACTATTTCTCACTAGATTTGGTGTTACACCGAGCCTCTGTCTCCATGTCTCGACAACCTTCGCCTCCCCTTTCACACTATGTCGCTTCCCACCAGATCCATTGCAATCAAGAGTAGCTGTTGCCTCCACCTATCTCCACTATCGCCATGGCCCGTCATCTGTCCACCCAGATCCGCCGCCGCGACTTTTGGGTCTCTCGTAAGAGCGCTCTCTCTCTCTAGAACATCGTTGCAAAAAGCTTAGTACTTGAATCACTTCTAGAATCTAGAACATGCTATTTCGTAGTGGCTCACCCAAATCAGTACCGTCTGTCGTAACCTGTCAGATTTTTCCTGCCATATGCCCAATGCAATTAAGAGGCCGCTCAAGTTAGCGGTGAGAAGCCGTGTTCGGCTGAAAATGCACTGTTCGGCGTTAGATGAGCACTGTTCACTTTTTTGTCATTTTCCTTTTTTTTGTTTTTTCGAATTTTTGTGTTTTGTTTTTTTGTATTCCTTTGCATTGTCCGCTCTAGATTAGCGTACTATTTTTTTATATTTTTTAAAATTTAATTATGCCCAATAAGCTAACTTAGATACAGTAAAAAAATAAGCTAGCTACAGTAAAATTTCAGTAAAAGCCAGAAGCTATCGCTATTCCGAACGATACCTAAGGAAGAGAACTCAAAAGCATATGTTGATTATTTCAGTATATTTCTCTGGTTTGGTTTAGTACTTTCACATTTTTATGGGTGCAATGTTTAACTGGGTGCAGTGTCTAACTGTAAAGACTCAGTTCATTTAATGTAATGTTCTTGCATTTTGATAATTTTAACACTGATTTTGTGAATACAGGACAAACTCCCAGAGTTTCAGTGATTTGCACAGATTAAATTGGATAACACTGATGTGGCAGATTGCTAAGTTTCAATTATTTTCGGAACTGGACAAATTCTAAAGTTCAGTTGATCCGCACATGGTAATAGATGAAACCATTCAACGTGCTACTTTGTTCTTGTGTCCGTTTGATTTCTGAAATCTTTTTCACGGCTGAAAAAAATGCAGATTTTTAGTTGCAGCTACTAGCTGGCTGCATGCAGATCCGTGTACTAATTAAGTTCATTAATATGTATGAATGTTTGCATGATCTGTGTACCTTTGATTGATGTAAGCAAATAGGTGCTCAAAGCATGATACCGTGGGTTCGTTATTTTCGGCTACGACTAACAACTTTTTAACTTTAGTTCGAGCGTTTGTGTGAACAAATCGAATGCTAGCAAGCTATTTTAAAAAGTTATCCTAATAAACCACTTTGAAACGGCAGTGAAGAAGTCGGTTCATTTGTTTATTCGTGAGAAGTCATAAATCATAAGCTAAAAATAATAGGGCGACAATGTAAACTTTTTGTTTTTAAATTCCTTTTACGTGACGTATTAAACTGACAGAAAATATACCTGTGATGGCTTTTTCTGATGGCTACCTGACAAGAAATAGGGCATCCAAAACGTGACGTCGGAGGAATTTTCCTGTCGGTGACCATCAAATAATGCTGACAGAAAATATTTTCTGTCGGTTAACTGTCAGTCAGATCAAAATTTTGCGTTCTTATTTCCCCACGGGTATTTTCTGACGGTTCTCTAATAGGAAAATTGTTCCCGTCAGTAATCCATATTTTCCTGACAGTTTTGGCCGTCGCAGAAGATCACAAGGCTGGTAGTGCATGATTTTGTACATAAAGCACAATTCAAGCATGCAAACTTCCGGTTGGAAATAGGCCCCGCTTATTTCGGCTTTTTTCGGCTTCAACTTTTAGCTTCAGCTTTTTTTTCACTATTTACTACACTATCCACAAACTCAGCTACAGTGTTTTTTCAGCCAGCTACAATGTTTTTTCAGCCAAAAGCCAAAAGTCATCGCTATTCCGATCACCCCCATAATTTCATCGGAATGCCGTACCCTTCTCCACTTGCACCAGCCATGGGTGCACACATCCTTTAGACAAAAGATACAAAGAAAATAGGGGATTTGGAGCTCACCCACTAGGAATGTCATCCGGATCCGTCTTTGGTTCCAACATCGACCTCACATCAAGATCTAGGGGTAGCTATTTCTGTGCTAAGTACATGAGTTAGGGATGCAATGCAACACGCTCATGGCTTGATTAGTTCTCTCACTAATGTCCCACCGCTCAAGCTCGCCGGATTTGGCCCACTCAAGCTTGTCGGATTTGCCTTGCCACCGGGACAATTCAAGTCTGGTTGACGGGCCAAACCGTACATAAAGGCAATCTTGACATTCCTCTTGATTTCCGGAAGAAAAACAAGGTGTAAATCCAATTTTCCCTGTTACTTCCTTCAGATCACAAAAGCAAGTTGTTTTGGATATCGACATGTTTTCTAAAATACAACTTTGACTACTAATTACTATTATAATATATTTTCTCTGTTCACAAATGTAAGTCACTGTGGATTCCATGCGGTCGAGCCTTTCAAGCTTTAACCATTAATATATGTTAAAGTATATAGATTGATTACATAAAAATAATACCATTGGATTTGTCTTGTAAACTTCTTTATTAATATATATATAGAAAAAAGTTCAAATTACTACCTCCAAGTATAGCCTAAGTCCGGATAACCTCCTAAAGAATGAAAAGGTTTACTTAACCCCCTGTGTTTACTAAACCAGATCAAATTTTACCTTTTATCCATCTCCAAAGCTGGTTTTGCTGAGTTGACCGGTTTTGTTGACTAGGATTGACACATAGGATGTTTTACCTTTTACCCCCCAAAACTACATGCAAACAGATTCATTCAAGATTAATCAACCAGGCACTTCTGTTTGCACAATGTTTTCCTTCATGAAATTTGATAAGCATCACGCCATCACTAATAGTTAGGCCCAAGTGCACACAAAAATGTTTAGGAAGATTGATCATTCAAGACCAGATCACTTCCATGGCCTGTTACTGCATGTGATTTGTCCACGCACACTGATATGCCCAATTACCAATTCACACCAATTCATTTGATTGGAGTAACACTGCAAGTCTCCAACTTCTAATTTTAGTGTCCAAATCCCATAGTACCAACTCAACTAACTACAGCAATGAAGACAGTGATACAAGCAAAATGGAATCACCGAAAGCAATGGTGAAGTAGCGTAAGTACAAACCCGTGCATCTGCTGTTAGCGACGAACGGGCACGCTTGCTTGTGGTTGCACTCAGCAAAACCAGTACCTTTGGGGGGTAAAAGGTAAAAGGTCCTATATGTCAATCTTAGTCAACAAAACTAGTCAACTCAGCAAAACCAGTTTTGGAGATGGGTAAAAGGTGAACTTTGATCTGGTTTAGCAAACACAGGGGGTTAAGTAAACCTTTTCATTCTTTAGGGGGTTATCCGGACTTAGGTTATACTTGAGGGTAGTAATTTAGACTTTTTCCTATATATATATATATCATTTTTGCTAGTATATTATGATAATAAATTGTATTCAAAGTCTTGTATTGGATACCTAAAAAATAAAAAACAACCTATATTTGTGGACGGATGGAGTATATATAACCTAACAAATTATAATATTATGAAAGTATTTTTCACCACGAATTTATGCATATAATTTTATGTATTTAATTTAAATTTTAAAAAATATATTAATAACTAAAGTTTTCGAAGTTTGGCAACACGTATTCCAAAACAACTTATTTTTTGGAACCGGAGGGAGTACAAGAACAGAGGCACACTTTGATGGTATTACATCAAAATGAAATGATTCAGTGATATTATACAAAAAGTTGAGACTTTCGATGCTACAAATCCAAATTTCCCTATTTCGGAAGAGCACTTGCTTTGACCCATTCCATTTTCGACCAAGTTGTTCGCTCTCGTGGCAGCCAGGCCTATGGTGTTGCTGCCTGCTGAATGCTGATCGTCCGATCACTCACGTACGGTTGTGCAGCACACTCTCGGCACTCTTGTACTCACACCACACAGCGAGAGAGGGCACCCGTCCTTCTCGATGCACGCTAACGGCCGCGCCGCCGGCGGTGGCGATCCCACCACCGACCCCTCCTCCCCGTACTTCATCGATCCCGCCCACCCGTACGCCTCCTCCGCTGCGTCCGCGCTCACTTCCCACCGCTCCAGGTCCAAGTGGTCCCACCTCTCCTCCCTCCCGCTCCCCGACCCGCTCCCCGCCTCCGCCGCCGCCGCCGTTCTCCTCCTCCTCCGCCGCCGTCCCCACGTTGCCCTCAGCTTCCACCTCTTCGCCCTCCGCCGCCTCCTCCCCTCCCGCTCCCCTCCCCCGCTCATCCTCTCCGTCTCCGCCGCCCACGTCTCGGCCGCCGCCCGCCTCCGCCGCGCCGCCCTCTCCGTCCTCTCCTCCGCCTCCCGACACTACTCCCCCTCCCAGATCTTCAACGCTCTCGCCGCTACGTACCGCCGCTTTACCTCCGCCCCCTTCGTCTTCGACCTCCTCCTCCTCGCCTACCTCCGCTCCCGCCGCGACGCCCTGGCCGCGGCCTCCATCGCCCGCTGCATCCTCGTTTCCGGTGCCCGGCCCCTCCCCTCCACCGCCGCCGCCCTCCTCCGCTCCCTCCCCTCCGCTGACGCTGCCCTCGACATGTACCACCAAATCTACACTCGTCCAAGTCCAAGAACCAACCGCCTTCTGCTGCCGACCGTTCACACCTTCAACTCGCTGCTCCTCGCCTTCTACCGCGAAGGTAAGTCGGACGATTTCAATATTGTGCTCCAGGAAATGGACAGGTATTCCTGTAAGCACAATGTGTGTACTTACAACATTCGGATGGCCGCATGCTGTGATGGTGGGGAGGTGGAGAGGGCGCGAGGACTTTGGGATGAGATGGTTCAGGAAGGTATCCAGCCGGATGTTACCTCGTACAACACAATGATCGGTGGGTATTGTGGCGCTGTGGAGGTGGGGATGGCAGAGGAGATGTTTAAGGACATGGAGATTTCTGGGATTGAGCCGAGTGTTACGACATTTGAATGGTTGGTTAGAGGGCATTGTAGAGCAGGGAATGTCGATGCAGCGATACTTGTGCGAGCAGACATGATGAGGAGGGGTTTTGGTCTGGTAGCAGAGGTTGTCGAGGAGGTGGTGGATGGATTGTGTCAGAAGAGGAGAGTTGAGGAGGCTTTGGGTGTTTTGAGGGAGGAGATGAAGAGGGAAGAGTTTTTGCCAAGTCGGGGAAGCTACGAGGTGTTGATAAGGGAGTTTTGTGAGAGAGGGGAACCAGAGGTGGCGATGGGACTCCAGGCACAGATGGCTGGGAAGGGGTTCAAGGCTGGCAGCAAGGTGTACCGTGCGTTTGTCGATGCCTATGAGAAGGCTGAGGACTATGATATGGTGGAGAGACTGAGGAAGGAAATGGCAGTGATAGGCATTGAGCATGAATGATATCGGTCTGGATTTTATGAAGTGATGCATGGTTTTCAAGCTCTATTCATTCCAATGCAGAATTCTGGTAAATTCATGTTGAACTTATCCTTAGAATATTCTTCCTTTATTTAGTTTGACTCTCACTCTCTTAGTCCTTTGGTATCAATCAGCCATTCGTTTTTTGGAATTTATTTATTCTTTTAGAATTTTTTCTTTGTTCTATACAGCAGTGGAATATATGACCATTCGTCTCATGGATTTTAACTGTTAGCGTTGAAATCAGTCTCATCGATGCTAGCTTAGGCATTTTGTTCCTCTTATACAGCTCGCTTGACCAAACTCATTTTCAAACTTTACTAGGTGAGAGATGTGTAAAGCTTGTTTGCATTGAATAACTCTTCCAATAATATGCATTTTTTATACCTAGTCTCACACTCACGATATTAGCATTAGTATATATATACCCTCCTACATTTTGAGAAGATTTACCCTCCCACTCAATGATATGTTAAAAGCAACCTGAATTTCAATCTACTATATGATGAATAATTCCTTTAGAATATATCATGCAATGAGCAAAGGATCTGATTTTAAAGCAGCCACTCTTCAGAGAAACACAATTTATTCAACTCCTGGTGTGATAGTGATTGGTTGATGTCTTAATGATAGGTTGGTTATTTTTATCTATGAATCACCGATCCTTCGCAAAACTGCCATACCGGTATGCGATCCTCTCCCGATACAGCGATCCTTTGCTATACGGGATCCGGAAGGATCAGCGAATCTCAGCTTTAAAATTAATAAAAATAATCACTGATACTTCTCGATACTCCGCGATACTGCACCGATCTTTCAGGCCCAATAGCAGCCCAGCCCATCATCCCCTCCTCACATGTATGACTACTACTTCTCTCAACCCTAATCCCCTGCCTCTTCTCATTGCATGAAACAAGCACAAACCGCTGCCTCTCCCATGGCTGATGCCCTACGCTAGAGCCACCACCGCCGGCACCTAGAGGTCGAGTCCGCCACCACCCGGTGCTCCCTTCCTCCCTTGTCTAGTAGACTAGTAGTAGGTTGTGGTCTGGTCTGAATTGGTCTAGCCTTTTGCTCTAGGGATGGGAAGTGGAAGCTCTCAAATCCCGAATCCGCATGACGCTGGTACTGTTGTAGCCTCATTGTCTCAATCTATTAGATGAATGGTACTGTTCTAGCCTCTAGGAAAGGAGGCAAGTAATCTTAGGAATTTATAGATATCAATATTTCATCAAGGTAATCTTATTGTCTCAATCTATTATAGCCTCTTTACTTTTTCTATTTTGTTTCTCATTGCCGTGTCTTGTGTGGTTGGCCTGGATTCCGAGATGATCAGACGATGGTTCCTTTTTCATGCTGATGATTTGTTGCTGCCCCTTTACAGAGTGATACGAAAGAAGCATGGCCAAATTGGATGGCAGCTGTCACACTATGCGATGAATCAGGTACGATGCATCAAAACAAAAAAACTTTTTGTTATTTTTAAATTTAAATATTTTCTTGTGGGTCTTTACAAAAGTAAAAGTTATTTGCAGCGATGTAGATCTACAGTGTGGAAATTGAACCTTGATTTGGATTGTTGCTCTGCTTAATTGTCCTATTTGCTCTTTAGACAATTCAGACCCTACAGACAGCTAAATGCATAAAGCCTGAAAGCTGTGTGATTGATTAATATTGATCACTCAGAGAATGAATATTCTGATGTCAAATGCTATTCCAGAAAACACCCTTTGGGTTGTAGCACTTGAAACTGGTCCAAGTATTATCTTACAAAAGTAGAGTGAGTTATGTGATAGAAAAATTGGACAAATACCCTTGTTTTCTCAGATGAATAGCAAAGTCCTGCATAGTTTTCAGTCTTTTATGTGTGGAGTATGCTATCTGGTGAACTTCTTTATCTTTGCCAACCACACCAATTGCTAACTGATACGTCAAAGAATCCCAAAATTGATATATTGGCTTAAGGAGCTGCAAAGATCTCATCATCATCTAGCAACAAAGAGTAATGCAAGAGATTAAACATGTTAATCAAAAGCATATTATGTTGGATGAGCTTCAGATTTGTTAGAGAGCAGGTAGGCAATTCGTTAGAGATATAAGCATTCTCACAATTTTTTTACCACTGAGTTCAAAAGGGTGCATAAACAAATTGTGCAAATTAGCATTTACTCCAGGAAGTTTTAATAATAGGGAACCTTGTGATTTTAGGCTTTCAGCAATTTTTAATATCATTCTCTCTAAAAAAACTGGCTGCTTGGGGCCTGTTGCCTGAAGTCGCATGATTTAGGTATATTTTGTTGACGCCTGACTTATGTATAGTTGAAACCATGGCTGTCACGGCACTCCAGCCAGTTGTGGCGACCCCATGGCGCCTGGACATCTAGGCGCCCGCCTAGATGGAGATTAGACGATGATGTATATTGGCCAAATCAGCATATATAACAAAGAAAATAGAAAGAATAGATGACAGATGGGCCACTACCCACTCAGCCTACAACCCATGGGCGGATCCAATTCAATTCAAGGGTATTCAGCTGAATACCCAAATATTTTGTGTAATACCTAATATTTAGTAGGTATATTACACATATATACTAATAATTGGATAAAATATTTCATATATGTAGCTTCAATTGATTTCAACCCGCTCCTACACCTCTCTTTCCACAGTTGATTTCAAACCACTCCCACGCCTCACCTCTCCAATTCACCTAGAATAAAAGTAGCCTAATAACCTATCTGCCCCCTCATCAGATTGGCCCATCAGTCTATTCGTAGACCCCTCAAACTCTAATCTATCCTCCTCCCTTCCCCCTCTCTCTTTTGTGTCTCTTGCAGGCTCCACTAATTCAGACAAAAATTGCCAAACCCGGTAGCACTGGCATATGAGATCAAGGGGCAATTGGCCACCAAGCGTCTTGATGACGGACTGAGAGCAACTCTAGCCTCTGCTTGGCCTCAGTGGCAAGGAGCATAGTCACGACAAGCAGCGATATGTCTGCAAGAAGCAAACGGGTGACAGCTGTCACCTGAGAGCAAGGGAGGTAGCGTGCGGCGGCGGCGGTCATGTCGACGAGGCGTAGGCATTAGACAACAACTACACGTTGCTGTGCACTGGTATACGTAAGTCATACATATCAGACTGCATCAACATATTTTTATCTTAAGTTATTTTGTAATTTCTCTAAATTATTTTTAAATTTTTCTAAATTATTTATAGATATTGTACCTAGCACGAAATATTTTGTACTTTTTTTTGTTATTGTGGACTTTTACATTTTATTTGCCAACTTTGAATACCCATTATATGAATCCTGGATCCGCCACTGCTACAACCTCAAAGCCCAAAGGCCCATATAGGCCATCCCGTCCCTCCTCCCGTGCCCTAATCATACCACCAAGACGCCAGAGCAGAGAGGCGAGTGGCAGAGCAGAGCAGCAGCTAGCAGAGCAGTGGAAAGAGCAGGGGAGAGGGAGAAAGAGTGGCAGAGTAGAGCAGCGGCCAGCGAAGCAGAGGAAAGAGTAGGGGAGAGGGAGAAACAGAGAAGAAAGGAGAGGGAGAGAAGAATAATCGTGTGGTGAAGGCGGAAGACAGGGAGACGATGATGTGCTCCAGGCGATGGGCGGCAGCGGATGCGAGCTGGAAAGGGTCAACGATGGGCGGTGGCGGCGGCTTGGGTTCTCCCAGGCCTAAGCCATCTCTCTCCCTCTCTCTCAGGTAACCCAAAGGCCAGATCTGAGCCCTTCTATCTCCCAGATCGCTGCCAGTCGCAGCAGCCCTGTCATCCATTGCTGGCCGACTGGACGACATGTCGTCGACTAGGCGATGCCGTGACAATAAGGGTTGAAACATACCGTCAAAATTTTGTTCTTGTTTTTGCACATTCCCACTTATTATATAACCAAGACAATTATTGGCGACAGTTTACTAAGTCTGACCATAGAAATGCTGCTACTCTTTCCTCCTTCCAATGTTTTTAGAAAATACTAAGTTGTTAATGCACCACAATTATTTTGTTGCTCGGTCATTTTTATGTGGGAACTGAGAAGTACAGTGCATGGGGCTTAGATGACCAATTTGTTAACACAAGATCTGACTGAACAATTTATGTATTGTACAGGGACTTCAGGTGTACTTTGCAAAAATATGTGTCTATTTCTCTCAGAATGTTTCTTTGTTCTTCGTGTTACCTAAGATGTTTATGAGTTTATGTTAAAATTTAGACCTACATCTTTGTGCACTCATGTTACTGCAAACTGCATAGGCAAAGTGATTCATATAAAGATACTATTTTATAGAATGGACTGAAAGAATGGGCAAGAAAGTCCTCATTCTTTGAGCAAGAACCATCATATGGAGCTCTTGAGTCTTGACAGGTCCAATTCTATCTGCAGAACCATGGGAACCAAATCACTCTTGTAATGAGTGAACTTGTTTTGACCTTCATGATTCATCAGTCGGGGCTTGACTATTTCTTCCACTTGCATCCCAGTGCACAGATGGGTGTTCTTTAGATCAAAGAGCATGATGCAGTTTGTTACATCTTCAAGAAAACCAATGTGCAGTATTCCTATAAATCATATTTGTGTTCAAGAACCAGCCCTTTGATATAGACTTATAGTTCTAACACATCTTTTCGTTACCGATGCATCTTGTGGGGCGAGGTAGTACAAGTAGTGGTTCCATGCTGTAGATTCTGCTCTGAACATTCTTCTTTTCTTGTTTCTTTAACACTGACTGTTGTAGGTGCAAAAAACCGAACACGTCAAACGGGACGGATATCGGCCGTGCTATGGGTTAGCATCAACGAAAGCGAAAGTGACGTAAGATTTATACAGATTTGAGGATTCGAGAGGATCGCTCTACTCCTGTCGGCAACCTTTGGGGGTTCGAGGGTTTCTCTCGGAGGGCACCAATTTTAATAGATCTTTGTATTCCTTCTAAGCTTGAGTTACAATAAGAGATACATGGGGTTTTTGTAGGCTCTAGGGCCTACACATGGGGTTTTTTTAGGCTCTAGGGCCTCATGGGGTTTTGCACTCATCTTAGCGCAGATGAGGGGTACAATTGTCCTATGTGAGCGTAAGTACCATTATCGACTTGTAGACAAGTGTTTTTTTGTAGAGTAGACCTGTTACCGGAGGGATGAATTATTCTTAACACTAGCCCCCTGCCCTTCAGTGCTAGAGGAAGCGCAACAGGGGCAGCATTGGGTCGTCGTACTCGCCGCGCCGACGTTGATTGTCAATCGGTTTCGACAGGGCTTGAAACGCGATTGCAGTGAGACTCCGGCGGTGAATGCCATTTTTGAAGCTCTTAGGTATGATCCTCATTTTCTGGACCCCTAGAGTGCAGCCAATCTCCCTGGCTTGCCCGACTTCAGCGTATTTGGCCGTGACAGGATTTTACGAATCAACTCAATGCGAGTGCACTTGGGTTCGCCAAGGGCTCGATTCACTTTGAATTCTACACTCGGTTGCTACTAAGCTATAAAAAAAGCTCGAGACTTGTGAGCTACTTAAACTCGGCTTGTTCTAGACTCGAGTTTTAAACGAGTCAAACTCGAGCTTGATTTCAAGCTCGTGAGCTTCACCGAACCGAGATCGAATAGTTCGCGAGCCTTAATTCGAGTTTAAATAGTGATACATATTAACTCTTATCAAGCTTACCTGAGTCGAACTTGAACTCGAGCTTTTCTTATTGTTAAAAATTAATGTATATTTGAATTATTTTGACTATTATCGAGTTTACTCGAGCCAAACTTGAACTTGAATTTTTCTTATTTTTAGAAATTAGTACATAATAAATTATTTTAATTGTTATCGAGTTTCAACGAGCCGAGCTCGAATCTACTCGAGCTTAGATCGAGCCGAGTTTGAGCTCAGGTTTAGATTCGGATCTCAACTCAAACTCAACTTAAATTTCTAATGGAGCCTAGAAGGCTAAGTTTGCTCAGGTTCAACTATTTATAGCCCTAGTTGCCACGTACTTTACCTCAACATTTTTACAAGGGATCGGGCGCCCGTAGCCAACCAGGCCCTTGCCTTCACAGTCCATGGGCTAGTACTCATCCTGGACGCCCATCCACACAATTAGCTAGTTTGCAGCTTCTACCCTTTGGCCCACTCATCTGGCTGGCCTGCCTGGAGCGAAGGAATAAAAGGGGAGAGGCTGGTTGCCCTATTATTTGGCAGATCCACTTAGAGCTGGCCAATGGTCGTGTTAGGCTGGCACGGTACGAGTTTAGGATAGGCATAATCTATTTAGATATAGATAATAAATGGATCGTGTCGTACTGGCTCATAAGCCGAGGACTAGGCCCAGACACGACCTATGACCGTGCCTTGTTGGTACGGCACGACCCGTTTAGCTCGAAAAAATTCAAAAAATTACAGCAAATTGTAAAAAATAGCAAATTAAGGAAAATTGTAGAAAATTGTAAAAAATACAAAAATTATAAAAAAAAATTATAGACATTATTAATCATCAAGATAATTATTATCAATGATATAATGAGCTTTATTAACTTGTTAAATTACATTGCATGACTTTCTCGTTAAAAACTCAACTTGAGAAAATCTTGGTAAAGAAAAAAAAGTATAGCCTATAAAGCTCACTAGTGACTACATCTGAAGATTTTGATTCAGCTTGTCCCTAGTCTTTGACGGTCAGAAGATTTTGACCATCTTGTTCAAGAGACTTGTTCGTTGTTATTCGATTATTCTTCCAGATAGACTGAAGGTTGACTTTGAGGAGACCGTAGAGACAGGAACAGTCAACACATCCCCGTGCTAATATGAATAGCACTGGATATGTTACTTTCTGGTTTTGCGACCGTGAGAGAATGTTCAACTCTTACTCAAAGTTGACGCTATAACTATTGAGATAGCTTAATAGGTCCCCGGTGCTTTGTCACCTTGCTCCTCCTGACTGATGTGTACCTGCATAAGAACCTCGAGAGGAAGAACCAAATATCTTGCCCCATTGCATAGTCCTCACAGAGGTGCTAGGGATTACCTGGAGTCTTTCCAAACGCATAAACTCAAATTTATTTTCGTATTTCTCATATACCTCATGTAATTTATCGTTAACTACTCTGTAGTATGTATAATAATTTAAATCAGTAGCATCACTTAGACGTTGTAGTACATTTGTAAATCCTTGAAGTTTGGCCCTAGAATTCAAAATAAAGGCAAATATATATAAAATAAGAATTTTTCTCCAATATTTTAATAACTTAGTTTTCATGGCAACTACAACATCTCATAGTATAGAATCATTTTCAAAAGCTTTTAGGTGCATGGCAATTTCAAGAATATTATGAATAATTAGAGGAAAGGTTGGGTAGTATACTCTAGAAAGACAAAATATAGCCTTATGAAAAAGTTCTAAAAAATATTTTTTCACCAACAATCCAATTATTCTCAGTGAAGTTCGGGTCTTTAACTTGGGTTCTATTAGAGGAGCTATGAGATTGATAAATTTGGATGCGAAGGAAAACAGATAATGTACTCTTATATGGCAATATATGTTTAAGTATAAGGTAAGTAGAGTTCCAACTAACATGCATGTCTAAACCAAATTTTCTAGAGCGGATATTTATTGCTACGCAAAAACTCTTATATGCGGTTATTCATTGGTTAGAATAATTAATAAATGAAATTGCATTCCTAAAAGAATCAATCCAAGTATTTAATCTTTTAAACCGGATTTAACAATAAGATTAATAATATGATAAGCACAATGTTGATGCAGTAAGAAAGATTGTGCATAAGTATTAAACAAAGAAGTAATAATTTTTATAGTCTTAGTGTTTACAGCTGCATTATCTAAAGTTATAGAAAAAATCTTACCCGTAAGACTAAAATCTTCTACAACTTTAATACATTTTGCAATATTTTCATCAGTATGTGAAATATTAATTAATTTAAATCCTATAATTCTTTTTTCCATTAGCCAACCATCATTAACATAATGAGCAACAACACTAATATAATCCTCCCTAACTCTACCACTCTATATGTTTGATATCAAAGCAATAGAAAATGTACAAGTATTAAACATTTCTTTTAATTTTGCACGACATTTGTTATAATATTTAATTAAATTTTTAGTTGTGGTTTGCCTAAATACAACACTAAATCAAGGGTTATGAGCAATCCTGATATATTTTTGAAAAGTAGTAGACTCACCAAAATTTAAAGATAAATCTTGAGAAGCAATTAATCTACAAAGAGATTCGCGGATACCTCGGGTTGTACTCCCAAGTATGTACCCAGCCGTTGGGTTTATATTATAGCTATGTTTGGCACATTTGTATTTTCTGCCTTCTTTTGCAACTTGCAGCATGCCGTTGCAAGTGACCCGTCCCACCTGAAGATTCTGCAGTTAATTCATTACCACAAATTTTACAAACAGCATACCTCATCGAATTTCCATCATCGTCGGTCTGAACTTTCTATCGAAATCATTCTAGACTTCTGATGTAGTAGCTCTTGATTTTTTTGAACCCGTGCTCTAGGTTGTGGATACACTCGTTGAGCCAGCAGAAGATGGATCGATTGGACCCTGCGACGGGTTGTTGTGGATGTGGACCTTCCACAGATGGATATCCTTCTTGAAAGGATTGCATATCCTACGTCATGAGGCCGAATTTGGAGAGTTGAAAATCATAGTTTTCCATTGAATTAACTGCAAATTGAAATAGTAATTAAGTGATTAATTTACTATTCAATCAAAAATAATATAAAAAATTAAAATAAGACAACACTATTACCTTTTCTGTAGCTCTCCGCAAATTCTTTTAAGTTTTTTGAATTTTCTAAATTTCACACGAATTTCTAACTAATTTTGCCAAAATTTCACAAACACTTTCGAATTTTTCACAGCTAAACAGAAAGATGAGAGTGAGGTTTGAGGTGTGAAAAATGAAGACCGGATGCCTCCTATTTATAGAAAAATTTTTATATTTTTTCTAATTATTTGCTATTTTTCAAAGTTTTTTACACCACAACGATCATAAAATGATCGAAAATGACTATTTTTGGTTGGGCTGGGTCGTGCCGGCACGGCCCGTTTACGCCCGTTGTGGCTCCTTACCTGTGCTGTGCCGGCACGGCACACAAGCTAAACGAGTTATGCCGTGTCGGCCGTGTAGCCCAAACATGACCCGGTCCATTAGATCGTGCTGGCATGACCTATCGTCCAAACGAACTGTATTTGGTCAGACCTTGAATCAGCCCGCAACAGCATGCTCCATCTGGACAGCTCTAGATCCACTCCTCACCATCTTGCACGCCGCCCCTATCCGAGGGAAGGAACTCCGCCTTCTCATTGCTTTGGTCGTCGCCTCCATCTAAAGGAAAAAACTCCCCTCTTTCATTCCCTTGGCCGCCGACTCCATCTATTCTCTACTCGCCGCTCCCAGCCACTTCTCTGCTCACGGCCCCTAGCCATTTCTCTGCTCACCGCCCCCAGCTCTGTTCCCATCCAAAGAAGAGGAAGGGTGGTCTCAGGCGGGCGGGCCTCGGTGTTAGGTGGTGAAGGCTAGATCCGAGGGTCTTCGGCGAGCGGTTCTCGGTGACACGCTGTGAGGGCTGGATACGAGGGTCTCCGACGAGCAGGTCTCGTCGACGGGCGGCGAAGGCCAGATCCGAGGGTCTCGGCGACACGCTGTGAAGACTAGATCCGTGAGTTTCGACCTCCTGCTCACTGGACAGCATTGGCGAGGCTGCCTTCTTGAGGTGCCTCGACGTCGGATTCTAGGCGAGGTAAGGCGGCTGTTGCCCCTCCCCTGGTTTTCTGTTCCCCCTTCTTGTTATTCTTTGCCGTGGAATTTTTGGCGTAAGGGTGCCAGGGAGGAGAGGCCGGGGCGCAGGCCAGAGGTTGCTCGGGTGCAGGCCAGATGCCAGTCTCCGTGGCGCCCGGTTGCTTGGCGTGATGATCCTGCCAAGACGCTGGAGCCGGCGTGGGATTGTTGGAGGCCATGGCAACCAAGGGGGACTCCCTGCAAACGGCGTGTGATGGTGTTCTGTGAATGCGCATGTGTAGATGTTATAGCTCAACATTTGCTATGTGATGTATGTAAAGAAATTCGCTGTGAAATTGGGCGCCGACGAGAATCCTTATGTGTATGTGATTGTCGGAATGTTCTTCCCCTTTCTTTTTGGTCAGGGTGTTTTGTTCTTTGTGTGGTTTTGCCTGGGCACTTGCACCGATTTTGTCAGGGCGTTCGGCCAAAGATGCTAGCCAGGGCATTTCTTGATGAGTGGTTTTGACAGGGCGTTTGCATCGGCGGTTTTGAGAGGGCGTCTGAGCCTTTCCTGGCAAGGCGCTTTGCTCACTTTGCTAGGGTGCTGCCCACTTTGCCAGGGCGTCGAGCCTCTCCTGCCAGGGCGCTGGCCACTTTGCCAGGGTGTGGTAACAGATTGGCAGGGCGCTTCCCATTTCAACTCTTCTCCACTAGCAAAACCGCCGATGAAATGACCAAGGACTTGATGGATATGATACCAATCTGTCAGGAACCTCAGCGAATCCGAATCCTAACAATAAATCAAAATGCAATTGACAAGAATCGAAAGACTAGAGCAGGAGAAAATGGAAAGGAAATATTTGGGGAAGGTAAAGTGGTATGATATTACTTAGGGTTTTGCATAACATCCCTAGTTCAAAGGCGGCTGCGCTTATATAGTGTTCACAGCGGCGATACAATCCATAGTAAAAACGACAAAGACCACATTAACACCTCAATCACAGTAAACAGTGATTACTAGTATCTATTTTAGCCGTCCAATGCTAGCGAAGAGGTAATTGCTGATCCTGACCATCAATCCCTCATACAAGGTAACTCCTCGTAGCCTTTGGATCTTCATAAACGAAGAGTTATCATGAAATCCCCACCGTTCAGCGATTTGCCTCCTCCGTCTAACTAAATCTTCATTTCAGGAACTTCAGAATCTGACAAGGAGGGCCGCTCTCCAGTCGGTCGTTGTTGGCCCCGACCTCGCTCCTAGGCTTAGAGCAACTCCAGCAGGGCCCCTACTTGAGCCCCTAAACTCAGATTTGAGAGCCAGAGCAAAAAATTGAACTCAAAGAGGCTCTACTTGAGCCCTCAAAAATAGGGGCCTCTCAAATGAGGCCTCCAGCCCTCATTCCTAGGGGCCCCTACTTGAGCCCCTAAACTCGATTTATTCGTATTTGAATAAATCGTCCCTTATTCGGAACAAATTTGAATTTAAATTTGAATATTTGTATTTGAATTCATAAATTTAAACGTCCCTCATTGTGCTTTCAATTTAAATTCGGAATAAATTTGAATTTAAATTTGAATATTTGTATTTGAATTCATAAATTTAAATTCGGAATAAATTTGAATATTCGTATTTGAATTCATAAATATTTTATTGTGTATTGTGCTTTTGTCCCATATATATGCATATAGTGTGTGAGGAAATAGAGAGAATTGAGAAGTAGGGGCTCTGTTTTGAGGGCTCCTGCTGGAGTGTAGCCCAGAAAACAGGGCCCTCAAAAATAGAGGGAGCCCTCAAATGAAAAGTAGGGGCCCTGTTTTGAGGGCTACTGTTGGAGTTGCTCTTACAACGTGCGAGCGTCGGTGGTGGGATAATAGTCCGTCGTCAAGCTCGGCTTCCAGTTCCCCGCCGTCCCCTTTTCGTCACTCCTTCACTGAGGTTGTCTATTGGGAGCGGAGTGCAGACCACGGCAAAAGGAAGGCTGTGATGGAACCGAACATCCAAGCTGGGAGTTCTAAACCCTTTTTCCTGGCCTGTTCCTTGCCGCCCTATGCGACAGGGGGTCTTCAATCACCAGCAACCTCCTCCTCCCATCGACAAAGGCTGGCAGCAAGTTTGACGGCGCAGGCCTCACCGTCATGCTGGTCGCGGCCACCAGAAGGAGCCACAACTACGCCGCGATTGGCTCAGGCATCAGCGCAAAGGACCGCCTAGGTTCCTTTTGGACAAGTGCTTCAACTGCATGTCCTCCACCCATCGACACTCCAAGTTTCAGCTGCCACCACACTATTTCCATTGCAAGGGCCTCAACCATCTGGCCAGAGACTACTAAAGGCCAAGAACACCACCGCTGTCCGTCGGGTTGGCCAGCAGGCCTCCCTACAGGCCCCGGCCAGGCATCCCCGTCAAGATGATCGTGCCCTGGGGCAAACAGCCAGAGGCTACCTCAATGCTGCTGCCCCTCCGTTCACCTTGTGAAGCACGTCTCTCGTTGCTTCCTAGGGTGCTACGGTGCTTCCCGCGGCACAACATCCAATCATTCCTACCTTCCGCATTCCTTGGTCCCTCGATATAGCTGCCGAGGAGCAGCGGCTGGGCCATGCTCTCATTGCCTTCCAAGCAAGCTTAGAGTACCCAATCAATCTAGCACTCGCTATAGAGGCCGTCCATCACAGGCTACAATAAGATATGCAGCAAATCTTCTTACTGCATCACTTCGATCGCAACTCCTTGCTATTCTCCTTCCACACCGGTGCCGATCTAGATTCCATTCTCCACTGCAACAACATTGTGGTTGATGGTAGGAGACTCATGTTCAGGCCGTGGACGAGGCAGGCCCACGCCAAGTTCTCCCCGCTGTGGTTCAGGGTTTCCCATTGAGCTAGAAGGCCCCTGCTCGTGCCTGGAGCAAGTCCACAGTGGAGATACTTCTTTCCTCTTGCTGGCACTACTACAAAAACGTTTATATTAGACGTCTCATTACAGACGGTTAATAAAAACCGTCTGTATTGAATGCAATCACAGACGGTTCTGTAAGCGAAAACTTTAATTTACAACACTATTTTTGTTCAACCTTAATCATATATAAACATATCTTGATCCATATTGCAGCAAGCTTTTATTTTTCTTTTGTCTCTACCTTTTCTTTACCGCGTTCTTTTGATGATTAAAGAACTAGCACTCAAGTATATGTGTGTACTAGTTATGTGCCCGTGCGTTGCAACGAAAAACCAAATAAAATTGATGTATACTATCAAATATTATCTCAAACTGAATAATAAATATCAACTTTTTCTTACGTTATCATGTATCAAACAAAACATATATGTTCATACTCGTAAATAAATCAAGCATCATATTAGTAAGATGTAACAATATTATATATACAATCATACAAAGGTACATATTTTTAGAAAAATTCCAAACATACAGCTTCAAGTACATGAGCCAAGAGCAATAAAGATTACGCCACACATGGCCAAATTTTGTACTAACAAATGGCTAACATAATCAATGGTGATTACAGAAGAAACATAAATTTTAGCCACATCAAAGTACAAAACTAAAAGACATAGAATTGCAGACAGTAGTAGAGGAACAATGGTAATACATTCCAAGTGGATGAAGGATTTTTTCCCATTCATGGCATCCCATCAGTATATGTATAATAAAGTATATTTGCAAGACAATAATTGAATCAATTTAAGACGAGGTATTTAAGTTAATTTGCTGACAATACACAATGTTCCAATACTGATAATGTCAAGCATTGAGCAGTGTGCTATCAACAACAACAAAGCTGAGAAATAACAAATACATAAAGGAAAATTATTATTGAGTTGACAAGCAACGGTAAAAAGAACAGTTGCAAATACCTATGAAGTCAATAGTCGTTCCATCTTCAATGGTGACCTCAGAAACAGATTCTCCCAAGTCCAGTAACAATTGTACACACTCTACGTGCCTGTTTAACGCCGCTATATGAAGTGAAGTTAAGCCTCCATCCGCCTTCTGATTTACCATCTTGACTAAACCACTGCTAAAACATATGTATCATTGCATTATTCGATAAAATAACCCATAACTAATGAGAAACAAGCACAGGACTCAAACATACTCATCATCTATGTTGCACGGACACGGACATCATCAAAGCATATGGCTAAAATTTAAGTACTGCCACAACTTTTTTTTAATCTTTTATTTAAGTTTGGTAATAGATTGGTAGTTAGAAAAGTACCTTGGTTGAGGACCTTTGTATTGGTTCCCTTGAATGGCATAAGCCCATCGAAATCATGATGATGTACAACATGCGCCACAACATTATTTGGCATCTGCGGGTTAGAGAAATGCAACTCATCAAGGCCTACCATTTTCGTTGGCTTCATCCACAGAAGTTTGGTTTCCGTAAATTTGAAGCCTCCCAAGCTATCCCATGAAGAAATTGCATTGCTTCTCACTTGACCAAAAGGAGATTGGCTAAAGAAAAGATTCTGTTGCCTAGCATCTGCAATGCAAACAATACCAAAATTAAGGCTAAATTGTTTCAGTAATAGGAAAAATATATATCTAGAGAGAACAAAGATTTGTGAAGGATTTTATGACAGTGTGATTACTATGTATTGTCATCAAATAATACCAAAGAAGTTGGGTTAAGTTCCCTTCCAAAAAAAATTGAATCACTGTGTAACACCAAACATGTATATGCATTAAACTGAAACAGTGCTTACTGCGATGCTTAAGTATTGTTCTGTTATTTCTGAAGTGCAAATTTGGTTGAAGAATTCGCATTCAGTCATCAATTAAACTACATGAAGAGAATAAGGCATAATAACAGATAATGTCAAAGCCATGTGTCAAGACGTTGCAATAGGAAAAGTAGAAACATGTCCTCCATGATCTAAAATTAGGTTCTTTTCCATGCTTGGAACCATCTCATCAGGTTATAAAGTATAGGGCACCACTGTCGAATAATACCACAAGCATGAACGTTAAGCGAGTAAGGTGCATGAAGATAAGAACAAACTATTTGGCACCAGTTCTCTTTTTGCATGACGAAAAGAACAAACTGTTTGGCACCAGTTCTCTTTTAACATCCAAAGTTATAATGAATGAATGTCACGCGGTTGGAGATTGATATGGTAAAATAAGAGTTTTGTGCACTATGGATATCAACAAGAAAGTTGTAGATAATAAATCAGTTTATTGAACCCCCAAAGCAACTAAGAGATCAGTGCTACCATAAAACATCATGGAGAGTCTTGATGAACTGAATGAAATTGTCTCTAGTTCTGGCTTCCTTCTTCGTGCATTATGATCAGATAGACGCCCACGACAGCTTTGCTTTTTTTGGTCAAACTCAGCTAAGCCATTAAACCTAAACCAACGAAGTATTAAAGAAGGAAAAAAGGGAAACAAGTAAGGTCAATTGTTTCAATTAAAGAACAAGCTGTAATCATTAGTTGTAATTAACTTCTTTAAATTTATTTTTATGACATATAAGGCTTCTTTCTAAGATTTCACTTCCACATTATTAACAAACTTGTATAGCAAGTATGCAAACCAAAAATAAATGCCCATTTTGTTCATAGTTCTTATGGCTCCACTGTTTTCGTGTATCTTGATTAGGCAAGCGGTGATAAATATAAATGATCTCATGCAAAATAATTCAGCAAACTTAGCATCATTTAATGATGGTTCATGCTATTATAGAATCGCTAAATCCTCTCACCTTTTGGCGCGACCATGAAGCGGCGCCTCAGCGTCCGACCTCGCTAAACACCTCCTCGAGCTACACAATACAAAGCATATCTCACATTGTAAATCCAAAGCACTTGCCTCCAAGACTCTAAGCTGTAAATTCGTAAGGGTTAGGAGGAGCTCGCGCTTACGTCAGAAGACTTGAAGGTGTAGGGCAGGTTGGAGATGAAGACGGTGGAGGGGTTGTGCCCTCCAAGCACCGTCGCGGGTGGCGGCCATCGCGACGGGCTCTGCGCGGCCTTGTCATTGACCGCCGATGCTCAAGAAATCGAAGAGGCGCGGCGCTGCTGGCGCTTCTCCGGAGTGAGGCGCGCGAGGACGGCGACGGAATGGTCGCCTTGGCGGAGGCGGACGACGAAGAGCGTGCTGGCGCCGAGGTCGAGGCTGCGGTCGGGGTCGATGAGGTGGAGCTGCACACCCGAGACGGCGACGAGGGTCTCCTCGATGGTGAGCGGCGTCATCGGCGGTGTCGGGAAGAGGTTCTCGGCAAGCTCGCGGGAGGCGAGGGGAAGGCGGGGCGGGGAGGCGAGGGGAGGCGGGGAGAGCGAGGGGTGGGCGGCACGGGGTGGGGAGGAGGAGGTGGGGCGGCGAGGGAGAGCGAGGGAGGCAGGGAGAGCGAGGGGAGGCGGGGCGGCGGCGGGGAGAGCGAGGCGAGCAAGGTGGGGAGAGAGCGAAGGGAGCGGAGGGAGAGGAGGAGGACGGTGGGGCGGTGGGGCGGGGAGGCCGGGAGGGCGAGGGGTGGCGGGGTAGAGAGGAGGAGCGATGGGAGGAGGGCGGGGCCGCGGGGGGAAGAGGAGGCCGGGAGGGGAGGGGAGGAGGGGCGGCGGTTAGAGGTTTTAGGGTTGGCGGGTGGCGGGAGGGGAGGAAAGATCCGACGGTCCAGATTGGAGGCTTCGGCAACCACCAACTCCTTCTTTTATAATAGTAAAGATAAAGATATGTTATACAATTTGCTTGTTCGATTCATGCACGCTTCGCAAATGACGAATATCTCATTTATAGTCATTGAATGGACACTTCACCGCCATCGTTATTTTTAAATGCAATGCGTCGTATGTCTGACCGCATGCATCCGCTTTGTAATGATTAGAACGACGCGACATGCAAAGGAAACGCATGCAACACCGTTCATGCATGCGATTTGGCCTCTCATTAAGCAAATAAAAAACAGCCTGCTATCAGTTGCTATGGATTGGCCATGCAATGCATTTAATGCTAGCCATGCAAATATACCGCAATGAGCATTTCATATGTGCCATTCATTAATCTTTTAATACACACATATAATTAATTTAGTAAAGGGAGATAATGGAGATTTAAAACCCAATAATTCTAATACTTTAAATCTAGCAACCATCATACTAGATCTTTTATAATTAGAATTAATCCAATAAATTACATGAGACACTTTTCCGTTAATTAAAATTAATAGGTTCTTTATAAGAACCGTTTGTGATATAGCCAATATCACAAACGGTTCATAATTAAGAACCGTCTGTGATATGTTTCCCGCCTCATACACCCCTAAAATTTCATAATTTTCCGCCTGAGTTCGAGTAGGATTCTGTTTTGATACACATTCAGTAAAACGGGCATAACTTTTGCATACGGTGTCCGTTTTCGATGTTCTTGTATTCGTTGGAAAGCTAACGATGAGCCCAATCCAAAAAAATGACCCGCTTGCGTTAGTCTCCCTTGAAGACCCCCAAAATCGGCCATCTTTAGCCTCAAATTTGCATCGAAAGTTTTTATTTCTATTTTTGCCAAAATTTTTGATCTTCCCTTTGAAATTTGGGATTTGTTTCAACTGCAAAGTTGTAGATCTCGTCGAAACCTTTCAAATGAGTATATATAAACCATACAGAACTTTGTTATTTCATATTTTGAGACTAATTGTTTATATTGTATCGGTATATATATAGCCAATATCACAGACGGTTCTTAATAAGAACTATCTGTGATGCTTTTATAGACGGTTCTTGATAAGAACCGTCTGTGATAAATTTTGACCGCATGGCCCGTCAATCCTTCCCAACCCAATTCCAGCCAATAGAAACCGACCAACCCACACCCCACAGATCGTCCTACCTCTTTCTCCCTATAAATACTCACCTGAACCCATCCTCTACCTTTTATGCGCTCAAAATCTCCCCATGCTCCTTATCTGTCTCCTCCTCAATCGAGCTCTTTGTGGTTAGGGCTCTCTCCATTGTTTCTTTTAGTGTTTGACTCTGTAACTTTGTGTTGCTACTTTGTGGCGTTTAGGGTTTTCTCCCTCCATTGTTTCTCCTACTTACAGTGAGGCGGCCACCAAGAAGGATTGTATTGCTTGTGATATTGTATAACTTGTGATATTGTATAGCTTATTTAGGGCTTCTACCCGAGCTACATCAGGGATGAGAGGCATAACTTGTGATATTGTAATGGTGGATTGTATTCTTGTGATATTGTAATGGTGGATTGTAATCTTGTGATATTATAATGGTGGATTGTAATATAAATAAAATATTCTCTGCTATGTTTGCTATCGTATTTGCTTGTTTTCAAACGGCATAGCTAATATTTCCTAAGGCTAATTCAAAAATAGAAAAAAATTTAGGTATAGAATGAACTATCACAGACGGTTTTGTAGTATAAACCGTCTATGAATAACATCATAGACGGATCTATATACAGAACCGTCTGTGATAGTGTTTTTCACAGACGATTCTAGTTATAAACCGTCTGTATTGTATTTATCACAGACGATTCACAAACCGTATATAATAAACTTCGATTATCACCGACCTATAAATTCAGACAGTTCAAAAAACTGTTTGTGATGACGTTTTTAAACCGTCTGTGATGATGATTTCTGTAGTAGCATGGGTCAAGAGCGTTAGGCCAGCTCTGCAGCATAGAGTTGAGGATTCGCACACGGTGGCTGTGTTCCGCGTTCAAGCATGGTCTGCGGATCCTCGTTCCTTGCCAGAGGCACTCAAGGTTTTCATTGCCAAACCAGGTGTGGAGGTCAACCATGAGGATCTGGGCCTGCAGGGCATTTTTGCCGAAGTTGAGCCATACCTCCAGGAGAAAAAAGCCTAGTCTACAATGTCAAGACTCTTGTCGTGCGGTTGGCTGATTTTTGTTCATGATCACCATCTCCTAATGGGACATCTCTGCTGTCCGATGATTTGGACAACGATCACAATGGTCACCCAGTGTAAGAACATCCCTCGCCATTAGTACAGTCTGAACAATTTTTCCCTTTGATCGGATAGTCCGAATGCTCCTTTGTCGTTTGGACGGTCCGAAAGTCCCTAGCCAATCGGACGGTCCTTTGCCATTCGAGATAGTCCGAACGTTATTTTAACCGATCAGATGGTCTGGACGGACACCGTGCCACATAAGTCAAATTGCACGCCCATGTGGCAACTACGTGGCATGCCACCTCATGGCATAGGTCCACGTGACTGCCATGTGGCGGCCACATGGCAAACACATTAGAATTGAGCCACCCACTGGCCACGTCAACACCACGTGGCAGCCACATGGCAAGCCACATCAGCGCTGAGCCACCCACCGGCCACGCTAGTGTCACGTGGCAGCCACATCAGCAAAATCCGCCACGTCACCTGCCACGTGTAGGACTAACATCATAAGTATGAATTTTCTTTAGAAAAATAATTCCATTAATTCTCTACTGATGTCATAAATATCTTTTCCTTTAGAAAATAATTCCAAAAATCTAGTTTATTCTTTTTCTTAGATTTTAAGCTTTGAGGAGTTCGTTCTCCTTCATGTTATCTCAGATTGGACCGTTCAAATTTCTAAATTCTTCTAAATCCCTAAGATATCCATTTTGGACTCTTTTTGAATTTTTGAATGTTATTTAAATTTATTTTGCTTTGATTGTTTGTGTATAAATTATGACGATTCCGGAGAGTTTGATTTTGACAATTCACAGCACCAAGACTTCGAGCAAGATAAGTTACACCTTTTATCATGTTTCTTCTAGTAATTTAAATTACTTATGTTTTTTTAAATTGTTATCCATGCATATTTTTATTCAAACTTAGTTTAAAGTTTATTTAAATCCTAGTTACACCTAATTCCTTTATGTATAGCCAAATTTGACCTTGAATAATCATGCCTTGCCACCTTAGTCAAAAACCTAGTTAGTGCAATAGTATTAACTAGAAATTTTATAGAATTGCTTAGCCATGCTTAGAATGATTTGGGTGAAAGTATTTATTTCACATGAAATGATGATTTCTAAAATCTATTCTTGATTTCGGTGAGTCAATAAGGTCTACAAAATTTTAATAAAATAAAATTATAAAATTTAGCTTAGACTTAGGCATTGGAATGGAGGTGGGTGCTTGTTGGTTCTCATTGTTGTTCGGTGACTCATTGATGAAGCCAGGCACAAGGGATATGTGGGTAGCCCCTAAGTCAAATTAAGAATCGGTTTGTGGGCTACTATTACAAAGTCACACCGTACTATCATAAGTCTGGTATGGGATAGACCTGCTTAAGTAATTTGTGAAGTTCCAAATTTAGTTTTGCTATAGGCTGAATTTGAGCGTGGCTTAGGCTGTGAGAAGTCTCACATGGCACAAAAGGGGGCTCTAACTTGTGGATTCAAGTTGTGGTGAAACCATAGTGGCGACGTAACTAATTTGGTAATGGGATATTGTAATAGCCTTGTCATGAACTTTTAGTCGCACACCGAAGGCAATGTGCTAATCGTGTGGCACAACGAGAGGATATATTTTATGGGTAAAGTTATATACCTCTGCAGAGTAACAAACTATCCTAGATAGCCGTGTCCATGGTCAAGGACATGCTGAGTATGGTTTTTTACATATTAGAATTTGGTTTTATAAAATCTAATTTGTGGATGAATGTAAAATATTTTGGAAAGATAGTCCGGGTGAGATACCCGTGGTTAGGTTAGCGTTAGGTTGGTGTCTACACTAATAGTATTATTTTAATTAAAAATGTTGTTTTTATCAATTGTATTAAATTCAATTTTTGCTGTTACTTTATGGTATTTACTTCAATATTGCCTTTCGCACAAATAACCATAATATGTCTTCCGTTGACAATCCTTATACATTCATTTACTCTGTTAAACCTCCTTGTGTAACTTGTGGAGTACTTTATGCCCACACCTTACTTAATTCTGTTGCTAGAGAATGACTTCATCGACTACGATGAGGATTGCGATGAATAGGTCACGTCTTACAGTCATTCACCTGTGGGTAGGCAGGATGGACTGCTACGAATAGGGCATGGCAACACCGGGTGGAGGTGGCAAATGGGTGAAGCCCATGACAACCTAAAATGCAAAATGTATACCAACTATAATTCATCAATAGCCCTAACCCCCAAATAAAACCCTAAAAACGAATCTACACCCATAACTACTCTTACATTACGCATATTCAACGCAAATCTAACCTAAAACCGAGCCAAATCCAACTAATTTCATCTAGGGTTTCAAATCTTGCCCTACGAAATGTACCTTATATAAACCATATCTATTGGAAAAAAAATCAAGAGATGGGAGGGAGTTCACCTTTCCTGGTCGATTTTGAAGCGAAATCGCAAGAAAAACCAATGGATTTGAGTGGATTTGGCCGTGATATGTATCCTGGGCGCCATGTCGTTTGGCGCCGTACTAAGGATCCATTTTTGTAAATCTTTTCTCCAGAGGTTCATATGTAAAAACTTCCAAATTTTGGACTAAAAAGCAAAAAATTTACCTTGCAGTCCCCGAAAGACTGCTTCCCTTGAGCTTCTCACTCACGCTTTCATAGCAATCAACTTGATAGGACTCATCACTGATGGTCTACAATAGTCAAAGATCTCAATTGAGGGCCTCCTAAAGCTGCATGGCCCATGGTCCAGACTTAAGGCCCCGCTCAACTTCTTTTGAAGCCAACGATGGGCGTTGGGCGGTGGCTTCCATTTCACTGTTTATTTTTTTATAATTTTTCTTTTTGTTTTTTTGGTATTTTTGTATTTTGCTTTTTCTCCGTATTCTTTTGTATTGTCTGTGATAGATTAATATATCACTTTTATTTTTATATTTTGTAAATTTAATTATGCCCAATAAACCAACTCAACTACAGTAAAAAAATCAGCCAGCTACAGTGAAATATCAGCCAGAAGCCATAAGCCATCTCTATTCCGAATGCCCCTTAAGACAACCCACTGCCACCAATTGCCTCTGTAGTCTGGCAGTTTCTCTCCATGGTGAGCAGCCTAGTTGAGACTGTAGGATCAAGGATAACCAATTAGAGGGGGGGGGTGAATAGGTGGTTTTAAAATTTTTGCCTAAATAAACAAGCAATTTCAATTTCAACACTACACAAGAATATTAGAGGAATTTACTCTACTCAATTATAACAATTCTACCCAAACAATTCAATAAACTACAAGCACTAGCAATCACAAGCAATATATATTAATGCTAAGAGAGAGTAAAAAGAGTCACAATGACAAACGATATTTTCCGTGGTATCGAAGACTTGCCGATCTTCACTAATGCACGATGTGGAAAGCCCAAGCTCCCTTAGACCGGATCCACGAATTAAGCCAAACTCCTTGATCACTAGTGGTAGCTCTTCCTCCTCTCCGGAGATGGTGAGCTCCAAACCACTCACAAGTCAACACAGGCTTCTTCACAATCTTCCGTGAAGAAGTCACCGGCAACAAGTTTTCCCGTTGTCTAGGTGCTGGCAAGCACCACGAGAATAGATCACCAATTTCACTTGACGATACTCAAGTGCACAATGGATCAACTAGAATGGAATGCACTTAAAAATTCTCTCCACTAACTCAAAATGAATGCTCAAGAGAGAAATGAGGGTGGAGTAAATGCTCTAGTGCTCAATATGATCAATATGAACTTCAGCAACCTGTCCAAGTGCAGGTGGGGGGTATTTATACCCTCACCAACCAAAACTAGCCGTTGGAAAAAATTAATCCTGAAAAATCAGGAAAATCGGTACTACTGCTGTACAAAGTGCGGTACTACCGCATGGAGGTGTGGTACTACCGCACTGTGGTTGTACCGCCGTGCTAATATCGGTACTACCGATTTCTGGCCAGTTAAGTTTTTTCTCGGGGAGCTCTCTGGAAAAAACGTTCCGCAAATCGGTATTACCGCGGTACTATGCGGTACTACCGCATTGCGGTTGTACCGCCGTTCACATTTCGGCACTACCGATTTTTGTGAGTTGAAGTCTCCCAAATGGGTGCTCTCTGGAAAAAACGTACCGCATAAAAATCGGTACTACCTCAGTGCGGTAGTACCACAGTTTACACGCCGGTACTACCGCAAATGCGGTAGTACTGCAGGTGGGTGTGGTGCTACCGATTTTTCTGAGAAAGCCCAGTGAGTTTTCAGACTTATTTTTAAATGCATACATGATCCTTAATTGATCCAATATGCACCCAAGTATGCTATCAAGCTAGTTTCAAAGATCCCTATTAATAGTACAACATCTAAAATATAATCCGGTCTTCCACCTTTCTCCAAAGACCGGTAAAATAAAAATGATCCTATATTTTATGTACCTCTGTTTTAATCTTTCTAGATGCCGAGATTCCATGTAGCTTGCTCTTGTACATTTTCCATATGAGACTTTGTCTATACGATCTTAATACACATATTAGTTCCATATTCGTAAATCATCATTAATTATCAAAACCCTAAGTTCAGAGACCTAGATGCTTTCGGAGGCCCCACTAGTGCCAAAGTTACATTGGCACGAACAAATACCTGAGACAACGAGCCTGTTACATTGGCACGAACAAATACCTGAGACAACGAGCCTGCAAAGTAGCGCTCATCTGGCAAACAAGCAGCAGTGAAACCCAGCTCGCCTACTCAGGCAAGCACAAATAGTGCTAATGAGAAAGCTCGGAGTCATATTGGCTGAAGCATAGCCATCTTCCAAAGACTATGCTTCGTTCAACACCATCTTTCACCAGCCCTTGTCGTAGGAACACATCCAGGCACTACATGACCTCTTCAGGCTAGTGCATTCAATCCAACTGACCGGATTCGTCTTGGCCAATGTGTCACCTGAAGCCATCCAAACTTAGCTCATCTACTGAGATCCCTAGTCATTTCTCCACTCTATGGATATATATGTCTTCATGTATAATCCTAGTGTCGAATGCTCGGGGTTTAAATTCTAGGGGACGTTAGGACGCCCTATGCTTGTTAGTCGACAGCCATAGAGTAGATGTGGTCTATATCCTGGAGACCAAGATGGTAATAGTGGCACCAGTCATCCTCTCTATGCTTGGTTCTCAATTTACTAATTTCGCTTATCTCCTGGCCTCGGATACTCGTGGGGGGGGGGTCCTAATTGCCTACAGGTCACCTGAAATCATTGTGCTCAGCACTCTCATCGCTGCTTTCTCTACAACCCTGCTAATCCAACTGGCCAACGAGCAAACGCCATGGTGGATCACATCGGTTTACGGCCCCCAAGACGATGCTTCAAAGTAGGAGTTCCTTGAGGAATTGAGACAAAATAGGATATCGCGCTCAGGAGCTTGGTGTGTCGTGGGGGATTTTAACATCCTGAGCTACAAAGACAAGAACAGTGACAATGTACACCACACAAACATCGACCGTTTTCGCCAATTGGTGAACGACCTTCTATTAACTGATGTCCACCTCAATGGAAGATAGTTCACTTGGAGCAATGAACATGACAACCCAACCATGTCGAGGCTTGACAGGGTGCTCACCTCGGTAGAATGGGAAGTTTTGTATCCGTACTCTTTCCTGTTGGAGTTAGCAACTGCGTGTTCCGAACACGCGCTGTTGCTTCTTGTTACTAATGCACATCTCAAACAAGGTGGACGCTTCCATTTTGACGATCATTGGGCTTCGTAAGAGGACTTCCTACCCCATTCCATTGGTTAGACACTTTGCTTTGAGCCACTGCAAAAGCATGAGATGGAGCCACACTCAGTTTGTGATACGGGGTTGCCCGATCTTCTCGATGTAGAATTGAATACTTACGAGAGTCTTGATGAATTGTAGTATCCTCCAATGCCAGCGCAAAGGATGAACTCTTTTAATCCACCAAACACGCTCGTGGTGATTTCGTCGACCACCAAGCGAAGATCTATCGTGCACCCAATTTCCAGTGAAAAGTGATGGGGACATCCCTCCCATGGATACAACCATGCCTACACACGCAATTTATCCATAGCAAGTGCTACAAGGTCCACTTACTCGAGCTTGTGCTTGCCAACTTAATTACAAGTGAATTCATTTCTAGGTTTGTATATTACTGAGAATAGACCGCTACCTAATGCAGTTGATTTAATTGTGCTTAGAAACATGGAAAAGGATAAAGGAGAGGCATGTAGAGTCATGGACATGCATGGAAGGCACAATGGAGGTCACTACGTCACTTTGGGTCTGAGTCAAGCAAGAGTTAGAGTTGAACTCGTTTTGGATTCAGATTCGGACTGTCGCGATAATATCAAATTAAAATAGACGTAACTTCTTCATACGGACTCCGTTTTGGACATTCTTGGACTTCATGAAAATCTTATCAAGTCTACTTTCCAACGGATCCAACCTCATCTTAAATTCCATCCGAGTCGATCACAATCATCAAAAGAGTCTGTATCTATTTCTTAGTCCAAATTCAAAAGGGTTCTACACCACCTCCAATTGGGCCCATGGGTCTTGTAACCCTAGGGATGTGTGGCCGCTTCCTTGGCCGCCACGCCTGGTCATATCCCTATAAAGGAACCGCCGCCTCCCTTTTCCAAAACTCGAATTTCGTTGAATTTAGGTTTAGCTATTGTGCAAACTTTTGTTCTTCAGTTGTGTCAGACGACCACCTGTCAAGATTGCCTTGAGATCCCACCTTTGTTTTTTTTCAATACCATCTACACTACAATCTTATTCACAATATTAGTTACCTACATCTTATTCTTGCTAGCTCGTCAATTGCTCACAGGAATTGAACTTCGTGTTCAGGTTGATCACGCTTCTAGCTTGATTAATAACATCTCCGAGTTGGTTCAACGATTGCTAAGGCGCAAGCGTCATCGTACGGTTGTAGTCGGATTGCGAGAGTTACCTTCAATAAAATCGATAGTTATCAATCTCATCGAAAAATCGGACGCCTCGCCTCCATCAGAAAGGCTGAACGATCTTGATTGAATAACACTCCTAATTTTCTATGGAATTTTGGTAGTAATGATGAACCCGAATAAACTTTAGTGGATTGATTTTTATCAAAAAGGTGGTCCGTCTACAAGAGACATGCAACCATGTATATATAGCCTCCATCTATGACTTCACACGTATGGGCCTAAGGCCAACTGAATTTGATTCGGTCCAACCAATCGAAGCTAACTTAGACTCTAACTCAAAACAAAAGACAACTAGATTCAACTAACCAAATGTGGCTAAACTACTAGCTAAGGACTTGCACACAGCCAAGTACACACATGAACAAACCATGAAGACATGAACAAGACTAGGCCACAACTAGTTGCATGCATGTAGTCCATGCATGGCACATCTCCTATATGCACGTATCGATTTCCTTGGCCTGCACCAAATCTCTCTATTAAACATGATGAGGAGTTGATCTTCTCTGTATCAGATATTGTGGAAACCCACTAGCATTTATGTTGTTGCTTGGCTGGATCTTTTGGTGTGACCTTCCAAACGCATCTTCACTTTAGGCTTATATAGATCGAGTATGAGCTGCATATAATTATATAAAATAGTAGTATCTCTATATCTCCAAGGATAATAATTAAAAACCCAATAAAATTAGAGTACACTGGCAATATTTAATGTGGCTCAATAATTTTTTTCTAGTCAAATAATATTTTTAACTAAAAATGTAAGATATGAGCATATCCGCATCAGTTTGGCAACATCTCTCTTCAAGTCCTCATGACCAAAGAGATCATTTCTAAGCTAGAGTGTGCACAAGACAAGTGAATGTTGATATCACAAGAAGTGGATCTCAAGAGGCTGCTAAAGCAAAGATTTCTTGCCCTATGCTCTCTGCTGATTCGACGGTGATCGCGGCTACTATGGTTATGGGAGGGCGATGCAAACACAACATTCTTTCACTCCCAAGCGAGGTATGATAGCTAAAAAAATAGAATCAATTCCCTCTCATATAATGGGAACACTTTTCATTCACACGAGGAAATTGCATCCCTGCTGCACCATCCACTACTACAAAAGGTCTAATATTAGATATGTCATAACAGACGGTTAACCAAAATCGTCAGTATCAAATACTATCATAGATGGTTCTGGTTTAGAGACCGTCTATGTTGCTACCAACGCTAAAAATTGTCTGTGAAGATGTAACATCATAGACGGTTTATGGTGAACATCGTCTGTGAAGTATCACAGACGGTTGTGAAAACAATTACTATGTAGTCATTCCTAGTACAAATCTAACAGATATATTAAAGTAAAACATTTCACTTCGTTGGGATATCACAACTAGTACCTAGGCACCAACCAACCCGTTCTTATTAATAGAAAAGATATTTTGATACTCCAGAAACATATGTACCATGATTCTAGAACACTATACAATATCGAGCTAAATACAGAGGAGCAAAGACAAAAAAAAAGATGACATGTTGCATCAACTATCTAGGAAGGCACCGCGGGGTGCGGTGTTGGTGCGGTGGGGGAGAACCTAAAGGCTGGTTGTATGGGTCGGGTTAGGCTAGGCTAAGTGCATCGTGTGACTGCTTATCTCTACTAATATAAAAGGAAATTTATCTGTCGTCCTTCCCTCTTCACACATACAGCGTGCTCCTTTTATCCCTATGATATGTATCATCCTCTTTTGGCACTTACTGGTATATATAGAGCGTGTGGGTTTGCAAGGATTTTTGGTTGTGCTTGGGAATCCGGGCGCCGCTCTAGCTTTCAGCCGTTGATTACTTGATTCGGCCGGCGTGAGTAGCTTCCTGTTTTATCTCTAGCTGATTGATTCGTTTTTTTAACCTCGAGCTGTATAAACCCTAGCTTCACTATCTCTAGCTTTGTTCCTTTCCTTTTCGTTTTGTCGTGGACTTCGCTCCTCTGCGTCCTTTGGTGAATTGGCAACGTGTCTAGCGTGTTTGCCTAGTTTAGGCAATTGAAAATTTCGTCCCACTGATCAGATTGGCTTGCCAACTGTTTTTGCCGAAAGCCCAAATGCCATGGTGCGTAGAGCAACGGTATTGTATGGATACAAATGGTCCGAAACTATTCAACTGATTTGAATTATTGGACTGTTATATTCGATAGGATATAAATATGATTTAGATTTTGTCATCTGATTAACAGTTTACCCTCTATTCAAATTCGTATTTGCAATAAATAATATAGATGCAAATATGATATAAGATTTCCCATCCAAATATATAGGTGTGAATATTGTTTGACCATTGTTTAATTCAAATTCAACCGCTCACTCCCCCTATTTGGAATAGGGAAAATTCCCCAAGAATCCTATATAAAAGGAACTATTCCCCAAAATTTTGTAAGGGCCTATTGGGAACATTGGAAACACAGGAAAGGCCATGAATACAGTAGCAAAACAAAGGAAAAACGGAGGAAAAGGTGTTTGAATCGGACGAAGAAAAACACGTGAAGTTGAAATAGAAGGCTTTGAGTAATAAAACAAACCCCTCTAATATGCTTGGTTACTGGAGAAGCGTAAAGGTAACCTACCTAGATCTATCTAGCTTCACCCATGTTCTTACCACCAAGGACTTGTTTATCGTGCTCACTACTGTACCAATCAATGGATGGTGGCCTCATGCGAGCATGTCAGCGAGGGGAAGGACCAGCATTGGCAAGTAGCGGCAGCGGAAGTGATGGAGTTCTGGGCGGTGGTTGATCGGGCGAAGATGGGGATCTGCGGTGCCGAGCGGCGGCGCTGTGTCGGCGGCAGGCCAGCAGAGGGGAAGCGACATGGGTAAGCACAGTTCTCCCGAGAGAGATAGACCGCGAGCTTAAGGGGAACTTTTTCCTTCGATCTGAGGTCCGTTTGAATCGCGAGAATTTTATATGAATTCATAAGAAACAGTTTAATCCCATATAGATCGGAAAAATACTCTCGTTCTAACTAGGTTCAAGAAAAGTTACCAAACTCATGAATGCCAATTCTTTAAGATTCCTCCGAAAAATCGTCAGTTCGAATCTTTTCTTTTAAATTTTTAAAAGCTATTTTTTTAGCTTTTCTATAATAACTTAGCTTTTAAATAAAATATTTTCTTAAAATAAGATCTACAAATTAATTATAATATATATTATAACGACTTCATTTATATCTAAAATAGTCTAAAAAATTATAACTCACAACCAAAAATTATAAATCAAAGTTAAAAAACAGGCCTAAGGTCTAAAAGATTGG
This sequence comes from Melocanna baccifera, assembly GCA_036346265.1. Classification (NCBI taxonomy): domain Eukaryota; kingdom Viridiplantae; phylum Streptophyta; class Magnoliopsida; order Poales; family Poaceae; genus Melocanna; species Melocanna baccifera. The sequence goes on from CM070710.1 coordinate 13,584,136, forward strand.
TTTAAATTCCTGTGTTCAAGATGGGGCAGGAGAGGTGTGTATTGGGCCTTCCTCTGCAGCCACTCTCTTTGATGGCCCAAACTGTCCTCCGGTCTTGGTCCAACCCCTCGCTGATCCACCGGGCGTCCGTCCATTCCATTCGCTCCGCCCACCGCCCTTCCCCATAAAACCCGCGTCGTTCGCCGCTCCATCCCTCCTCCCGCCTCTCCCTCCCTCCCCTACCGTCCTGATCCACCCTCCCTCCCCGACGCCGTCGCCATGGAGCTCTCCGTCGAAAAGACATCCTCCGGGCGCGAGTACAAGGTGAAGGACCTCTCCCAGGCCGACTTCGGCCGCCTCGAGATCGACCTCGCCGAGGTCGAGATGCCGGGGCTCATGGCCTGCCGCGCCGAGTTCGGCCCGGCCCAGCCCTTAGCCGGCGCCCGCATCTCGGGCTCCCTCCACATGACCATCCAGACCGCCGTCCTCATCGAGACCCTCACGGCACTCGGCGCCGAGGTCCGCTGGTGCTCCTGCAACATCTTCTCCACGCAGGACCACGCCGCCGCCGCCATCGCCCGCGACTCCGCCGCCGTGTTCGCGTGGAAGGGCGAGACGCTCGAGGAGTACTGGTGGTGCACCGAGCGCTGCCTCGACTGGGGCGCCGCGGGCGGGCCCGACCTCATCGTAGACGACGGCGGCGACGCCACGCTGCTCATCCACGAGGGCGTCCAGGCCGAGGAGGACTTCGAGAAGACCGGCAAGGTGCCCGACCCGGAGTCCACGGACAACCCCGAGTTCAAGATCGTGCTCGGGATCATCCGCGACGGGCTCAAGGCGGATCCCAAGAAGTACCGCAAGATGAAGGAGAGGCTCGTCGGCGTCTCCGAGGAGACCACCACCGGCGTCAAGAGGCTGTACCAGATGCAGGACTGCGGGACGCTGCTCTTCCCCGCCATCAACGTCAACGACTCCGTCACCAAGAGCAAGGTGAAATGGCATTTTCTTTTCTTTACATCTGATGAGTTATAAAAACTTGTGTGTTGTTCTAGGCTGCTGCTTTGGAAAATTTAAATCTGGCCTCGTGTGTATCCAGTAAATCATATTAATCTCGTTAGTTCGTCATAATATATACAGATTTGAAGAGCTTTGTGTTTCCGCTACTAGGTAGCCATTGGGTGCTTTTGCTCTTGTTTTTCTTCTTGTTGCCACCTAGATTTGGTCTATTGATATACTATTTGGAATGGCGAATTTATTGTTCTTTTTGTTCGACTGTGGGATATATATAACTAGGCAAAGGTACCCAAATAATAATGCAATTTGAATGATAAATTGGCAATGCACTTTGGATCCGCTGCATCCAGGCTGCTGGTATGAGAGTGATCTCTATTGATATATTGATGGTCTAGACTCTAGATCAATAACTGTCAGTGAGCTTTAACACCGATGTCTCATCAAAGGTTGATCCACGTATCGATACTTTGTAGCCAGTGATCGTGCATGCAGGTCTGTCCTCACGTAGGAGTGATGCCAGTGGATTGCTCTTATTTTTATTGTTCTGAAATTTTTTGGTTGACGAACCTTAATGGGCTCACCACAGAAAATTAGGAACAAAGCAATACAAACCATTCTATAGTTTCTAGAGTAAATTATTACTTTATTACAGAATTGTTATTGTTGTTTATTATTGTTAGTTCTAGGTTGGCCTGAATCGTTGCTCTCTTATAAGCTACTTTGCTAAGAATTGTTGCCCACTTTGTCATTTTAACTGCAATAGTACTTTTTTATGGATTATTTACAACGTGTTTTTAGTGCCCTGTTATTTCCCCGTTTTTATAAGTGCCCTCTTATGGCTGATGAGAGAAACAATAGTAACTGTTTAAACCCGCATATCATGACTCCCCCCATTTCACATTATAACTTTAAAAGTCACTGTGGTATGCGTGCAATCAAACTTTTCACACATAGTAGTTTCATCTGAAGGTGTTTGAGTTGTTTAAACCCTCATATTAGAATTAGTTTAGTATAAATGCTTAATTTCAATAAACTTTTGGTAAATGTTGATACCTCTAGAATGTGCAATGGTCTGCATCTCTGATCAATATTTGCTTGTGCCTGGAGTATTATTCATTTGGACTTAGCCTTACACTGATTTTTTTTTATCTATCCTGTATCAATGTAGCACTATAACTAAAATACGAAATGTTACTAAATCTGTGGTACTAAAATTGCAATGCAATAGATACCTGAAAATAGTTCTTCCTAAATTGCAATGCAATAGATACCTGAAAATAGTTCTTCCTTCTGAACAGTTTGACAACCTGTACGGTTGTCGCCACTCCCTCCCTGATGGTCTGATGAGGGCCACAGACGTTATGATTGCTGGCAAGGTTGCTGTTGTCTGCGGTTATGGTGATGTTGGCAAGGGCTGTGCTGCTGCCCTCAAGCAGGCTGGTGCCCGTGTCATTGTGACTGAGATCGACCCCATCTGCGCCCTCCAGGCTCTGATGGAGGGTCTCCAGGTCCTCACCTTGGAGGATGTCCTCTCAGAGGTTGACATCTTCGTTACCACCACTGGCAACAAGGACATCATCATGGTTGAGCACATGAGGAAAATGAAGAACAACGCTATTGTTTGCAACATTGGGCACTTCGACAATGAGATTGACATGCATGGCCTTGAGACATACCCTGGCGTGAAGCGCATAACTATCAAACCTCAGACTGACCGATGGGTTTTTCCTGAGACCAACACTGGTATCATCGTCCTTGCTGAGGGTCGGCTGATGAACCTTGGGTGCGCCACCGGCCACCCCAGCTTTGTCATGTCATGCTCTTTCACCAATCAGGTACATTTGCAATCCATTTAGTAATAGTCTTGTCAAGTGCAAATATTGCACTTTTTCATGACTGACACCTTGCTGATAACTTACATCATTTGATTAATTGTGTTTGTTGCAGGTGATTGCCCAGCTTGAGCTGTGGAAGGAGAAGAGTAGCGGCAAGTATGAGAAGAAGGTGTATGTTCTTCCCAAGCACCTCGATGAGAAGGTTGCTGCCCTGCACTTGGGCAAGCTTGGGGCCAAGCTAACCAAGCTCAGCCAGTCCCAGGCTGACTACATCAGCGTCCCAGTGGAAGGTCCCTACAAACCGATAAACTACCGGTACTAGGCTGCCCTGCAGGATGGAAGATCAATTATTGCTTTCAGTTTGTTTTAGTTTCGTTGCTGCTGGTCGGAAGATTCACTGGTTAATTGGTTGAGCCTGGTGAGGCCTGGGCTGGAGAGGTATTTTGCATTTTACATAGAAATAACAGCACAATTATTTTTTTTGTGCGCGGTGGAATGTGCCAGCCAGGTACAATTTTGTCTTGTTGATTACATATTACTTTATGAGGATATTAGTTATTTTTCCGATGCATATTTTTTCTGACAATTCGCTTAAATATGTTTTTTCTTCTGCTAAATCTCGTTTCTCATTGTAATTTGTGTTGAGGTTAATAGATACGTATTTTTTGTTGCAACTCGGCTGTATTGGTTCAGCAAACAAAATGATGTTGATACGGTTTTGCCGACAAAATCGGATTCTGTGAGAAATATATTATCATGTTGGTGTATGGAGACAATGGTATTTTCTCTCTCTCTCTTGTGTTGGGGATTTGAAACACTCAAAGGAAGCAAAGATGGGATAGAGGATAGATAATAAGAGCGCTAACTTAAAACTTCACACTACATTCATATCTCCCAAGATTACATTTGAAAGGAGCCATACATGTCTTTATATAGACTTACATCAACCGACATCTATTCTACTGACTCAACAACAAGGTTGATTTTACAGCTCAACAAGCTACATTGCTATATCATCTCTAGTAAGATAACAACTCATATGAAACACCCTGGCTCAACTCTTGAGCCCGGAATGCTACCACAACTCTAAAACTATACCGTTCACATCTATTGCTGCTGAAATCCGATAGTAACTCCTCTGTTCCACTCAACGATACGATAAGCATACATGCTTACCCGAGCATACTATTAAAGTTGGAACATAACCACTAGAGATGATTTGTAAATTACTATCGTACGTGGGAATATACGTGTGCTACTCCGCCTATACATGTCGCCTTCGGATACACATAAAAACATTAACAAACTAAGGGTGAGTCTAAAGACTCAGCAAGAACACAATCGAATAATGGCGACAACATAGCAATTCAACAAACTCCCATATCTAGGGGCTGTAAGATAGTCCCTGTAACTGTTAGTAAACCATATATCTGCAAAGCTGTAACATGAACTCTGCAACTATTTCACTGCCTCCTGTCTCTTTCATGCAGTGCAATACAATGCAATGCTATGCATCTCTGAATGTATTTATACCGGTATAGTGGAGTTGTTTCACTCATAATGAAACCCCTCTGCCTTCATCCTGAAGGTGCCTACCGAAGTAGATCTTGATCTTCCCATCGTCGTGGGATGCTTACCGTCGTAGGCTCTTCCAGATGAGTGCAATGCATGATGCGACTCCAGATGTATCATATACCGGTATAGTGGAGTGGTTTCACCCATCAGTGAAACCTCTCTACCTGCATCCCTAGAGGTGTCTTACCGAAGGAGTTTCTTGTAGAAACTATGGTTCACCCTTTAGGTAAGACTTTCGGTATGCACATGCCTCTTGCCAACCTCTGTAGGACTTTCATGATGCTCATGGTGCGATGCAAATGCAACAATTTTCAAATGTTCATATTCAACCATAAGCATCATTTCATAATATATAGCAAAACATGGTACAAGAGAATAAGCATCGATCCTGCATCACAAACCACTATCCCATCATACACTTGCATGTTAACCTGACGGATGATGCGTGCAAGACACCAAATCCGAACCATCACTTGAACAAACATCAACGCACCTCAACACATTGCTAATGCAATACATACATGTACGAGCAAAAGATGTCGCTCTTACGCATAACCCAATATAGCCAAATCCTGTCCCACCGGGCAACCTCCCATTGCCCTGATGCTGAACCAATCCGAGAATTTGGCGATATCATCAAATATACTCGCGGATCGGATTCCACACGCTCAATCTCTCTTCGCTCGCTATCGGAACGAAAAGACAAATCATCTACTAATTAATTTTACCAGATCTTGCTACTACTACAGTACTCACTAGTAGCATCACTCATCTTTCCATTCATTCTCTTTCCCCTTTCCTCTCTTGCCACAAATAAACCCATTCAAAAGTGGCAGCACTGGTTTTGTCGTCCAAGTACCCATGTTAATCAACGATTCACGAGGACTACCCGGATCAATACTAATATTCGACACATAATCTTATACAAAGATTGATGAATAAACAGGGAGAGGGTCTCGAGGCGTTACCCTAACCACGAATGACTGGATCAGGGCACAATCTGTCGTTCTCTGGCCGAGATCTGACAGGTCTGGCACGGATCGAACTTTCCTTTCCCCTTCTCTCTCTTCCTTTTCTTTCTTTTTCTTCCCTCTTCTTTTTCTTCTTTCCCTTCTCTTTTCTCTTTTTCCACGGCCGACTCCTTCCTTCTTCCTCTTCTTTTTCTCCTTTGCTTTTCCTCCCCTCTTCTTCTATTTTCCTTCACACCATCGGCTGGCTCACTCCTCTTTTCCTCTTTCTTCTCCCCCTTCCTCTTTTCTCACAAGCAGCCACCTCTCCCCTCTTACTTTGGCTGGTTCCCCAGATTCCCGACGAGCTCGGCTCCTTCCCCATGGCCATCCCATGTTCCTTCCTTCCCTCGGCTGGCCAACAGGAGCGACAGTGCACGGCAAGCCTAGTAAGGGGCGACAGTGTTGGGTGGCGACGACGGCCACCAGGGGAACGACGTCGACATTTGTGGCGGCTGCGGCGCAGAGAAGCGACGGCGTCGACAGCTACGGCGTGGGGCAAGCGAGGCACAGCTAGAGGGGCGGCGACGCCGGCAGCTAGGCGAGGCGGCAACACACATGGGCGACAAGCTGAGGGCGCGGTCGGGTGACGATGACGGTCGGAGGAACGGCGAAGGGCTTGAGCGAAGTCGGTGGCGGCGATGTCGCAGGAGCCAAGTGAGCACGGGGGTGGGGAGGAGAAGTTGGCTTTTGCCTCTTGCCCCCTAGCTTGCTCTTTTATGGGGCTTGGGGATGGGACGGATGGGTCTCTTCCGGCCCGGGTATTATATTCTACCCCCCTTAACAAAATTTGACCTCAAATTCTGAAACTCGATAATATATGCAAAAAACAAAACAAATTATAAAGGATAGCAAATAATTCTAACTCGTACTCGTAGAGTAACCCCGGGTACTTCTCACATTACCTTGTGCTCGGTCTAATACGACCAACGCACACTAACAACCCTTAACACCTAATGCCTCAGCATAAGAAGATTTCCAAACCTCAAGGAAATCACCCTCGTTGCTCGCACAAAAGAGACAACGCTACTTTTGTTCGCAACAAAGAGAGCTCTTCTCTTTTAAAAGAGAAGTAACATAATATTCATCAAATTAACTCGCTTTTACAAAGCAAGCCTTTAATAAAAGTAAATCCGATCATGGATTTAACCCACTAATCCACAAACAAAACCCTTCTCCCCAAGTAATTGGAAATTCATTTCCCATAGAAAATCATTTCAAATACTCATTAGGTTGCCATTCGGAAATTTATTCTCTCAATGCCCATTATGAGCTACAAGGCCAATTCAATCTTGAACCAATATCTAAATGAATATGGGGTAGCTTTAGTATATGACTCACAAAGTGTCCAAGTAAAACCCCTTTACCAATGATACATTGTCGACGGGTAACCCCACATGCCCCAAAGATTCACTTTAGATCCTATCACTTCATTCCCTCCAACACTTTTATTCCCTAGGGCTTCAACTCACACTTTATTTGCTTTACGCTGAACTCCATCAATGGTTAACATAATCCTTTGACTACTTCCTCAATTAAGGATCAGTGAAGACGACAAATATATCAAACCACACATAAACTCTCAGCCTTCTCACATCCACAAAATGAGGTAAGTTCCATTGGGATTTTACTTATCATTGGATAACTAAACCCTCCAATAGTAGTACTTCAACTTTATCCCAATCTTTTAGCCTCCAGTAACTATCGACAAATCCGAGGCTCAAACGCCAAAGTTCCCAATACTCCTCCAACGATTCCGATAATATTGGCACCTTTCGATCCATGTCATAGGAATCAAACAATCTAAAATATCAACACCTAATGATGATACCCACCACAATACGCATAATTTAGAGAAACTCTTTCATCAAAATCTCACGGTCTCAAATTTACCCAAAATTCACTAGCTTAATTGTGACATCAGTCACCACCATTCCCCATAGACGCTACTGGTTGCAACAACACAACCAGTTTGCTCCTAAGGCTGTTTTATTCTCAATTAATTTTCCATAATGATTATAGCATAAAATCAGCCCATATGATGTTGGCCACATAAATCTTTGCAACCACCTCACTAAGTATATCAACCATCCTCACTATACGTTACACCTACAAAACTTTACATTACTAAATATTCATTTCAAGAACAAGAGATGCTAATCCTTCAGCAACCCTTAACAACCAAGAGGATCACAAAATCTGTGCATCCAGAATAGAATGAAGTTCCAACAGTTTTTTCAACAAAACAAACTTTGGAATAATTTCAGCACTCATTCTCGAAAACAAAATTAACTTTGTCAATGATGCAATGCCTTAATGGGGGAACTATTCCCTCCGGTCATGGCATCACATCACGACACATATATTAGACAATTAACACCAAGAAACAGGAAGTTGCAACAAAGTCCAAATCCTATATTACCCTAGTTGACGCGCTCGAACACACTCTAGACTCCGACTCAAGACAACACAAATTACGTGTTTGGGAAGCGCTCAGGACTCAGTCACAGAATTTTGTTCCTGGGTACATCCGAATCTTACGCATTCAAAAGCGCCATGGACCACTCGTCCGAGAAACCCCATATGCAGAAGTGAGGGAAGTCATGTAGCACTCATGACACATGCATATAAATCAACTGTAAGTCATGCGGATCTTCTATCGCTGTAGGATCAAGGATAACCGACTAGAGGGGGGTGAATAGGAGGTTTTAAAAATCTTAACTTAATTAAACAATTAAGTTCTAGATAATCACTAAGCAATCTATTAAGAGAAGAACAATTCTACACAAGGATTGATTCTAGGCAATAATTCAATAAACAATAGAGTACAAGAACAAATACTATAAAGAACAAGGAGCAATCACAATGAGACACTTGATGTTTTTATCGTGGTATCAGACACTTGCCGGTTTCCACTAATCCACGTTGAGGTTAGCCTGAACTAATCGGACCGGCTCCACGAATTAAGCCGAAACACCTCGATCACTATGGGTTGCTCTTCCTCCGCTCCGGAGATGGCGAGCTCCGAACCACTCACACGCTTGCACGGGCTTCTTCACAAACTTCCTTAAAGAAATCACCGGCAACAATCTTCCCGCCGTCTAGGTACCGGCAAGCACCAAGAGAATAGACCCCAATTTCACTTGACGGCGCTCAAGTGCACAATGGATCAACTAGAATTGAATGCACTTGAAAATCTCTCCACTAGCTCAAATGAATGCTCAAGAGTGAAAAAGAGTGTGGAGTGAATGCACTAGGGCTCAAATGGATTCAATGAACATCAGCAACCTGCCCAAGTGCAGGTGGAGGGGTATTTATAGCCTCACCAACCAAAACTAGCCGTTGGATAAAATTAATCCTGAAAAATCAGGGAAATCGGTACTATCGCCGTTGAAAGTGTGGTACTACCGATTTTTTTTACTGTAGTAAATAGTAACGGCTATGTTAGGCGGTCAGAACTAGCCGTTGGATTTTAGTGCGGTACTACCGCTGTTGAAAATGCGGTACTACCGCACTACGGATGTACCGCCGTGCATAAATCGGTGCTACCAATTTCTTTGCGGCTAATTTCTTCTTGGGGATCTTTCTGGAAAAAACGTTCCGACGATCGGTACTACCGCTATACCATGCGGTACTACCGCCGTTTATATTCCGGTATTACCGATTTGTTTTGGGTGAAGTCCCCAAGAGGATACTCTTCTGGAAAAATCATTCCGACAATCGGTACTACCGCTGTACCATGCGGTACTACCGCCGTTCAATATCCGGTACTACCGATTTTTTTGAGAAGCTAAGTCCTCAAGGAGGAGCTGTTTACATGCCGGTACTACCGCACTGCGGTAGTATCGCAGGAGAGTGCGGTGTTACCGATTTTCCTGAGAGAGCACAATGAATTTTCAAACACATTTTCAAATGCATGTATGATCTTAGAATGATCCAATGTGCACCCAAACATGCTATCAAGCTACTTTCAATGATCCCTCTTAATAGTACGGCATCTAACCTATAATCCAGTCTTCCACCTTTTCTCCTAAGACCGGTAAACCGAAAAAGAGATCCTAAAATTTATGTACCTCAATCTTGATGCTTCTTGAGCTTCAAATTTCATTTGTAGCTTGTTCTTCATCTTTACACATATGAGACTTTAGCTATACAATCTCAACACACATGTTAGTCCCATATTCGTAATTTGTCATTAATTACCAAAACTCTAAATTAGGGGCCTAGATGCTTTCAATCGCAACCTCAAGTATTTAGCATCATTAGAAACTTAACATTATCTCCTCTGAAGTCATGAACTCAAAATGATAATGCACACTAAAACACAAAGCATTTCTTCCAAATGCCACATAGAAATCAATTAGAATTCTATACCCCACAACCTCGATAAGCCAATACTTCTTGTATGCTTACACAGATTAGCAAAAGTCAATTTGCTATTACATAAGTCATTGTCTTTCAGTATCCCATCTTGAACCTTCCCAAGGCTCACCGGATACTTTACTCCTCTATATTTACCCTATAGTTCATCGTACTCTGCCACCTTACTGTACAAAAAAACATAGTCATAATGACTATCGAGTGCGCATACTACAAGGTGCAATCCAGGCTCTTTGATCAAAGGATCCATTATCAATAAATAATCTCTCAAACACCTCATTTCAAGGTGCTAACTAAATTCCACCAGCTCAACTTTAAGGATGATTAATCATCAAGGTTTCTGCACGCATCAGCTGTACTACCATAAATCATAGTTACCATTATCTTAAGCATGGGATCCACTTGCTCTACCTCCTTAAGCGTGCACATAATTTTCTACAGATGCAACAGTAACTTTAGCAGCTCATGCTTAGAAATTGGCACCACACCCCACTAGATCTGTACTAACTTCATCTCTCAAAATTCAAGTCTCACGACTCTACCACCATTCTCTGTTTAATTTAGTTGAAAGACTATCCAACATCAAGATCGCCATTCTAGTCTTTCCAACTAATTCCAATAGAGTTCTCAGATCATAATTATTAGAACCCTCCAAGACATCGGTTGGGATTGTAATCAAGCAATCATAGTGCAAGATTGGTGGTTTTAACTTTGTTGTCATTCACATATTATCCATGGAAAAGATAACTCCATGAGGGATTTCCACCAAAACAATAGACTAACACACTTCTTAGCATGTCTAAGTCTCATAGCTAGGTTCATCGATTGAGACCATACAAAACACATCGTTCAATGGGGCTCACCAATCTAAATAATCTAAATGACCTACTGGCTCACCAGCATTCTAGGTCCCACTATTAAGCAGAGATCGGTATGCCCTCCACCACCTCTTATGCAAATACTAAATCCCCATTGAATTCAAATCAATTTTGTTTTTAAGGCATAGCTAAAATTAATTACTCTCCTTGGTTCTCACAACCAGAAATTCCACACCCTACCATCTAGTTTCTTTAATCACAACTTCTCACATGAGCTTGACCCGACATTATCGTAACTATTGGATATTGTCCTCTTAGGACAAAAGCATCAGGCCTCAATACGCAAGTTACTCCAAACATTCACAGGATCAGGGCACTACCCATTATCAGCTATATCTCAACAGCTCAAGGAGCAATTAACCCCAGGGTACACACTACCCAAACATAGGGTAAAACAACTCATGAACTACATATCAGTACATCTATGCCTCAAATGGCAGCACGACCTGGCCTCTCTAGCAGCCACGGTCTTTGCCTCTTTCGCATCGCTAAGCAATACAATCATAGTGGTGTCTACTTGGACCCACAAGTGGCAAATTCAACAATTTGCCATCAACACACCAGTATTTATCTCAAAACATTGCAAATCAACAACATGACTTGCAGAAACATGAATGCAATGCTTTGCCCCAATCCTATCCTATTGTGCACCAAAGTGTCTTAAGTTTTAGCAATTGTTGAACCCTAGCCAAGTCTTAATTTAATACCCACTCCTAGGTCATACTCTTAATTAATTAAGACAACTTAGGTTACCGAATTATCCACCACGGATCTAACGCTGCTCTGATACCAATTGTAACACCCCGGCCCAACCCTTGAGCCCGGAATGCTACCACAACCCTAAAATTGTACCGTTCACATCTATTACTGGAATCCGGCAGCAACTCCTCTGTTCCACTCAACGACATGATAAGCACACATGCTTACCGGTGAGCGTTGAGGCAACAATTTCAAATTACCTACTACCAAAAGAGGCATAATCCACACTATTCAAGATATTTCCAACAAGACACAATTTTAATGCTAACTACCCGAGCATACTATTAAAGGTGGAACATAACCACTACAGGTGATTTATAAGTTACTGTTGCATGTGGGAATATACGTGTGCTACTCCCGCGCATGCATGTCGCCTTCAGGATACACCTAAAAACATCAACAAAGTAAAGGTGAGTCCAAAGACTCAGCAAGAGCACAATCGAACAATGGCGACAACATAACAATTCAACAAACTCCCATATCTAGAGACTGCAAGATAGTCCCTGTAACCGTCAGTAAACCACATATCTGCAAAATTGTAACCTGAACTCTGCAACTATTCCACTACCTCCTGTCTTTTTCATGCAGTGCAATACAATGCAATGCCATACATCTCCGAATGTATTTTATATCGGTATAGTGGAGTTATTTCACCCACAGTGTGAAATACCCCTCATTCGTTAATTAGCTATTAAGCGTGATTAGTAGTAATCACGTGGGTTAATTAGTTATTGATTAGCTAAGCTAAGCGGTTAGTCTTAATCTGCGATAGAATAAAATTACTTTGTAATCCTGCACACATAAGCACAAGGGAACTAATTTCTAAATCATGTCATGCTTTATTAAAACCTTGCATTTACAACAAAATGAAAGGCACTACATGCAAGGATCATTTCATACATTCATGCATACACTAGGAAGTTTTCACACACATGCTATTACATTGTTATGAGAATACACTATAGTACACCTGTTTGCATTGCATCCGTAGATTGCCGTCGAGCCACACCGTTATTCAATTGAGAGCAGCCAATAGATTAGATACCAAAAAAAGACCGAACAAAAGAACAGAAGTCCAAAAGCCAGTAGAAAAAGAAGAAATTGCCGTCAGAGCCCTCGAGGTTATCTCGGGCGGGGTATTCCGTTCACGGAGATACCTGACCGTCCGGGGGCCAGTCGGCACCTCTCACAACCATAGGGTTCATCATCCGGTTTAAAACAAACCTGTTTTACCTCACGAGTACTGTAGCAAAACCCGAGCCAGCAAGTGTCTATAGCCAACAAGAAAACCAAGGCTGGCACATGTCCAACGACAGCCAACCTTTCCGGACCCCCCCAGCATAGCCAGCGGCAGAGCCGGCGGCCAACCCGGCTTTTGCAGATATTTTCGCGTGGCACAGCAGCTGGCGCAGCAAAACCACGGGCAGTAAAACCGCGGGCAAGCAAAAACCAGAGCGGATGTAACCCCTTAGGCAAAGCAATCCCAGAACAAGCTCAGTTACAAGCCAATAGAAAAAGAGCAACCCCAAAGCAAGCTCTAGAGCGCAGTCACGAGGCCACAGAAGGTAAGCGCACACACAACCACTTGAGAGAGACAAAAGAGAAGCTCACCTTCTTCCCCCCATTCGCAACCACAAATCAGCCCCACCAATCCCCACCAAGGGAGCCCCAGGCAGCAGCCAACCAAGGTCAAGCAAGGAGCTAGACTTGGGGACTGCAAGCCACGAGCAAGGAGGCACCACTGGGTTTGTCGGCAACCAAGCAACCAAGAAAGCGACCTCAAGCAGCATCATCACTACATTCCGACCACCAACCCTCCCAATTGCAAAGGTAAACCAACACACATCCAACATCTTAGGATCTGCTGAATAGAATATCATTCCAGCTTTTTAGATCACGGCCAATAAGAGCTCAGCATCACCAACCACCACAGCACAGACACAAGGTATATATATTTTCAACCGGGAGTGAAGAGGGATAGGAAAGTAGGGGATTACCATAGGTGGCGGCCGGCGGTGGCATGCTACCCACGGCAAAGCACGCGCCCCCGAGGGCCACGACGCACCCCCCGGCATGCGCGCGACTCCGGGTCCCGCTATGCCACACCGCGGCCACATGCCTCCATGCCAAACCGCACCCTAGCACCAAAGCTAAAACAAATCAAGCAAAAATAAAGAAGAATAGAGCACCGGGCCTATAAGGGCCAGATCCGGGCCCTAGGCCACGGATCCGGCGCCTAGAGGCGGCGCGGGCCGGCAGACCAGAGGAGGAGGCGGCGTGGGGCAGTGAGACGGCGGTGAAGAGGCGTGCGGCAAGAGGAAGAAGTAGTGAGAGATGGGGGAGGGGAGTAGCGGCGACGGGGTAGGCGCGCAAGAGGGGAGGAGGGGGAGAGAGAAGAGGTAGCGCGGTGCGGAGAGAGAGGAAGGGAGGGAGGCGGCGCGGCGCAAGAAGGGAGAGGGAGAGAGGCGGCGCGGCACAGAGAGGAGTAGGCGGCGGCGTGAGAAAATGAGGAAGGAGAGGAAGGGGAAAAAAGAAATAGGGGAGGAGGAGATATGGCCGGCCGGGAGCAAAACCGTGGAAAAAGAAAAAAAAACAATGGGTCGGCCAGTTTGGGAAATTGAGTTAATAAAAATAAATAAATAAGTATATATGCAAGCATATAAATCTATATATATTTCTATCAGCTCATATTTAATCCCTTTTTCCGCATAACCAAAAATAGTGATGAGTTTTATTAATGCTTTCAAGGCCAGTTTAAAATTTTGTTGCATGAGTATATTAGTATTATGTATCACCAGCTTTAAATTAGCATTAGTTAAACCATTCGTTAGTGGATAATTTAAGTGTGCTTTTTAGCATAGAAGCCTCACGACGATTTTAGCATATTTTATTAATTTAGTACTGTCCGCCGAAACCGTAGTTTTGAGAGGTGCATTATTATTGCATAAAGCATTCCGATCTCATAGGAGAAAGAATACCTGGGTAGCACGGAGTATCAGACCCCTTTGTCTAACTTAGGCAAGCATCCCCTTGATCAATTTCTCGAGTATTTTCAATATCTCAGTATTTTGATATTATTCTATTATCACCCTGCATTTAAATGAAAAGTCTTTAAATCGAGATTTTTGAGAAAGATAGAGCGGCGACTGATGGAGCAGTCGACCGTATAGATTTATAATAAGGTGGGCAGAGGTTGCCTGGGCAGGTAACAGAAGGGCAGGATGGGGACCTCTGCATAATCTATAATATAAGTAACTACCAACTTCATCTGTATGAGTGGATCGTATTTCATCGCATCAGCCAACATTTCGTCTACGGACGGACATGATTAGTAGTGCTATTAAAGTTATTATATCCTCCACACGGGTAAGTATTTATTTCGGGGAGAACCCAGAGCCGGTAGGAACCAGGAGTGGGGGATCCACAGCCGCAGGATCCCAGAACTGGTGAGTAGGCCAGAAGTGGGGGACGCGGATCGTAAGAACCCGAGCGTGGGGTACGCGAAGGCGATATATTACGTAGTGGGGTGATGGGCGCTGGTCAGAAACCGCCCCAGCCAACGGCTATGTCCCTTTTGGTTGAGTTTGGGCGAGGGTGATTCCCGTCAGACTGCCAACTGAGAATAGCCGGGTGGAGATATAATATACTGAGATAATTACAAAAGTTTTGTTTCTCGATCTGGGCCCCGCATCTTAGGAAATGCGGAAATCCCAGTGCAGTTAAGATCAGGATGATGTTGGGTAAAGTGATACAAGCTTGCGCAATGCTTTTCAAATCATGAATTCATGCCTGTCTCCGGGAAAGGAGATTACGGGAACCCAGGGAGGTTCTTCGCTATTCATACAAATGTTCAGTAGCTTTCAAAATTAATAAAAATCAGGTTTTCGCAACCAAAAACCTTATTTTCTTATATGAGCATAAAAAGACCCTTGAGCATGAGACTAAAGAAAAGAGAAAGAATAGACGGAAGCTTTTGATGCATAATTGTTATATGAGCTTGCTGAGTACTCTGTACTCACCCTTGTATCATTCTTTTGTTAGAGGATAGCCCTTACACTGCCACTGAGGGAGATGAGGCCAGGCAGCAGGAGCCCTACTCCCCTGGAGAGGGCATTGGCTTTGAGGCGGAGCCGTATGGGGGTTACACCTCGTATGACGACTGGGAGGACTAGAGTCGTAGGAGCAGTCCAGGCTCCACGCCTTCGGTACTGGCACCACTAGTATTTTATATTTTGGACACTCTTATCTTGTATAATTAGCTTGCTGTCAGACTTTTGTATTAGAGCTGTAATAGTTGGACTTATCTTGCTGTATGATATTCTAGCCCTGCGTGGCAATGCGATTGTATGGATTGTATTATCTCTAATTGTTGTTCTGCTGTATTAACTCTGATGGGTTTATTACTCGTTAGAGCGGTGTTTTATCGGCTAAAACGAGTAATAATCCGTTGACTAGCATAATTACCCTGTGGTAATTGTGCGGGTCGTTTCAGGCGGTATCAGAGCGATGGTTTGAGAACCACGCATACAATTAGTAATAATCTTTCCTTAAAGTACAGTATACAACATCTTATTATAGACATTCTTTCTTATTCTCACCCCTTCATCATCTCATTCTTGTAGTAGTTACAAAATTTTGTAATTCTGCTTCTTCTCATAAGGTTTAAGTGGACTACCAATACTAATTATATTATTTTATTCCTGTAGGATGGCCCGAGTAGGGGTACCACTAGCCAGGATCAGGGGGCAGCACGCCTTATTACTTTGGCAGATGCTACAGGAGCTAGAGGCACTGGGGCCGGAGTACTTTTATATTATACCAGAGGATGGTTCACCCCTAGTCTAGGGGTGACAGTCGTAGGGATTCCCCTTAACAGGGCATACTTTTGGGAGCACGCAGTTCCTTGGCGGACTGCGGATGATTACTTACCTATGTAGAAGGTGGCCAAAGAGGCCCTCCTAGCACTTAGATCCCACTTTGGGGAACAGCTGAGCCGCACAGGTTTCCGCGACGTGCCTGCCCTAGCTCCGGGCAGTTACGGTCAGCAGTATGCGACAGGAGCCGGTAGTACTAGCCTCAGTATAGGGGCAGAGTTGCCAGCCCCTGCGGCTCGTAGTGTCACATCTAGTCTGATGATGATATCAGACACGATGTTATACTATGGCACTAGGGAGGCATTACAGAGGGCTAAGGACATGTCAAAGCGGTGGAGATACCAGTACTACCTAGGCGAGTACAAGCAGCAGGCGCTTCAGGAGGAACTATCCTACTATGTAGCTCAGGACCCCCAGTACTTCCACCCACCTCCACAGGACCCACAGCCGAGTCCACTCCTTGAATGTGCTGAATACATCCAATATCTGCTTGATGAAGTATGCCAAAATTTTTCTTGAATAATCATCAATAATGGTCAATATATAGCTTGCACCTCCAAGTGATGGAACGCAGGATTCTCCCCACAAATCGGAATGAATATAATCTAATATGTCTTTTGTAGAGTGAGTCGCAGTGCTGAATTTCACCCTATTTTGTTTGCCGAAAACACAATGTTCACAAAACTTTGACTTGTCGATGTTTTTACCATCAAAAAGTCCTCTTTTGCATAATTGCATCATTCCAACTTCACTCATATGCCCCAAACGCATATGCCAAAGATTAGTAGCATCAGAATCAAATGATTTATTTGAGACAACAACAATATTACCTGAAATTGTAGTACCTTGTAGATGATATAAGTTGGCAGCTTTCATATCACCTTTAATCACAGCAAGAGAACCTTTTGTGACTTTCAGAACTCCACCTCCACCGGAATAGTTGTACTCTTGAGCATCAAGAGTACTCAGTGAGATAAAATTTCTCTTTAAATCCAGAATATGACGAACATCCATCAAAGTCCTGATGGTGTCATCAAACATCTTGATCTGAATAGAACCAATGCCTGCAACCTTGCATGGTGTATTATCATCCATCAACACGGATCCACTTGGCGTAGCTTCATAGGTAACGAACCACTCACGGTTCGGACTCATGTGGAAGGTGCAGGCTGAATCAAGAATCTATTCATCGTTAGTTTTGCAATTACCGGTAAAGGCAATGAGAACATCTCCATCAGAACCTTCTTTGGTGACAACAGTAGCTCTAGCTTCATCCTCTTGTTGATCCTTCTTGAAATTATTATTTCTTTTCTCCTTGTTCTGCAACTTCCAGCACTCAGATATGTCATGTCTATCTTTCTTGCAATACCTGCATGACTTCCTGTTCCTGGATTTAGATCTGCCTCTGAATCTGCTTTTGCTTCTGCCTCTTGAATTGTCGTATGAACTCTTCTCATATTGCCTGCCGCGAACAGATAAATTTTCTGCATGTGTACTTGAACTTCCACCAGGAACCATAAGTTTCATCTTTTCTTTAGCATGCAGAGCTTCATAAACTTCACTCAGAGTAAGAGTATCTCGACTATATAGAATAGTATCTCTAAAAGTAAAGTACGAACTAGGTAGAGAGTATAGCAAAAAAAGATCCAAATCTTCATCATCATATTTTACCTCCATAGACTCGAGGTCAGCAACAATTTCCTTGAAAACTGCCAGGTGGTTCAACAATGAGACTCCCTCCGCCATCTTGTGTGAATAAAGTTTCTGCTTCAAATGCATTTTGCTAGTCAGATCATTGGTCATGTAAATCTACTCCAACTTTAGCCATAATGCGGCGACGGATGTCTCCTTCATAACCTCCTGTAGAATATTATTTGATAGATGAAGATGAATTTGAGATAAAGCCTTACGATCTTTATGTTGCTTCTCATCGACGGACAGTGTCGCTGGCATCTTGTCAATTCCCAAAAGAGCATCATCTAAATCAAATTATGATAAAATAGCCCGCATCTTGACTTGCTATAGAGAAAATC
Organism: Melocanna baccifera; assembly: GCA_036346265.1. NCBI lineage: Eukaryota > Viridiplantae > Streptophyta > Magnoliopsida > Poales > Poaceae > Melocanna > Melocanna baccifera. The sequence continues at coordinate 13,602,470 of CM070710.1, forward strand.
TCGTGTCGCGATCCAATAGCGGAAGATCATATTTTAGAGTCACCATGCGGAAGAAAACCAAAATTTTTTGCTAGTATAAAATCTTGCAAAAATCAGTAGTCAAAAAATCCTGGTACGCTTTAAGGTGCACTTAGCAATTCTCATAAAAAAAATAACACCAAACCTAGCATGATGACAACATCTTTCAATTCCCTCCAAAGAAAACTAGCAACGCACCTTTTATTTTTGCCTCAAGTTGCGTGAGCCTCTTTATCTCTCCTGGTTGCTTTGTATGCAAAACTTCTTTCTCTGGCACCTGCCTACCTTTTCTCTGTTGTTTGGCTCTCCTGTCCTCCACACACAGATCGAGGCGAGGGAAAAATAGGTGCTAGCTTGGGCTGTGTTTCGCTGGTGGCCGTGATACTCCCGAGACGTGATGATGCTTCTGGTGTTTGCCTCAACCTTGGGAAGATGATGATTTTTTTTCCTAGCTTCTGCGTTGCGACACCTCTCTTTTATGGTATCTGCCGACATCAACTCCGAGATGAAGAAAAAAACTCCTAGTACTTGTCGAATTCGGCGATGACGGATGGATTTTTTTAATCTCTAATCTCTTGTGTTCTGATACCACTTGTTGAAAATAACGTACAAAAAAATAGAGATAAGAGACACAGATTTTTACCTGGAAAACCCTTGCGAGAAAAAAACCACAGACGCTCGAAGGCAAATCACTATAATGAGGAGAGATTACATGGAGAGCTTATCTTAGTGCTTGCTCTTCCTATGAACTATTGGGGTATTTATATAGTATTGAGAATAGAGTCTCACATGGAAAGCAAATAGAATCGGAGTCCTACACGGATACTGTTACAAATTCGGATCACTTTTCAACAAGATATGCATTCTGTCATGATGCTTCATACCAGCAAAGATGATATTGGACCTGATCCAGAAAGGACTACGGACAGGATGGCAAATGCGATCTTTCTGAAGACTTGGATTCTGTCACAGTAGGTCATATAAACAAAGAAGTTGCTGAATGTTCTTTAGAAAGGAATATTTTGGAAGCTGAAAATACGAAACGTGACTATACTCTTGTGCATGCTAGCACGGTAGAAGATACTATCAAAGATAATGCAAAGGAAACTAGCACAACTGCAGATGAGATCAAAGATAGTAAGCAGTATGTTTCATCTGAATTGAAAGAGGGAAACACTGACAATGGTATGATCAGGGTAGTACAGTTTACTCTGAGTAGAAAGAGGTAAACGCTTACAATGGCATGTGACAGTACAAATGGAACGGATCAAAATCATGAAGATGGCGAGGATGATTGTGATAACAGGTGATGCAGTTCCTTGTGAAGATGGCAAAACTTGCACTGATGCTGAGATGCTCCTCGTAGATAGCACCTGCAGCGCAAAGAATGAAACAATTTCCTAAGAACACAACTTCTGATGCTAAGGTCTCTGCCCGACAGCACCTGCGAAGAGGAGGATACAGTAGTTTCTGATGACAAGTGCTTGCAGAAAGATGTTCAGGGTACTGATGGAAAAATAGAGCGGCACTACGAGTGGCGGAAGGTTGTGGCCTCTGCAGTAGGTAAACCGCACACGAGGAGCTCCTCGAGAGCACCATCTTTAGATTGGATTGGGCTGGTGTAGGGACTAGTTTTTGCCTGTGTAATATATAAATTCATTTTCATTGTCTTTATGCAGTATTGTTACTTGTCTGTAATTGGTGACCTCCGTTAACATCTAAGGTTTCAACAAACTGCATCAGCTATATGAAATCCTGATGGCTAGCTGCTTGCCTGACCTAGTTTCATTTTGTATCTTCGTGAATTTAGATGTCAAAAGTGTTGCATATGATCAAACGTTCTCATCTACTATACTTTTGAAGTCATCTGTAATCTTCGTCACCTTCGTCAGGGTAGGCCTCAAGACTACTCTTTCTTTTGTTTCAGACGATCGGATTTATGTCAACAATTTAATAACTTCATTTTCGCTGTTTACTAGTGCGAAGCATTATGCAAGTTGCTGTGCATGACAAGCTTCAGAGCTCGTGTTACTTGTTTATGGCCATGTCAGCTAGCATTGTGCTCAAGTTTTCAAACTGTAAATCGTTTGCCGTTATCTTGGTTTATTAACCTATAAATATTTATGAATTGAAGTCGACATTTGTATGTGATTTCACTACAAGTTAAAAGACTTCTCCGCAAGTTACAAGAGCCGTCGCCCAATTTTCGACAACCGAGCTATGTTTCTGGGTTCAAGAAAAACCAACGTCGCGTCTTCTTGTAATCAGAAAGGGAAATTTAGATATAAGGTTAGCTAAGACCCCCTGATCAGGGTTTATCTGGAATTTCTACAACTTTTAAATGCAAACAACATATCTCGTTGAGTAATTCTCAAATCACGCGAAGGTAGCCCAAATTGACATAACACATTTTATCGCCACGATACCTGATTTTTATAACCCTGCTCGTGATTTTGTTATCGACCTGTTGACGCATCCCGTTCCCACGACGTAACAGCACCCAGAGGGGTTCTCTCCTATCGTGGCCTCATTTATTTTTTCTAATATTTCTTTTGGCGGGGAGGCACCTCAGTTCTTCCGACAAAGTGCTTCTTAGCAGCGTAGCACTGGCTTGTGTGCTAGTGATCGAGCTAGTACAAGGGGAAAGAAGAGAACGGGAGATGATCCATCCATGGTATTAAAGAGAAATGCAGTGGTAAATTGTTGTGCACTGGTTGGTGGTAGCATCTCTAGTCCATGTTATTTGGCAACGGCTATGTCATGCTAAGCCGTTGAGTTGCCCTTCAACGGTATAGGATCCAACCGTCAAATCCTCGTATACTACTTAGACACACTTGATTCGCACACAGCTGCTCCTCGTTGAAACCTTGTTCCTGTGTATGGGAGGCATGCGCATCAATCCCCATCCTCCTCTGTGAGGCACGCACGAACCCTAGCCGTCTTCCTCTATCGCATGCGCGGGAGCGCATTTGAACCCTCATCGCTGTCCTCCTCTGCGGGGAACTCGTTGTTGTCCTCCCTTAGCACGCACAGAGAATGGGACATGATATGGTATTAAAGAGAAATGCAGTGGTAAATTGTCGAGCCCTGATTGATGGTAGCATTTCTAGTCCATGTTTTTGAGAAAAACTAAAGATTGATATACCGTTTCCTCCTCCACTGATGGGATAGCCTCACATTCCTCCTCCTCCACTGGTGCCACCACCTCCCTTTCCTCCTCCTCTGCTATTGCCACCTGCTCCGGCTCTAGATCCGGTGACAAGGAGGCACCACCACGATGACGGGTTTACCACGCCCCTCGGATGTAGAGGGAGACCAGGGAGCTTGTGGTCCAGTGATGGGCGGTGGTGGAGGACAGTGGGAGATGGCAGAGGGAGGAATAGGCGAGATGACAACGCTATAAATATTAGGTTGGGTGGGTGGTGGTGATGGAGAAGAGAGAGATGGCGGCACGGTGAGATGTAGCCGTGTCCAAATAACATAGACATGGCTATGCCATGTTATACCATTCAGTTGTCCTTCAGTGGTATAGTATCCAATCGTAGAATCCTCATATACTACTTGGATAGACCTGATTTGCACATAGCTGCTCCTCAATGAAATCTCGTCATCGCTAATTCGCTATCCTCAGTCTTGGGCGAGACCTCGCCATCCTCTGTCACGAGCTTCTCGCTGCCTTCCTTCTTGTGTATTGGAGCACACGCATCAATTCCTTGTCCTCCTCCATGAGGCATGCATGAACCCTCGCCGTCTTCCTCCATTGAGTGTGTGGGAGCGCGTTTGAACCCTCATCGCTGGCCTCCTTTGTGGGGAACTCGTTGTTGTCCTCCCTTAGCACGCACAGATACTTAAACAAAATTCACCTCCATCTCCTCTAGGTGCATTCGAACCTCTCAGAATTCTAAAGCCAATTTCATTTTGGACCTCCTTGTGGTTCATGGTTGTTGCTTGTAAAGTGTTCGACGAAATGACCAGCTGGGTTTGCTTTGAAAAATCTCTTAATCCGATCATTTCCAGACAAATTATATGCAGCAATACTGAGAAGCCCATATGTTATCATTTAGATCGATCCAACTTTGTGGTTAAAATACCTGACGGAGGAGCGTGCGTTCATTTTCTACATGTACATGCAATCTTTGAGAAGTTCTAGGAGCAACTGAGAAACACTACAAAGCTATTGCTAATATATAGAGCCTTTAGACATTTTAAGTTTCATGTACTCACTTAGTGGAATATTGATAAGAATAATTAGTTTGCTTTCAGTATGTTATTGGCAAAAAGCTTGAAACATGGTGTTATTCTCAGTACTTGTTTCAAAATATATGAAATACTTGAATATTCTTGACAAAGTTGTGAAACTTGACAAAAAAAACATAAGAATTAATAGCTCAAATTTATCTTAAAAACCATGAAGCATCTTTTAAAAAAATATGCAAACATGGTTCAAGTTGACAAAACTTGCTTGAAACTCATTGGAACTACTATGAAACTTCCTAAAACTTGTATGAAACTAGAATGAGCCTATAGAAACTATAATGAAACACATTGAAATAGGTATGAAACTTCTAGAAACTTGTCTAAGGGCCTGTTCTTTTTGGCTGCGGCTGATGGCTTTTGGCTGCGGCTGATGGCTTTTTGGTTGTTTGCGATAGAGATTGTGAAAAGAGAGATACTCGCTTGCGATTTTTGATGATACAGATATTAGTTTTTTAACGTGTGCTACAATTAACTTGTAGACCGAATCTAAAAAAAATACTCCGTTTAAAAGTTAGTTACTGTAGCAAAAGCCAAAAGCGGCTTTTAGAAGCCGCAAAGAACATGCCCTAAACCAGGAATGCGCTCACTACCATGGAACTTGTCGAAACTACTATCATGAAACTTGTTGAAACTGCTATCATGAAACTATTGAAACTAATATGAAACTTCAATAAAATTGTACTAAACTAGAATGAGCCTATGTAAACAATCATGAAACTTGTTGAAACTAGTATGAAATTTCATAAAACTTGTTTAAAACTAAAATGTAACAGCCCAAAATTTCTAAAAGTTATTCATTTAATTTCAAAATCATCATTTTTGCTTTTCCATGTATTTCCAATTTTTTTGCTTTTAAGAAAAAAGGTTTTCTTAATTTCTAGTTGCTGAAAAAGAATTTCTATAATTAATTAAACTTGGCCAAGACTTTATAATAATTTATTTTAGTTCCAAATAATCTAAGGAGCCTTCCCAAAAAATTCTCATAATTTTTGGAGTTGGTTTGCTAATTTTAAAAATTAAAATCATTTTGTTTAGTTAAATTAAACAAATAAAATAATTAAAATCTGATTCTCTGTTCTTGGGCTAATTTCTGTTCTCTTGGCTTGGCTCATCTTCTCTTCCAGCCCATTCCTGGCCCGCGCACTGACCACTCTGAGTTGCCTCCCTTTTTTCACTCCCTCCGCACCAAAGCGCCTTTCCACCCAGGCACCTTCTCTCTCACTGTGCATCCCTCCCTTACTACTGCGTGGGCCCAGGAACCACCTATAGGGAGCCTTCTTCCACCTCGCACTTGCCTATTCACCAGCTTTGTGCCGCGCAATGCCCGAGCATGGATTCTCTCCGTGCTAGGTGCCAAGCTCCCCGCCTCGTGCTCCTTGACACTGGCGCTGACCAATCCCATCCCTCTGACCCCTTTCCCTGTTTTGTCACCTCCATTCAACATGAAATCATTCGTCTCATCACACTATGGCATTGAAAGCATCTATGCCCCTAAAAATTGGTTTTCGTAATTAATGACGATTTATGAATATGGGACTAATATGTTTGTTGAGGATTGTATAGGTTAAGTCTCATAAATGCATATATATCAAAAGCTAGTTGTATGCAAAAGAAGAAAAAGAAAATCAAGATGTATCAAAAACAAAGGTGTAAGAAATATATGATCCCTTTTTCATATTTCACCGGTCTTAAGAGAAAGGTTGGAAGACCGAATTATAGAATAGTCACCGTATTATTAAGAGGGATCATAGAAAGTAACTTGATAGTATATTCTTGTGTCATTTGGATCAATCTAGAATTATGCATGCATATAAAATTAAGTTTGAAAATCAACTATGCTTTTTCAGAAAAATAGAAAGTACTGGCGTAGAAAATATGGAACTACCAGAATCTGGTAGTACCGGCATGTAAATTGCAGAACTATCGGACCACGGTAGTACAGAATTTTTCAGCGGTACGTTTTTTTCCAGAGAGCAACCCCGTTGAGACTTGGGCTTGCCGAAATCGGTAGTACCGGAGAATACACGGCGAAACTACCGTAGTGCGGTAGTACTGCATTAGAAATCGGAACTACCTATCTTCGGAAGTATCGGACAATTCTAGTGGTACAGTTTTTCCAGAGAGTACCCTCGAGGGAACTTAGGCTAGCAGAAATAGGAAGTATCGGGAAGTGCACAGCGGAATTACCGCAGTGCGGTACTACCGCACTGACACAGTAGAACTACCGATGTGCGGAACTACCGCACTTACAACGGCGGTAGTATCGCACCGACTTTCAACGGCTAGTTATGACGTTCTGACAGAGCCGTTACTGTGTGCTACAGTACATTGCAGTAGTACCGCAATTTGCACGCCGGTCGTTCCGATTTCCCTGATTTTTCAGAATTAATTTTTGAAACGGCTAGTTTTGGTTAGTGAGGGTATAAATATCCCCCCACCAGATCAAGGACATGCTGCTGAACTTGCATTGAATATCTTTGAGCCTAGAGCATTCATTTCACACCTGCTCTCTTTGTGTGCATTCATTTTGAGGTGTTCTAGCCATTTCAAGTGCATACATTCTTTAAATTGATTCTTGGCACTTGATAGCCGTCAAGCGAAGCATAATCTTTTACTCTTGATGCTTGTCGGCACCTAGACGGCCTAGTGATTGATCGCAAGGTGATCTCTTCAAAAAACTTGTGAAGAGGCCCAAGCAAAATTGTGAGTGGTTCGGTGCTCACCATCTCCGGAGAGGAACAAGAGCAACCAATAGTGGATTGAGGAGCTGAGGCTTAATTCGTGGAGCCGGTCCAAGTGTGCTTGGGCATTCCTCAACGTGGACTAGTGAAGACCGGCAAGTCTTCGATACCACAGGAAAAACTTCTTGTGTCTACTTGTGGCTATTTTTTAATCTTTACTTTTGTATTTACATTCATAGCTTTGGAATTGCCAATATTATCATATTCTCTTGTGCTAGAAGTTTAATTGTAAACATTATTCCTTGTGGTGTTTTAGCTTTACTAGAATTGAATAGGTTGTGATTAACTTGTATTCTTGCCTAGTGATCACTTGTCATAATTTATTGTAGGACCGAAATGGCGACAGAGGGGGGTGAATGTCGCTTCCCTTTAAAAAAAACGCCCCTGAAAATTCGCTTTTAAAAAGGATGCAAAACAAAACAACTCACAGAAATTTAATTATGGACTGCATGCAAAACAATAAAATATTAGACCGCATGTTACACTAAAAAATTCAGCATAAATCAGAGACCAACCAGTAAAAATTTCAGCTGAAAATAATACCGTCTGGATCGCATGCAAAAATCTTGAAGAATAGCAAAAGAAAGTGAAGAAGATGCACTAAAGGAGGAGCACTGGTGCTTGTTGGCGAAGGAAATTAATGCACTGACTTGTAGTGCTGGCGAACAGTGCTTACCCCAACCAAAATAAAGTGCAGAACCGCCACGATATCAAAACAAAAGGACTACTAATAGCGGAAAGAGAAGGAGAGATCGCACTAGTACCGCTTTATCCGACAAGAATAAATCTGCTGCTTGGTTCATCGGACATGACCGAAAATTGCTGTTGCCCACAAAACAAACATGCTGGCGGAGGAGATTAAACATTGCAGCAACCAAAAGAATCAGAATCAAACCCAATAGCTGACCGAATCGCAGATTGCTACAATCGAAAAGAAAAGAACAAACCGCCGCTCTCTCTGATATCTATTGAGGAAACCAAGACCTTCGAGATCGATTTAAAACTTAATCGCAGCACAAGAACTACTCAGAATAAAAACACACACAAGATTTGGACTGCATCGCAGAAACCAAATCGCACCTCTTAGAACAGCAAGCACTCAATCAATCAAGAGAAAGAACGAAGCGATTTTGCTGATTTTCTCCGATCGGTTGGTTTGCACTTCAACTAAGAAGATAAAGGATCATTTCGAGGAGAGAAAACAAGGATGTGAATAATTGCTCTCGGGTATAACTTGGTCAAAGGGGCCATGAGACACTACCCTGTTCAGAGCAAAACAAAACAAACTCTCCTCAAATCAAGAACCTGAAATCAAGAAGATAATTGCTCTTGGGAATACACCAGTCATCATACTTTGAGATAATCTCCCATCATAGAGCACACCAAAACTTACAGCTACTTGACAAGAAAAAAAATATAAAAGAAAAAGTAGCAACTAGAACAAGAACATTAATTAAAAGGAAGGCTAGTAAATAAATAGCACAAGACATAAAACAAGTATGTTCATATTGAGACGAAGAGCGATGAACGATTAATATAACACATGAGTGTTTACATCACTCTTCCATGTCTCATCCAAGAACACACACAAGGAGAGAATAGAACCCTAGAACTTGCAAAAATATTTCTCTCCTAAGAGCACAAGCATTAGGAAACCCTAATACTCATACCTATTTTTCTTTCTCTCTCTCTCAAGGTGCACTTCTCCACCTAGAGAGCACCTCTATTTATAGCCTCCACTAATAGGCTTAGAAGACTACTTTACCCATTAGGTCACACCAACTCTCCACTAATGGGTTTACACATATTTTACCCATTAGGTTACAATAACTCTCCACTAATGGGTTTACACTCAATTGTACCCATTACGTCACAACACTTCTCCACTAATGGATCATTTCCAAATAAAATCCGCTTCTGTTTGTGCAGCCTTGTGCATTTACCAAAATGCCCCTCCTGCACATTCCTGGAAGCTTTCTCGTTTCTTGCCGCGTACGCCTCGCAGCTGCTTCGAGTTCGCGTCGTTTTCGACACATCCCGACCGCTCTGATCTCAGCACCGCCTGTGCCTAGTCCGGTCACTCGTGTCTCGCCACAACTCCGTCTTAAAGTCCTGCAGTCATCACCGACAAGAAAATACATTACATAGCACCGCTCAAAATGATATAATTAAATATCTGCATCAGTAATTAGCATAAAAATGCCCGGAACAAACTCAGACTTTATAGGACACGCATCAATTACTCATCACACAACCGGGGTTACCTCCACATGGTCTCTCAATCTCCCTCTTGATGAGTATATTGACAAACACAGAAAAAGCATATAAAGTTGAGTTTGAAAGTCAAACACGGTCTAAAAGAAGGTCAAAGAAACTAAGACCATATCGACAGAAGAGAAAACTGGAGCAGAAACTGAAAGAGCAAATTTTTCTGCAAAACTCCAGAAAGCTTTTTCTCCAAACTTCTCCCCCTTTTGGCAACAACTTCATCAAAATGCACGAGAGAATGAAATGACTTGTGTGTTCTTTATTTTACGCATTTGGAGCCATGAAGATTATACAAAGTGATCTTATGAGTATTACACCAAGCCATAATACACAAGCATGCTATCAAGATCATGACAATTTATGTATAGAAAAGCTAAGCCAATTAAGTCATAATCTGTGAATTAGTTCAATTTTTTTTAACATGTCAAGTTAAACAAGATTTTAGTCTAGCTAAAGGTATCCAAGGATGATGCAAGCCATGTCAAATAATCTAAGTAAAATCAAGAAGCTAATATTGAGCCGGTGGAGAGGGCTACAAGTTCATTCCTTTTTAAGTACTTGGTCTTTTGTGAATAAGCAAATTTAGCACACATAACTTTTGCTGAAAATCATATTTGGTTTATCTTAGCAAAGCAAGTCCTGGACTAGGAGCCATCCACAACTGCCTCCTAAGATTCAACCATTTTCAGAAATTTTAATTTCTTAGCCATGTGCTAGATCTCAAGCCTTATGCGATCACTCCAAGCGAGAAGCTTAAGGAAATGATCTTGGTCAACCAAAACTCCCCCTGAGTTCATGCCTAGTGCAATGGCAAGCCGTCTCATGAGAGTGAATTGGTGAGATCAGTTTTTTCGCACAAAAAGAGATCATTTTGCTTTTGTTGCAATTAGTCCTTAGACCAAGGAGTTAATGATAATTCATGCTTCATAAAAGAACTAACATAGCTCAATCTAAAGCTCAACAAAGATTCAAGATTCAACTCAACTTATTTGACATGGCCGGAATCATAAAAGGATAACTAAAAGTAGACTAGTCTCAAGAACTACCATGACATGAATTAATTCAAGTAAAGCCCCCCTTTTTTTATTTAACTTATCATGGCAACGACTAGACTACACATATAAAGACATGATAAATTTGGCAATTAAGCACAGATCATGGCAAGATGTAATGCATTGTAAATAAATCAATAGGGATAATAATCAAGGCTCCATGTAGTTATATTACAATGCAGACTGAAATGCAAGAAAGTCCAGCTCCCCATCAATATGAGATGCACTTTTAGTTCAAGTTGAGTTATGTCAAAATTAAATTCTAGCAAACCCAAAAGTACTCCCCCTGAACCAAAGCAATAAAACGAGAAGCTGGCAAAGAGAATCCAAATGGGTAGTCCTTAAAGCATAGTTAAGATGTAGAGGATACTATGGCTCAGACTGACTCTCATCTACCCCATGAGACTCTAGGACTATCACCGGTCTTCTAACACACTAGGAGTAAACACGTTCCCTGCCTACCCAAGGGTGGCCCAACCTCGCTAGACCTATAAGAAGTGAGTGAACTCAACCTAGTGAGAAGAGAGACATGCCTAATAAGCGAGATCCTAGTGTCACAAGATGAGAGGAAGGCGATCGAGCGCTAGACAAAAAGACCACTCTAACCTATGCTAGAAGGACTAACCCCAATGCACCCCGAATGCTATGCAACAGAAAGGAGTAAGAGCATAATCAATACAATAAAAGCAAGAAGCGTAAAGCTCCCCTCACAACACCCATAGGACAAACCACCCCAAGCTCCCCGCAGAGTGAAAACCTAGAGCTATTCAATGGCTTGGTAAAGATATCACCAACCGGTGGTCACTCTCCACAAACCGGAGCACTATATCACCCTTCTCCATATGGTCTCTAAGAAAATGATATCTCGATATCGATATGCTTGGTCCGAGAGTGCCTGCACCGGGTTCTTAGCAATGTTAATAGCGTAGTGTTATCACAAAAGAGTGGAACACCGTCGATAACTAACCCAAAGTCTCGCAGGTCGGCCATCCAAAGCACTGGCCGCAAAGAATCGCGCAGCAGCCTACGTGCTCACCTCTGCGGTGGATCATGTAACACCCGATCGCTTCTCGAAGACCAGAAACAAGAGAAGTGCCAATAAATTGGCAAGTGCGAGGCGTTCTTCCTATCTATCCTACACCAATGGAAGTTCGCATCCAGAAGGCTCTCAAGGAAAAACAGATGAGGAAGAGTACCGATACCATAGTCAATGGTAGCTCGAGGTACGGAAAATGCGTTTCACCGCCGACGGTGAGATACGCGAGGAGAAGCTTAAAATCGAGCACATGCACACGACAGAAGTGTATGTTCGGTCTCGAGGCGTGAGGTACAAGAGGGAACCGATCATGCTTCAACTCCTTCGATCAATCGCTCGCCATCCTCATCCGGATCAAGTGAAGTTGTTGTCGCCATCGGAGTAGATATCGGCTTGCCATCACTCATGTCAAAGCGCTTGAAGGTCTCGAGTGTACTTGCCCCGATGCAAGAAGGTACCCTCCCGAGTCCGCTGATCCGAAGCCAAGAAAGAAGCTCAACTCGCCCATCATGCTCATCTCAAACTCCGAGCTCATGACATCGGAAATCGAGAAACGAGCATGAGAGGAGCCACCAAAGATGATGTCATCCACATAAATCAACAGTAGAAGGTCATTGCCATGCCTACGAATGAACAAGGTCTTGTCTACCTTACCCATATCAAAACCATGACTTAACAAGTAGGACTTAAGTCTCTCATACCAAGCTCTAGGAGCTTGCTTAAGTCCATACAAAGCTTTGGAAAGCTTGAAGACATGGTTTGGGTATTTGGGGTTTTTGAAACCAAGGGCCTGTCGGACGTAGACCTCTTCCTCAATGAAGCCATTGAGAAAGGCACTCTTAACGTCCATCTGGTAAAGCTTGAAACCCTTAGAAGCTGCAAAGGCAAGCAGGATTCTAATGGCTTCAAGTCTGGCTACAGGGGCAAAGGTCTTCTCGAAATCTAGACCCTCAACCTGGGAGAACCCCTGAGCTACCAATCTAGCCTTGTTCCGAATAACCACTCCATCCTCGCTCTGCTTGTTCTTGAACACCCACTTAGTCCCAATAACATTGTGACCTCGCGGGGGCTCGACAAGCGACCAGACCTTGTTTCTCTCGAAATTTTCCAACTCCTCATGCATGGTATTGACCCAAGACTCATCAGAAAGTGCATGACAAACATCCTTGGGTTCGAAAGTAGCAACAAAGGCAGAGTGTAGGCAGAAAAGAGATAAACCAGATTTTGAGCGCGTGACTCGCTTCATGAAGATCTCCTATCATCCGCTCGGATGGATGACGACGCGAATGTGTTGGGAGGTCCCGAATGAGAAGAAGAAGTGGCATCTACCTCATGAGTCGATGAGGTAGGAACAGAGCCACTAGCTCCCGAGGATGCGGAAGGAATGGGCTGATCTCCTTGAGGTGCGGTGGAAGAAGCAGCACCTCAAGGGAGGAGAAACTGGATCGGTGGACAACTCTCATCGTCATCCTCCTCATCATCCACAAAGATAGGCTTGGACCGCTTCATCGAACTCGAGATATCGGGTCTAGTCCTGACCGCCTCATCAAGGTCACCTCGCAGGTTTCTACCATTTTGCTCGACTCGCAATTCCAGACTTATAAGCTCGCGAAGAAGTCGAGTAACCTAAAAATTCCATCACAAGAACGTGACTAACTTATCTAGGTTCCCGCATCGAATAAAACACTTGCAACCAAAAACACTAAAATGAGATACGCTGGGCTTTCGCCCGTATCTCAACTCATAAGAAGTGCGATGCAAGTGAGCCCTCGTAAAACTCGATTTGAAACATGACACGCGGTGGCTATAGCCTCAGCCCAAAACTTTCGCGTGTAGAGTATTCATCGAGCATCGCCCCGCCATCTCGACTAAGGTACGGTTCTTCCTTCCACGACGCCATTCTCATTGTGGACGTATGGAGAAGAGAACCGTGCTCTACACTGCCTCATCGCAAAACCTCTCAAAGTAGGAATTCTTGAACTCCGTGCCATTGTCATCATGGATCGCTCGTAAGGCACCCGGAGCTCAACATAAAGCCTACTAAAGAGACCTCGAAAATGGGTAAATATCTCATCCTTCGAGGCTAAGAAAAACACCCAAGAATACCTCGAGAAGTCATCAACCACGACAAGAACATACCACTTCCCTCCCGCTGATCGCACTCTAGCCGGTCCAATCGTGTCCATGTGGAGCAAATGTCCTGCATCGGTCATAGTGATCGTGGACCGAGGATGGGAAGCGGCGACCATCTTGCCGTGCCGGCAAGGAGCGCAAACAAGATCTTTGACCATCTTGAGTTTCGGCAGACCACGAATGAGGTCATGGCCGCTAACTCGGATCAAATGGTCAAATCCAATATGACCAAGTCTCCTATGCCAGAAAGAAAGGTCGCGGGAATCAGAAGCAACTAAACACTTGAGAGGATCACCAGAAAACTCAGAAAAATCAGCACGAAAGATTCTCCCAAAATGAGAAATCCCGCAAACCAGACTACCCGAAGAATCAAGAATTTTGCAATTGTTTTTCTTAAAGCTCACCTCGAAATCGCCATCTGTGAAGTGGGAAACCGACAAAGAAATTGTACTTCAGCTTACTAACCAAGGCAACATCTTTTAAAACAAAAGAATCATTAATACGCGACAAGACCTTTGGCGATGACGCGCCCAGACGAAGCATCTCCGAATGTGATCGTCCTCATCACATGGAGCACGGCAAGGGAAGAAAACTAACGGAGTCTCCTGGCCATATGACGAGAACAACCGAGTCTACAAGCCAAACCTTTCCTTCCTTGCCCGGGCGAACTCGAGTCAAACAGAGTAAAGTCTCGATCGGGGGTAAATCAACAGCGATTTTGGCACCCAATATCGAATAACACGCCGAGCGTATGAAGTAATCAAGCACGATCGACTCTATCTACCCTACGCCTGTCACTCAAAGAAGCCGATGGTCTTAGTGATGACTCAAGTCGTTATTGGGTCCGACTACTACGGGAGAGCGAGTCGGAGTACCAACAACACGCTGCTCGCCGCCGGGTAGCTATCTCGATGGAAACGAGATCTACCTCGACGGCGGATATCATGACCGGGCAAATCGAGGACGAAAATCGAATAACCAAAAACCAAGTCCTCGATGCTGCCCAAAAGCATCAACGAAGAGCAAACCTAGACCTTGTGTTGGTCTTAGGTACACTCAAGGTCCGGGATCGACCCCGAATACGCCTAAGAGCCGCCATACGGTCTCTCGCACGATCCGCGCGCGCTCAAGCATCGACGATCAGGTGTCCATCCTTCCGACAGAGGTGCAAGGTGATACTTCACCTTCCGAGAGGTAGAAGTAACACGGGAAGCCGCGCCTCGAGAGGTCGGCAAACAGTGGAACCACCTTGCCGCCGAGATCCCCGACATAGCTCGCGACTTAAATTGACTTTCTGGTCCCGGCTCGGGCCTCGATCACACTGTGCTATGGGTCTAGGACATATAATTCAGCAATTTTATGATCCGCCTGCTTTAAGTTAATCTTCAAGTTATTGCAATTTTCACAAGACTCGGCAGATCAAGAAGCATGGCATAAGGTCCTCTAGCAAAGAATGTCCTTAACCTCACATGAGGTAGGAGAAGTAGTCTGATCCGTAGTAAGCAAGGTAACAGCCATCCTACTCAGTTCTAACTCAGCAAGCAGGCTAACATTCTCCTCCTTAACAATATCAAGCTTAGAGGACAAACTATCATGCGAGGTCCTTAGCTTCTCCATATCTCCAAGCAAAGAAGAACAAACATAACATTCGTCATGGGAGGGAGCAGATATAAGTGAAGTAAGCTCCTGTTACAAGCTCTCTACTTTCTTCTCAAGATCTACGACCCTAGCTCTAGATCTAGCATAAAACTTTCCTAGCTTCAAAAATGCATCATAGAGCTGGTCGTAGGAGAGACCTACCTCATCGGAGTCGCCAGAGAGCTCACGTCACCGACGCCGTTGTCGCTGGCCATGAAGCACATGCCGATGAAGTCGCCGCCCTGGGATCTTGATCATCCTTGTCGCCGCCGCCGCTCCACCCTCCACGCCGCCGAAGTCGATGTCGCCGGCGGCGAGGACGCGTGGAAGAGCTTCTTGGTTTTGCCAAAGTTGCGAAACTTCTTCTTGCCTTGAACGTGAATCGGGGCTTTATTGCGTTCTTGTCGATGTAGTCGTTCTTGCTCACACCGTAGTCGTTCTTGCCCTTCACTGCTTGGGGCAATTTGCCCGAATGTGGTTGGGGCCACCACACTAAACAAATTATTGGCCCATCTCCTCTTCTCTCGTCCTCCTTCTCTTGTAAGCATGGGAAAACTTCCGAGCTAGGAGGGCCGCTTGCTCGCCCTCGAGCCGCTTTAATCGACATCGCTATGTCACAGAGCAGCAAGGAGAATCCACACGGCAAATCGTAAGAAAGACCGGAAGTTTAATCGATCGGTGACTAGAGCCATCGATCGTGACTTCGACTTGCGAGACAATGTCAATCTCGTGAGTCTTGAGACGCGAGTACAGCGCTCAAGAGTCAAAGTCGAGAGGTCCGTGGTGTCCTTGGTGGTAGTCACCTTCATCTCCCAAACACGCAAATCAAGAGAAGAAAGTATTTGTCGAGCGTTGTCCGAGTCGGGTATGTGAGACCGATACCGAGATTGCTCGTAATCTTGTGAAATCTCAAAAGCACTCATCCAAGGACTCACCAGAGAGCATTTCAAACTTGTTGTAATCTCGCTTGAATCGGTCCTGTCGAACCGTCTTAATCGGGTGGTGCCTCATGATATGCGCCGAGGGTCACCTAGATGTCAAGGCCGACGTGAGATGAGAGATACGATCAAATTCCGCTCCTACTCGATCTCGGATTATAATGTTCCTTGCCTTAGCATTTGCCTCAACATCACCATGTTATTAGCATTGATGTCCTCATCGACAGAACAACAAATGGGATTTGACCTTGCGCCGATGGCATACCGGCTCGATATATGTCTCCATTCGCTCTTCCGTATGTAATCGATGCCATCGAAACAAAGTGGCTTGGTCGAGTACTTGTCCGTCGCCATGGCTCTGAGACCGGTTAAGATCTATTAATTAGAGCTAACCGGCTCTGATACCAATTGTAGGACCGAAATGGCGACAGAGGGGGGTGAATGTCGCTTCCCTTTAAAAAAAACGCCCCTGAAAATTCGCTTTTAAAAAGGATGCAAAACAAAACAACTCACAGAAATTTAATTATGGACTGCATGCAAAACAATAAAATATTAGACCGCATGTTACACTAAAAAATTCAGCATAAATCAGAGACCAACCAGTAAAAATTTCAGCTGAAAATAATACCGTCTGGATCGCATGCAAAAATCTTGAAGAATAGCAAAAGAAAGTGAAGAAGATGCACTAAAGGAGGAGCACCTGGTGCTTGTTGGCCGAGGGAAATTAATGCACACACTTGTAGTGCTGGCCAACAAAGCTTACCCCAACCAAAATAAAGTGCAGAACTGTCACGACAACAAAAACAAAAGGACTACTAATAGCGGAAAGAGAAGGAGAGATCGCACTAGTACCGCTTTATCCGACAAGAATAAACTACTGCTTGGTTCATCGACATGACCGAAAATTGCCGCGCCCACAAAACAAACATGCTGGCGGAGGAGATTAAACATTGCGAAACCGAAAAGAATCAGAATCAAACCCAATAGTCATTGACCAATCGCAGATTGCTGCAATCAAAAAGAAAAGAACAAATCGCCGCTTCTTGATATCTATTGAGGAAACCAAGACCTCGAGATCGGACGAAAACATAATCGCAACACAAGAACTACTCAGAGCCAAAACACACACAAGATTTGGACCGCATCGCAGAACCGAAATCGCACTCTTAGAACAGCAAGCACTCAATCAATCAAGAGAAAGAACGAATAAAGATTTTTTGCTGATTTTCTCCGATCGCTTGGTTTGCACTTCAACTAAGAAGATAAAGGGATCATTTCGAGGAGAGAAAACAAGGATGTGAATAATTGCTCTCGGCATAACTTGGTCAAAGGCCATGAGACACTACCCTGCTCAGAGCAAAACAAAACAAACTCTCCTCAAATCAAGAACCCGAAATCAAGAAGATAATTGCTCTTGGGAATACACTACCATCATACTTTGAGATAATCTCCCATCATAGAGCACACCAAAACTTACAGCTACTTGACAAGAAAAAAAATATAAAAGAAAAAGTAGCAACTAGAACAAGAACATTAATTAAAAGGAAGGCTAGTAAATAAATAGCACAAGACATAAAACAAGTATGTTCATATTGAGACGAAGAGCGATGAACGATTAATATAACACATAAGTGTTTACATCACTCTTCCATGTCTTATCCAAGAACACACACAAGGAGAGAATAGAACCCTAGAACTTGCAAAAATATTTCTCTCCCAAGAGCACAAGCATTAGGAAACCCTAATACTCATACCCATTTTTCTTTCTCTCTCTCTCAAGGTGCACTTCTCCACCTAGAGAGCACCTCTATTTATAGCCTCCACTAATGGGTTTAGAAGACTACTTTACCCATTAGGTCACACCAACTCTCCACTAATGGGTTTACACACATTTTACCCATTAGGTTACAATAACTCTCCACTAATGGGTTTACACTCAATTATACCCATTAGGTCACAACACCTCTCCACTAATGGATCATTTCCAATAAAATTGCTCGCTTGTGCAGCCTTGTGCATTTACCAAAATGCCCTCCCGCACATTCCTCGAAGCTTTCTTCTTGCCGCTGCACGCCTCGCACCGCCGAGTTCGCGCTGCTGACACATCCCGACCGCTCGACTCAAAGACCGCCTCGTGCCTAGTCCGGTCACTGTGTCTCGCCACGACTCGCCTCAAAGTCCCGCACTATCACCGACAAGAAAATACATTACATAGCACCACTCAAAATGATATAATTAAATATCTGCATCAGTAATTAGCATAAAATGCCTGGAAGAAACTCAGACTTTATAGGATACGCATCAATTACTCATCACACAATCGGGGTTACCTCCACATGGTCTCTCATTTATCTTTAAAGGCGAAAAATTTTAGAACATCTTATTCACCTCTTTCTAATCGATTATCCTTGATCGCCTGCTCTCCCTAGAAATCTCCCCAAGAACTAGAGCCTTTGGCCTTGCGGTTCACTGGGAACGACATCATCATGTTTGGTGGCAGCGAGCACGCTTTTGTGCCTACCCCTGTTCTGAAAAACGTGTTCTTTTCCGGTTGGAACCTCTCTAATGCCCTTTTGGTGATTCATTTTGTAGTTGGAGTCATTGAGAGCTAAGGCTGCATCGTCTTCTTCCTCTCCAGTGGGTGCACCCTTTGTAGCCACCTTGTTCCTGTTGCTCCAATGAGCTCTAAGTTCTTCCTCTCACATCTTATTGTGCCCTTGATCTCTCTCACCTTGTCCCTTAGTTAGTTGGATTTTGGTGAAGTGAATCGGGGATCATTCTTCATCCTCACCCACCGCCGCTGCCACCCTAACCATTCCTCATGTTCCGTAAGCTTCCTCTGATTCCTTCGCTCTCACCTCACCGTGACTCATGAGCCCGACACGAACCTCTCGTTGTAGCTCTCAATCACCACCAAGCTCCAACACCATGTGCCCTGTTCTGCCGCTATTCGCCACCGTCGCCCCTATCCGATTCCCATCGGTGAGTTCTAAGCCTTAGCGAGGTCCTTCTTAGACTCCCTTGCCACGCTGAACCTCACCAGCACATGTGCTTGTTTCCACCCTCCGTCATTGCCGAGCCTTACCATAGTTGAAGCCTTAGCCATCGCAGCGGCTTACCATCGACCCGCCGATTAAGACCTCCTCCACCATTGCTGACTAGACCATCATGATTGTGGTGAGCCCCTACTTCCTTTGTGCCACTTACCGTTGTCCCTCCAAGCTCTTTTGGCCGCGTTGCGTAGTGTTCTTAGTACTATCTCTCGTTGTACCTGCTTAGCCCCATCGCCGTTGTCACCGCTTTCCTGCTCTATTCTAGTGATCATTGGTCCCTATGCCACTGCAGTTAGCTTCGTAGTGAGTCCAGGAGGTGATTCCAATAGTTCAACACCCTATTTGTCGTATTTTCTGTTTGCTCTAATCTTGTTGTATGCGGCATGGACAGAGGAATTAGCACGGACGGAGGAATACGTAACCGTCTCATATTTGTATTCCTTGTTTTCGACTCAGAGTTGTATCCCGTGTCACATGCATACTTGTACCTTTAAATGGCCACGCAGGTCAAGCAATGTAATACATCAAAAAAAAAACAAGCAGCGCCTGATTAATCTAAGAACAAGACAGCGCTTGGAGGAATAAGCAGCGGCGATCAAATCTTGTCTCGAGTATTTTTGTGTCTCTCGTGAGAATCTTGTTTGCCGTGGTCTGCTGGAGTTTGCGCGTGATCTAGCTGAGTTCAAGAATCGGCTCCAATAATTGGTATCAGAGCAAGATTTGTGTACACCTTCATTTATGTCGTCTTCGAGCTCGTCGAAAAACGTCACCACCGATGGGGGCGTTCTGAAGATCGGCGATGGGAGCGTGCTGAAGGCGTCGGCGCGTGAGGGTAGCATCTCCCTCCCGTATCCCATGCTCACGAGGAGAAACTACATGACGTGGGTCGTGAAGATGAAGGCGTTCATGCGCGCTCAGGGCGTGTAGAACGCAATCATGGATGAAGAGGTAATTGAGCGGCAAGATCAAATGGCACTCGCGGTGCCAGAAGACATGCTACTGGTCCTAGCTGAGAAGGAGACCGCAAAGGAGGCCTGGAATACTCTGAAGGTGATGCATCTCGGTGCCGATCGCGTCAAGGAGGCGCGTGTACAAAACCTCATAAGCGAGTTTGAAAACTTGCGTATGAGGGACACCGAACAGATTGATGACTTCGCGATAAAGTTGACGACAATCGTCAGCAAGATATGAGATCTAGATGAAAAGATGGAAGATGCCTACATCGTGCGGAAGTTTCTTTGTGCAGTGCCTAAGAAGTTCTCTCTCGTCGTCACCACGATTGAGCAATTCGGTGACATAAAAAATATGTCGATCGAAGAGTTAATCGGGCGCTTGAAGACACAGGAAGAGGGAGAACGTCGCTACGGCAACAACGACAGAGACGAAGAGCACTTGCTCCTGACGTGCGTGGAGTGGGAGGCCCGATCGACGAAGTATGAAGGCTCCTCAGGTGGTTTTGGTGGCGGCAGTGGACATCGATACCAAGAAATTGACAAGGCAAAAATAAGGTGTTTTAATTGTAACGATTATGGACACTTTGCTTTCGAATACCAGAAGGCCAACCAGAGAGAGAAAGCGCAGGCATATCTTATCGAGGCAGCTGCCGACGAAAAACCAGCGCTACTCTAAGCAACAAGATTAAGGGGGTGAATGTTTGCTCTAATCTTGTTGTATGCGGCACGGACAGAGGAATCGGCACGGACGGAGGAATACGTAACCGTCTCATATTTGTATTCCTTGTTTTCGACTCGGAGTTGTATCCCGTGTCACATGCATACTTGTACCTTTAAATAGCCACGCAGGTGAAGCAATGTAATACATCAAAAAAAAACAAGCAGCTCCAGATTAATTAAAGAACAAGACAGCGCTTGGAGGAATAAGCAGTAGCGATCAAATCTTGTCTCGAGTATTTTTGTGTCTCTCGTGAGAATCTTGTTTGCCATGGTCTGCTGGAGTTTGCGCGTGATCTAGCTGAGTTCAAGAATCGGCTCCAATAATTGGTATCAGAGCAAGATTTGTGTACACCTTCATTTATGTCGTCTTCGAGCTTGTCGAAAAACGTCACCACCGATGGGGGCGTTCTGAAGATCGGCGATGGGAGCGTGCTGAAGGCGTCGGCGCGCGAAGGCAGCATCTCCCTCTAGTATCCCATGCTCACGAGGAGCAACTACACGACATGGGTCGTGAAGATGAAAGCGTTCATGCGCGCTCAGGGCGTGTAGAACGCAATCATGGATGACGAGGTAATTGAGCGGCAAGATCAAATGGCACTCGCGGTGCCTGAAGACATGCTACTGGTCCTAGCTGAGAAGGAGACCGCAAAGGAGGCCCGAATACTCAAGGTGATACATCTCGTGTCGATCGCGTCAAAGAGGCGCTGCGTACGAAACCTCATAAGCGAGTTTGAAAACTTGCGCATGAGGGACACCGAACAGATTGATGACTTCGCGATGAGGTTGACGCATAATCGCCGATGAAGATACGAGATCTAGACGAAAGATGGAAGAGGCCTACATCGTATGAAAGTTTCTTTGTGCAAAGGCTCAAGAAGTTCTTCTCGTCGTCACCACGATTGAGCAATTCGTGACATAAAAATATGTCGATCGAAGAGCTAATCGGGCGCTTGAAGACACAGAAGAGGGAGAACGCCGCTACGGCAACAACGACAGAGACGAAGAGCACTTGCTCTCGACGCGGTGGAGTGGGAGGCCCGATCGACGGCGCATGAAGGCTCAAGTGGTTTTAGTGGCGCAAGTGGACATCGATACCAACGAATTGACAAGGCAAAAGTAAGGTGTTTTAATCAGAACGATTATGGACACTTTGCTTCGTATACCGTAGGCCAACCAGAGGATAAAGCGCAGCTATAGCCACTTCCATCTTTGGCGCCATCGCCGCCGCAAGGCCACCGCCGAAGCCGCCAAGGAGCACCACCGCTATAGCCACCACCGCCGATTCACCGATAATCCTAAGCCCCGCGACCACGCCAATGTGTTTTCCGTGACTCACCATCCCATTTCGCTAACCACCGATACCTCCCACGCCATCGCCCCACCGTGTGTGCAGACCGAGTCGCACCACCGCTCCTTTGTTTCGATGAGGTTGGCAAGCCGCCCCACCTATCGGTCGCATAACCTCCCCTCGTCTCTCTCCTAAGTCACTGAAAGACCGGTCTCGCATGTCCATTTTTTTAAAGACCAATTTTCAAAATATGTCGCTAACACATGAGCCCCATGATTTGGTTTAGTTTAACAATAAATTGGGTTCACTATTGTCGGTGTTTTAAATCTGATCATACGTATGATTTGTTTGGATTCGAGGGAAACTCTCAATGACCTACTTACGAGCACACAGAATGGAGTCTCGGGAATTTTTATACAGGTTCGGGCTTCTCCTGAGAGAATAATAACCCTACTTCCTATGTGGCATTTCTTAGAGAAATAATTACAACTGAGTGTAATGTGAAAAAGCCTTGTATTGTATCTTGCTCTAGGCGGATTCCCCCCTGACAAGGATAAAATAATCCTCTAGTTTATAACATCATCATATTCCTCAAGCATACCCCCAATAAGGGAGAAATTTAGACCCACTACGGCCCCATAGGCCCTTCTGCAACTATCTAGTCACAAGTCCTTCCACGACTTTTTAGTCGTAAGTCTTGCTACGATTTTCTAGTCGTAAGCATATACGACCACTTAGTCGTAAGTCTTTTTCTACGGCTACTTGGTCAAGTCCAATTATAATTATCCAAGTTAACAACTGGCCTACTATAACATCCTATTTTTTAGAACCTTTTCAAAGTTTTTAAAATAAAATTTATTAATTGGATTTTTCAGGAATTTATTAAAGCTTAAAATAATTTTTATAAATTAAAAGGATTTAATCTGATTAAAATAAATATTAACATAAGTTAAAAATATTTTATTTGGATTCCTTGTGTCTCAAGAGATTTTCTAGAATTTTTTGAATTTATTTGTTATTTTCTAGAGCCCCTTTTATTTTATCTGATTTTCTAAAAAAGAAAAAAACCAAAAACCCTATAAAAAGTAATGAGACGCCCACTACTGTTCACCGGCCTGTTCACCCGGAGCCGTCCGATAGTGCCACGGCCACCCGCCTCGCCCCCAACCGCTAGATCAGCCCCCGCGCCACACGTCGGCAATCGAATGGCTCGTGCACTATGCTCCGCTATGCGCTTCCTCACCACACGCCGCGCATCGGCCGCCCGCATCGCTCACCATCCCGACCTGCACTCACTGTCGCTATCCCGCTTGCGCACGCCTCAGCATTTGTGCCCGAGGCGGACTCTGGGCCGCGCACGCTGTCTCTGAGCTAACCTCTCGGTCCCAGTGCATAAAATGCGCCGCGCACCCCCTCCCTCCTCATCATCGAGCCGCCATCCTCGCGCCGCGGCGCTGCCCCGAGACCCGACGCCGCCGCCGGAGTCATCGTTTCAACACGATCCGTTCCGCACGCCCCGCGACTGGACACCGTCAACGCTGCCACCGGTGAGTCCCCACTGCCGTCCCGAGTCCTCGCCGCCACTGTGAGCCCTGCCGCCTCGCATAGCCGCTGAGCTCGAGCTCGCCGGCCCGCCCGCCGACTGGGCCACGCCGCCCTTTAGGAGTGACAAAAATTGAATTTTATACATTAAAAGGATTTAATATGACTAAAATAAATATTAACATTTGTTAAAAGTATTTTATTTGGGTTTCTTATGTCTCAATGAAATTTCTGGAGTTTTATGTGATTTTTTGGATTTATTTGATATATTTTGGAGATCTTTTGATTTTATGAGGATATCTAGAATTAGAAAAGCCCTAGAAAATACTAAAATCAACTGGGCCAGGTCCATTACTGTTCGTCTAGCTCATTAAAGCCACAATCATGGGATTCCCCTTTGCCACAGATCATCAATCCATGCATCCGAGCACTGTTCATTTGTGAGTTCTTCACCGGCCGTCTAATCTCGTTGCCTTGCGACGTGCCAAACATCGGGAGGTGTGAGTGTTGTGCTTCATC